>OX123183.2:17514572-17901063 GCA_944739405.2 Euclidia mi
TATCGACTGGACTCCACTTGTGAACTCCGAATCTGTCGATGAAAAGGTCAGCATCCTGACAAATCAAATCACAGAACTTTACGATAAGCATGCACCAATACGACCTGTGAAAATTAAGCACCGTCCCTCTCCTTGGCTCACTAACAACATCAAACAATTGTTACACAAAAAAGCTGCAGCTAAGTTCAAGTATAAAATTAGGCCTGATGCTGTAAACTTACAAAAATATGTTGCGATTAGGAATCACTGCAATAGGGTGTGTAGGGATGCACAACGCCAACATATCCGTAGTTCTGTGAATAACGGAGATCCGGCGAAGGTCTGGAAATTTCTTAAAACCTTGGGGGTGGTCAAAACTCGTTTAAACACTACTCCTAATGACTTCAATATTGACTTGCTCAATCAACATTTCTCTGCCTGGTCCAACATTGATAGGACTACTAAGGCAAGCACTATTAATTATCTTTCATCTATCCCCACCCCTAGTTATTTACCATTCGTCTTTAATCACTTCACCGATAGTGATGTTAAGAAGAGCATTATTTCAATCACATCCAACGCAGTTGGTAGTGACTGTGTCAGCCGTAATATGATCCTTCCTATCCTCGACATAATCCTACCCATCATTTCCCACATCCTTAATTATTCCCTATCCAGTGGTGTGTTTCCATCAACGTGGAAGGACGCCCTAATTACCCCAATTCCGAAAACTTCTCATCCTAAATCCTTTTCTGATTATCGACCAATTTCTATCCTACCATTCCTCTCCAAAGTCCTCGAACGCCTTGTCTTCAACCAAATGAACTTGTTCCTCTCCAAAAATAATCTGCTTAATCCGTATCAATCCGGTTTCCGTTCGGGTCATAGCACCGTTACATCCCTAGTCAATATTACGGATGACATCAGGACCGGCATGGAAGGCGGTCAGCTTACAATTCTTGCTCTGCTAGATTTTAGCAACGCCTTCAACACAATGGACTTTGATATTCTACTTAGCCGTCTTTGCTCTCTTAACATATCTCCTACGGTGATTGATTGGTTTCAAAGTTACCTGTGTGGCCGCCGACAGCGTATACGCATTGAAGACTCACTTTCTTCCTGGTGTGATACAACTGTCGGTGTGCCCCAGGGTGGCCTGCTGTCTCCATTACTCTTCGCAATTTTCATAAATTCTATATCAAATAATCTTCGCTCCTTCTATCACCTATATGCAGATGATCTCCAAATTTATACACAGTCGCCATTGGCACAGATGTCATCTTCTGTGAGTACTATTAACAGTGACTTGGTACTGATCAGTAGTTGGAGCAAATCCTTTGGACTTAAAGTCAATCCCTCGAAAACCCAGGTCATTGTTATTGGTAGTTCACGAATGATATCGAAGATCGACTGGTCCCAGCTTCCTCACGTTACTTTCGATGGCACTGTAATCCCCATACAGGATAAAGTAAAGAACCTGGGTATAACTATTGACTCTTCTTTTACTTGGCGGTCGCAAATACAGGAAGTGAGTCGAAAGGTGTTTGCTTCAGCAGGATCACTACGAAGATTAAGAAACTTTCTACCCACTGCCACCAAAATTGCGCTTGCTAACTCTCTTCTTCTACCCATTATTGATTATGCAGATGTCAGCTATCTAGATCTCACCGAAAACCAGCTAGACAAACTTGAGCGCCTTCAAAATCTCTGTATACGATTCATATTTGGATTACGCAAATACGATCATGTTTCACAATTTCGAACACAGCTCAAGTGGTTACCCATACGACATCGCCGGAATGCTCATATTCTCTCTTTGCTGTACAATATACTGTTCAACCCTTCAACTCCCTCCTATCTTAAAGGAAGATTCGAATTCCTTCATGATACGCATTATCGTTATTTGAGGTCATCAGAAAATTTGAAACTAAAAATGCCGGTACATTCCACGTCATTTCTCGATAAATCTTTCTCTGTCACTGCTGTCCGCCTATGGAATGCGTTACCATTAAATATTAGACAGACTCAGACGGTAAGCAGGTTCAAAAGTTTAGTCAAGGACTACTATCTAGCATTATAAAATTTCCTGTTTCACTACTATATACTATTATGTATTTGTGTATTATATATGTGTATGTATGTATAAGTATTTATGTAGGTATATGTATGTATATATATATTTATATACATGTATTTAAGCATATTATTATTGTATAAGTATCACAATATTATATATATTTATATATATATTAAGTCTATGCAAATTTTTACATAGGTACTGGTACACTTCTACAACTACCATTTATTTCCTACCAATAATATCTCCATCCAAAGGTTGCCTGGTAGAAATCGCTTTTAGCGATAAGGCCGCCCATTGTACTGTATTTCATTTATAATTCCTTAAAATGTTTTATATACTTAAGTGTACAATAAAGTATAAATTAAATAAATAAATAAATCATTGTCTGCATAGTCTGCGAAAAGAAATTTGGTGAATTTACCAGAAATCACGACATCGTTCACGTTAAGAAAACGAGCTTTTTTAGTTTGCAGGGTTTTGTTTTACTATTTCTATATAATACTTTTTATAGTGTTGTAAGAAGGCATTGATTTTATAATATCATAACCCAGATTGTTATTATTTACAACTTCCTCTGAGTAAATGGTTGGTATGGGCGTAAATTCATGTTTCGCCTTTTGTATACATTTGTCGACCCTATATCTTACTTCATTTGAGACCTCACTGGGTAAACATTTATGTGTTTCATTTTTAATAACCGTAGTAGCAGATATAGTAAGTGTAGCGTTGCAGAGCTTTCGGTTTGCACACCACCAAACAATATGACCATAATTGTTTTTTCTACTGAAATTATATTTGTATCCATCTCTTAGTAAAAAATCCCACCCTCTCTGTGACTTGATTATTTGGAGGGGTTCCTTTATCATGTCTGGAACCAAGTCACGCACTTATTATACTTTAACCATTAACCACTAAATATAATAAAAACATTTTTATATTAAACGGCTTTATTTTATTTTCAAGTTTTTAGTTTTGTGGTTAGTTCATAGTGAGCCCTATTCTGCCAATCAAGCCCTTTCATTCAATACCGATATTGAGGTATTTGTGAAAAATATGTAAGTAATCCGCCATTTTGTGGTGGCAGCCATCTTGGATTTTTCATAGTGTTCTCTATTCTACCAATCATGCCCTTTCATCTGATACCTATATTGAGGTTGTTGTGAAGAAATATGTGATCCGCCATTTTGTATCGGCGGCCATCTTTGATTTTTCATAGTGAGCTTTATTCTACCAATCAAGTCCTTTCATTTGATACCCATATTGAGGTTGTTGTGAAGTAATATGTGAACCACCATTTTGTATCGGCGGCCATCTTGAATTTTCAATCATAAGGAATATATTATATTGTATTGTCATCAAGATTAAGATTGTGTACCAAACAAAAAAGTGACATCTTCTCTATCGTCATATCAGTGTAACATGGCTAAGAAATTACCTTTCTATTACGCACGATTAAAATATTTTAAGCTTACAACTTTAGAAGATCGTCGACTGATCCTGGATCATATCTTTCTATACAAGATTATTAATGGTCATATTGATTGTTCTAATTTGCTCAACAGAATAAACATTAATGTGCCTTACAAGTTGGCTCGGCCCTCGAGATATCAACCTTTTAGCGCTAAGACCTCTAAAACTAATTTAGGACATTTCTCAACCATTAACAGATTGCAAGTCCAGTCTAGTCGCCTGTCGCGCTCACCAGGTGTTGACATTGATATGTCTTACAGCCTTTTCAGATTCAAATCTATTTTGAACAAAAGCATGCAGGTAAAGGTCTGCTGCGCTCTTAGTAAATAAACCTGTGACTTTATTACGCCTATTATGGGCAAGTTCATGTATTTGTGTTTTATATTTGTGTATTTGTGTTTTATCTTTCACTATTAGGTTTATCAATTTATAATATATAGACTTTCTAAGTCTTATATAAGTTATATATCTTGATTGATTTAGTATCTAACGCATGTCGTGGCAGCCTATAATTAAGGCAGCACTATCTCATGTACCCGTTTGTTTGTGTCATTATAGACAGTATGTTTGTGTGTATGCTTTGTTGGCTGTCCTTAAATAAATAAAATAAAATAAAAATAAATAAATCTTATGGACACATGAAAAGCTTCGAGGTGTTATGTATGTCACATGTATGTTTTTAAACAAAATCTGCTTCGCTATCAGGCTCATTTTGTTATTTTGTGAGATACTGCAGTTTTATTTATTAAAATTAAAATAACATTTAGTATACAAAACATAAGAAATGGGTGTTTCTATGTATAATATATTATGTATATATGTAGGTGTGGTTGACGGCATAGAATACAAGTGTCACCACCCCATATCTTCCCGTGGGTGTCGTAAGAGGCGACTAAGGGATAACACGATGCAAATACCATCTTTGCGTAGAGACGGAAAACTCGACATTAAACCCTATACGACTGCCTCGTTGGTCTCGCGGCATAAATGTGCGCGTGGGATCCCGGGTTCGATTCCTGGGCCGGGCAGTGTTATTGGGTTTTTCTGTCACGAAATTCTCAGTAGCAGCACGGAGTCTGTAAGTGTGCCCGGTACGGCAATAGGCTCGCCCCTTATTACGTGGGACTAAAGTATATCTGGCGAAAAGTGGGTGTAGAAATACACCTCTGCCTACCCCTTCGGGGATAAAAGGCGTGACGATATGTATGTATGTGTATGTATGTATATATGTAAAAAAAATATATACGTATATTTATCCATTATCTAGTTCTCATAGTACAAGCGTTGTTTAGTTTGGGACTAGATGGTGATGTGTGTATATTGTAGACTATTATTATTATTAAATATTATAGAATATTATAAATGATAATAATATATTTCCGTACCATTTATAATCCTTCTTATTATTCTTACGTCTCACATAGAATATTAAATTTAGGTATATACATGTTTTACATACTAGGAGTATAGTATAGAATTTGTGAAAAAAACTAGTTTTTTTTTACTCCTGACGATTTGGAACAACGAAAAATTACGCATCTATCAGATCTATATAAGAATGTACAGAAGTGGGTCACTTGACACCTAGTTATTTTTCAGGGATATGACTGGCCCAGTCATAAAAATACGTTCGGACGAGTGCGGCCCCAACATTTGTTCAAACGGGACAACTCGCCCGCGGGCGAGTTTTCGACCGGGCGAGTTGTGCCCTAACCCCAAATATGTGTGAGTGGGGATTTGACTGCACGGATAGCGTAGTGTTTATGCAGCCGCATCATAGCATGACAACCCACCATGGGAAGCCGTCTGTCTGTCACTACCCTTTTGCGTTCAGGACGTACGGTATTATTTACTCTGAATATAATTTACTACACGATACTCAACTGAGACTCTCTTGCATGCAAGCTATGTTTTAAATTTATGTTGTTTAACAGTTGGTGGTAGTTAAAATGTTGTTCTGCAATTTTTCTTAATTAAAATGTTATCTAGTTCGTACAATATTTTGGGTGTGATACGAACTTTTCACCTGAATACTTTGTGTGACAAAATGTTACTTCGAGCGTCTTGATTACTCGTACTTTGCCCGTTAAATAGGTATTTGAAGTAAGATATCACGGTGCGTTTTTTAAGAAAATATTGTAAATTTGGTGCTTTAGACAAACGAGGCATAACTGTTTAAATCATTGACCACACGCCAGTTGAAACAGTTCCATCGCCGTTTAGAATATTGTGGATCTGATCCCAACAGAAGACTGCACTTTTTGTGATCCACAAATTATTTTAGTCAGGGTGTGCTTTGTCTCATGAAATATTTAATTTGTAAAAACTCCTGCGCTGCAGGTTTTGAGAGAGTTCTTCTTTAAACAAAAGTCTCGACGTTGAGATATTGTTGACTGCATCAAAGCAAAGAAGTAGCGTTCTTGGATAAGGGAATAATCGTGCAAAATTTTAAACGATTCTATTTTGGTTGACGTTTAGTTTTGATTTACACGTTAAAAAGCCCGATTGCTCTCCATGTATTGATCAATAGAAGCATTACACTTCGTTGGAAATGTGACATTTCCTTAGCAGATGATAGTCACGTAGTGGGTAATAACGGGTTGTGGTTCAGTGACGGCACGATTCACGTTATCACCTCACGTCTACGGTACTGACTTCATTAACTGTATATTGTTACATTAGTTCTTTATCTTGTATGTTATTTTTATTTTTGTGCTACCTACGTGGTTGTGACCTCTGCTCACCATGCTCTTCGTCCTTCTGCTTAGTAGTGACTCCTTCAATGAACTTCGAAGAGGTAATTGAGAGTATTTTCAGAGTGCCTAAGTGTCTGCAGTGCTGAGTCGGTATTAATTACTTATATTTTATCCAATATAGAACACGAAAAGGCAATGGCTCTGCCGTGAAACTCTGAAATCGGTCGTGAGTTTAAATATTGTGTATTATTATCGATGTAATTTCAAACCTACGCTAAGATTGCTACTTATGGGATTGTTTATGTTAAATGAGTAATAAGTTTTTTAACAAATTAGTATTATGACATTAGAATTATTTATTGCTACTAAATAATTGTTATGTAATAATACCTGTACGACCAAAAATTTGCAAAAGTCGAAGTTAAGAAAAGTGATTTGGTATATAAATGTATATCCAACGCAAAGCTATCCTCTTATTAGCATGGTAATTGCAAATATCGTCTGTTATACAAGAGATTTCCTAGTAAAAAGACCGTTCCAAATAAGTCAAAAGCCTTTGCTTAACTTTTAACTTATAATGAGAGGCAAACCGTGTACGTTTTTGAAAATAATCAAAGCACCAAAAATAAACCAGCTTATTTGATTAAAATATTTTATAAATGCACAGTTTATCGCTGCAGGATGGAAATTTTAGTGTAGGAGCAACCGAAGCTCAGAGTAGTATCATCAATCATAGCGGCCAGGAGGGAGGGCAGAGGGGATGGGTGACAACACGGATGTTGTGTAGTGGCGAGTGGGTCAAATACCTTCAGCAGACAGCTGTGAAGAACACATATTTATGTAATCTAAATACATGTTTAGATATTTAGTTTATTTGTATTTTCTTGTCGAATACTATGCAAATATTATTAATACTTTCTACTAAATCTTATTAAAATACTAGAGAATGCCCGCAGCTATGCCCGCACATTATTTTATAATTTAACCGTTTTTGTCCGATCCTTAGTGCACCCCTACGGTACCTAAGCAAGATGCATGCCAACTTTACACTATTGCGCCCGCACTATTTTTGACTGTGCCTTGTTTATCAGCCAGGTAACGCAAGAAATTTATATATACACATAACAAGATACTTGTCAGAGAATGGTGCCCGAGATAGGTATCGGTATACCTGTAGATACTACAAATCACAAAACCCTAAGACTATGAGTTCAGTAGTATAAGTTAGCGAAAAACTGTCAGTAAAATCTGGTACTAGGTAAGTAAAAATATTTTAAAATAGGCACATCATTCAGCGGCGACTGACAGATATAATAATACAGGACTCATTCAGGTCATGTCAGTTACTGGTGACTGACACAGGAGATATGATTTTCAACAGCAATTAGCCGTCAGGCTCGTTTTTAATGTTACTTACGATAAGAACGACTGACATTCCGAAGATAACGTGTCCAACTTAGCCTGCTTATTATTTACCTGTAAAAAAGTGAATGCCCATTTTGATAAAATACTTAATGACACACAATGACAATTTAAAATTACTGTTATTACTTTAAAAATATACACCCAAACAAAACTTACGGTTGTTTAAAATAAACCGTATTTTGAAATGTGTATATGTTCCAATTTAAAACCATAAATGCGGTTTATTTGTGGTTTTAATGCAATAGGTAATTAAATACTGCCTTTGTTTTCTTATCGACTAATCATTTAAGTGCTTCTTCAAGTGCATAGACCCAAAAGGTAACGCAAGTATTGGATGGGTGTGGCAAACTACTGACAGAAAGGACAACACACCTTGTTCCTTTAAAAACTTTACATTCTATGCAGTTACCCTTCTGTTGCTTACCTATTCAGCGTCTACGATGCTGTAAGACGAACACAACCTGCAAGATACGAATGTGGCGCATTTGTCGCCCGTAATCTTGACGTGACGCATCGCTCTACAGTTCAGAACATTCGATGTTTACTTTGCAAATGGCGACTTTTGTTAGTCATAGCGACGCTCGACGTATAGGTATTCGTTCAATAGTGAAACGAATAAAGCAATTGATATAAAATAAGACTGACGTATATTTTTTGTAGTAGTGCCTTGAAATGGAATGGTCTAGGAAAATACGAGCTTCAAAATTAAAGTCAAAGGCAAATTATTTATGCACTTAGAGCAAAATGCGAAGCTTATGTATGTAACATTTTCAAGATAATAACTTGCTTAGACATTTAGATACGATCCTTCATTATAATTATTATCGTTCTCTAATACCTCGTTCTCCAAGGTGAAAATTGGATCTCTTGGATCTCGGTTTGCCTGGATATTATCAGAATATTCATAAAAAATTGAGCTTTGCTTGTTTTTTAATAGGGTGAAACAACTACAGTCGTACATTAAATTACTGTACAGCAACGTTTTATATGGTGGTCCTGGTCTTCTCTAATATTTTTCTTTATTGGTTACTTTAGTTTTGCTCGATTGGCAGTGTTTGTGAAGGGTATATAAGAGAAATATGTCCTTATTTCTTTCATATAACTTTTGTAATACAAATATATATCTTAAGACAAGGATAACTAAATACCTTCAGAAATCAAAATGTTTCTTAATAAAAACTAACCTTTGAGAACCAAAGAAAACAAGAAGCCTTTATAAAAAACCAAGAAATAAAAGGCGCTCTGGTTTCAGGTGCAAACGCTATGATAAAGATGAATCAAATATTTCATTTAGGTTTCATTCTATAACAGTAAAGTATTCTTATTTTCATTTTTATTTTCATTCATCATCATCATCAGCCTGCCATAGTCCACTGCTGGATATAGACCACTCTGTTTGTTATTCTTTGAAAACAAATAATATCTATCAATTTATCAACCTGTTCCTTTATCTGTAACTTACACGTCCTTTGATTTCAAGCATCAAGTTTCAAGACATGTGTATCTGAGCGACAGCAAGCATGAAAAAAGGAAATTAGCTAAAAAGAAATTGGGTTACTGTAATGTTTAGAGTTTGAGGGCTAAAGGGTTGATCGATCTCGGAACAATGTTTGTTTTTGGAGTTATGCGATGAAGGGATAGTTCGGCTATTGATGTGCTGTTGTAATATTGCGGTGGTTTATAAATATACAAGGAGCAGGACTTAACGTAAATTGACCTATAATTATATATATTTAATTTTATGTTATTTACTTATGTTTTTATTCCAGACTTAAAACCCGTTTTAAGTCCGGACAACGTATCGCAGCTTTTGATAATCAATCAAATCCTTATAAGCCTATCTAGAACGAGCTATGTGACGTGTCAGTATTGCACAATTGACGGCGTACTTACCGATATCACCGTGATGAGTTTCGTGGGTTCAATCCACACATTTCGTGTTAAATTACGATTTCTCCTTCTCCCGAACAGCTTACTCACTATTTTAGTCGGGAGGAACTTTCATTTGCCTTACAATAGGATTGTAAGTCAATTGGAAGATTGGCACTAAATACATACATACATATCGTCACGCCTTTTATCCCTGAAGGGGTAGGCAGAGGTGTATTTCTACACCCACTTTTCGCCAGATATACTTTAGTCCCACGTAATAAGGGGCGAGCTTATTGCCGTACCGGGCACATTTCCAGACTCCGTGCTGCTACTGAGAATTTCGTGACAGAAAAACCCAATAACACTGCCCGAACCAGGAATCGAACCCGGGACCTCCCGATCCCACGTGCACATTTATGCCGCGGGACCAACGAGGCAGTCGTTATAGGGTTTGATGTCGAGTTTTCCGTCTCTACGCAAAGATGGTATTTGCATCGTGTTATCCCTTAGTCGCCTCCTACGACACCCACGGGAAGATAGAGGGCCGTGTGGCTGACGGCATAGAATACAAGATTGGCACTATAACTTATTAAAACAACATTGGCCAGACGGTTTAATACAGGGCTTGGTGTCGAGTCTTCCGTGTCTTCCCAAAGATAGTATTTGTTTTTTTTCATTAGTCGCCTCTCACGTCACCTTCGTACCCAAATGGGGTACACTTTGTATTCTTCGCCATCACAAGGACAACGCGACTTAATACAACACAAAGATAAAACTGACGTAAGCATACCAAAACAACGTTGATAAAAAGCATCCATTTAACCGTGAATGTCGTATGAATATAACACTAACAGTACGATTACGTTTGTTTAGGCTAATTGTATACGGGACCCGAACGACTGCCATAACACCTCTAATGTAATGGCATAATTTAATCTTGTTGTGCTGTAATAGTGTTTCTACTACAAGTATTATGAGGCTATTTGGTGATGATAGTGGTAGTTTAAGGACGTTCTAGGACATTGTGGGCTCTTATATAGTGGTACGTAATTAGAGGCAGTATCAATGATAAATTAAATGCAGACACATTAAGCCGAAGACTCAACCTTTGATCCCAGAATCAGAAAAACGAAAACTAAACCTTCTAATGAAGTATTTAAAAAAGCCTAATATGCAAAAGGTTTTGCTAAATCTTGATATCATTATTTATACGTCATCATAGTTTGCATATATAGTCTGATAGTAGAAATGCGTCACTTCACGGAGCAGTTAATAGCTACTTGAGGTATTACTAATGACATCCATCGTTCTAACGGTATCCCGATCACATCGAAGGCTTTTCGACTTGGAGCCCGGGGTCCGCGGATAGGATATTTTTATTTTTATTGACTAATTCTTATCCCCATGCTCTTTAGTTACTGTGTCTCCTGTGTAGCCAGGAGAAGCAGCATTGACCACAACGGTTGATGACAACGAGTTTCGATACGTGAAGTCACGGAAAAAGGTTAAACTGCCTTGAAACCCGTAATAAACTTAACCAGAAGTAGATTGAGGAGTTGAAAAATTAATAATCCACTAATGAAGAGATATACCTTTGGGTAAAACTAATACTTGCTACGCGATAGGTCCTTTGATTATCGCTATCAAATAAAACATCAAGTGAAAATATATTAAAAAAGGGACTAAATATTCTTATCTTATTCTTGCCAAGAGTTATAAATAGTCTATGCCGTCGGTAGTGAGACACGCATTGGTTGTAATAAGCGCTGGTAGATAAAGTTGCGGTATTAACGATGCCTGCACTCCAAGGATAATAGCACGTACATAGTTTTTTTTTATGGTAATAGGCGGCAAACGAGCAGACGGATCACCTGATGGTAAGCAATTACCGCCGCCCATGGGCACAAGCAATACCACAGGAGTCACAAGTGCGTTGCCGCCCTTTGAGGTTGGGAAAAGGGATAGGATGAGGAGTGGGATGAGGGTGAAGGAATAGGGGATAGGGCCTCCGGCACTCTCACTCACCGAACGAAACGCAACAGTTAGGTACTGTTACTTTACGTCGATTTCCTGTGAGAGGGTAGTACTTCCCCGGTCGAGCCGGCCCATTCATGCTGAAATCAGCAAGGCTCTACTACCTTAGAATAACAAACACTAAAATTAAAGTAATTATAGAATATTAAATTCTAATCATTAATCAATTGTTTATGTAACTAGAGGACGCCCGCATATTTTCTTTTAATTTAAACTGCACAGTGAGCCGAGTGTTGTGGGTTCGATTCCCACACGGATTTCATAAATTCTTGTTTCATGTCTGGGTGTAGTTTGTGTCCGTCGATTGAAGTTTTTTAAAGCCCTCACGTCACAAGATTTATTCCTAGTGCAGAAGGTCCGCACTTAAAATAAATACTGTTAATTCCTAGTACGGACCTTACGCACTGGCGTAGTTGCGGGCATCATCTAGTCGTAACTAAAAATTAATCTATAAACGGAAACGTTAACAAAACAAACATTAATAATACATAATATTATGTCAGGTGTCAGATGAAGTGAAGTATAAATCGGTTACAATGAACAGCGGCAGATGAAGTAGACACAGTTAACGTCGCTCGCGTTCCGCGGAACACATCGCATACACATCGGATTATTTGCACCCATAGACCAAGTGCATATAGCGCAGAGGTGACACTCCTTCTTTGCTTATTAAATACTCCACTGTGTATAGAATCTATTCAGTTCTAAAATAGCTTTAATTAGTAATGTTGCTGATCGAGTTTTGAAGAAAATATTCAGTTATTTCGGTATAAGAACTTGTAAAGGAATGAATAAATCACTACTTACGTTTTAGGACACAAGCCTATTCAACAATACGCTACCTACTTTCTTTAGTCTTGAAGCACTATTGATCTTTTTGTCGTTCTTGTCATAAGTCGCAGTCTGCTACGTGTTTAAAAATAAAATTTGTGATAGGCTACGATAGCCTTTAACGATTTGGTGTTACTAAGTTTAGCTACCATGATTTAATTTATATTGTACTAGTTTCTGCCCAATTACACCCGCGTTATTTAAGGCTACTGCTCCGCTCCCATGGGTCATAGGGTGATGTTATATAGCCTATAGCCTTCCTCGATAAATGACCTACCTAACACTGAAAGATTTTTTTCAAATCGGACCGGTAGTGCCTGAGATTAGCGCGTTGAACCAACCAAACAATCTCTTCCGCTTTACATATTAGTATTAGATTAGATTCTAAGAGATATCACTACTGTTTAAGCAGCCACTTGATCTATGTCGTTTATGCGAACAACGTAAGCACACAGGGTATTTAAGTAAGGTATTGCATGTTAACCTGACGCCGACGCCTGCAACTTCCTTATACCTTATCTTAATATATAAAATCCTTGCGTTACTGACTGACTGACAGACACGCTACAGCCGAAAATATTGGGCGCAGAAAGCTGAAATTTGGCATGTATGTTCCTTGGGGACCGTAGGGGTGCACTAAGAAGGGATTTCCCGAAATTCCCACGGGATCGGCCAAAACGGGTAAATTAAAAAGAAAATGCAGGCGTAGCTGCTGGCGTCCTCTAGTATTTTATAACGTTTGATAGCATTATTCGACTTTAGGCGGATGCCGAATAATTTTGATCAGTCTTTATTTTTCTCAAGTATATGCGTTTTGTTATTAAGTTAGATTTTCGTAATGATGAATAATTATGACAATTACATTGTCACATAATATTAATGTTTAGTGTGTAAATGAAGGAATTAAGTGTATTGAAGTTCATTTAAGACTATGAAATACCAGTCTGAAAATCAATTCTAAAAAATAATTGACGTCCGTATATGTTACTTTGTAAGCTATATGAATAAATGAATTGAATTTATTATAGTTGCTACATGTTTAATAAAGTTGGTGGAAATAATTATTCATAACATTCTTCAGATTTCTATGAACAAAATGGAACTGATCATTATTATTTTGAATGCTGTCAAAACAGGAGAATTTGAAATGATTATTACTTTAATAATGTTATGATAATAAACATTACCTAAACGAAGTGTCTCACTACATAGGTATGTAGGTACATGTCACATCTATTTCTAAAGGCATAACAATTTTTATTGAAATTGTGCAAACCTTTTTTAGAAAGTTTGTAGGTCTAAATCTATTATCAATATACATATTTATTGAATCAATATACATATTCCTCTCTCAGTCTCGCAACTCCCTGAGAGAATTGTTTAATCCTCCTTTAAACAAGATAAACAGCTAATTACAGTATCTATTAACTTTTGTTTTATTTCAAAATGTTTTAAAAGCACTGTCCGATTGGATAAAGTTCTCCTGGGATACATAGTAAAAATTATTTACTAAAATGTTTCGACTAAAACATTTTTTTCAAACGCACTTAGTACCTTTTATTTTGTTGGAACAGACTTTATTTAATGAAGTGACATATATACATCAAACGGAATACAGGAATATGAATTCAAAATTTTGATTAGCCAGTGTTATACAACATACTCCCCCGTAATCAAAACAAGAATTATAAAGACAAACCTATTCCTTTTAAACAATTCTGATGCTTGATGCGAGTCAATGGCTTAGTAAGTACATCAGCCCACATCTCCAAAGTAGGAGTATATACAACATTAATAACACTGTTAACTAATAAGTCGCATATGTAATGAAATCTCGTGTCAATATGTTTGGTTCTATTGTGGTGAACTGGATTCATTGCCAACTTCTGGGCAGATTGCGAATCATTGTAAATGGTAACAACAGTTGACTTACCAGTAAGTTCACACAAATCGCTTCAGAAATTGAGTTTCTCTACCCGCACTCGACAAACTCATATATTCCACTTCGCTAGATGACAAGGCAATGGTGGTCTGCTTCTTACTCTCCCATGAAATGGCTCCAAGGGCCATAGAAAAATAGAATCCGGTGTATGATCGACGATCTATAGGGCAATTGGCCCAATCTGCATCCGCGTAGCCAATTAGATGCCCACCGCCTTTCCTATAAGTAATGCCCATATTGATTGTGCCTTTTAATTTTGCAACACACGTTTTGCCGCCTTCCAATGACTTTTATCATATTTAGTGTTAAATTGACTTAAATATGAAGTCGCAAAAGCAATATCTGGACGAGTATTGACGGCCAGAAAATTGAGTGAGCCTATCAGTTGCTGATACGGATAGGACAATGAAGATTCACTTACATCACTCTTCTCACTCGGTAGCAAACGTTTCATTTCCAACGGTGTAGGAACGGCCTTACATTCCGACATGTTGAACTTTCGCAGCAAATCGCGAATGTAACTTTCTTGAGATATTTTAATCTCATTAGATTTACAGTGTATATTTAAACCGAAATAATAACTTAGTTCGCCTATCACTTTCAGGCTAAAATAATTCCGTAAGTCAGTTATGACAGCGTCAAGCGTTTTATTTTCTTTATACAGAATGACAATGTCATCGACATGGAAAGTGAGTATTATTAACTCACTACCAAACCTTTTAGTATAAATGCATGCTTCCGAAGGAGTTTGGCTAAAACCAATGCATTGTAAAATTTCTGTCAATTTTTTGTACCATGCTCGCGAAGCCTGTTAGAGGCCATAAAGCGAACGTTTTAGTAAACATACTTTATCTTCTTGACCAGGTTTAGAAAAACCTTCCGGCTGACTCATATATACCTCTTCTTCCAAAAACCCATTCAAAAATGCCGTATCAACGTCTAAATGGTGCATTTTCATTCCCTTTTCCGCAGCCAATGCGAACAACATGCGTAAAGAAGAATTCCGGACGACTGAAGAGAAAGTTTTTAAATAGTCAATGCCATAAACTTGGTTAAATCCTTTCGCGACAAGTCTCGCTTTATATTTGATTACGTCACCATGCGCATTTTCTTCAATTTGTAGATCCATTTGCAAGGTATGACCTTCTTATCTGGTCTGTTAACAAGAACCTAAGTTTGTTTCTCAAGCAGTGACTGATATTCATCTTGCATAACTTGATACCATTTATCTCTATCATCTGCATTCATAGCCTGTGTATAAGTTGTGGGTTCATCCATCAGCTGAGAGGATGAAATCTGCATACAGACACAATTGGCAGCAGAATTAGGCTTTCTTGGTCTCAAATTGTACCTTGGCTCTACAAACTCAGTATCAGATTCCATATCCTCTGATGAAGATGCAATTACAGGTTGAACTGACGCATTCCGAGTATCAGCACTATGCGATTGCTCTACAACATCAATAGCAGGCTGGAAATCTTCTGATACTTGCGCAATATTAGGTTGAATCTGTTCATCTTCAATGACAACTGGTGTTCGACTATCTGAGTTATCCGACGAATTTACTTGTGAACTTAGCAATAGAGGTATAACTGCTGGTTCAGTTAAATCATTACCGGACTTACAGTTTTTCTTCCCTTTCATGTTCAAAGAAAGTAACATCTCTGCTTTTCATAAGTCTTCTGGGATATCTAATGTCTCTGAAATAATAACTTCTGGGAACTTCTTTCATGTCCAATTTCTTCCGACTATATTCGGGGACATGGATAAAAGCTTTACATCCAAAAACACGCAGATGAGAAAGATTTGGTATTTTACCATACCATTTCTCGTACGCCGTCTTGCCTTCGAGAGCACGGTGAGGAGATCTATTTTTGAGACATACAGCCATCTCTGCAGCATCTTGCCAATAAGCCGGAGAAAGAGAACTGTCAGAAAGCATTGATCGTACTTTCTCCATAATCGAACGATTCGTTCTTTCGGCAATATAATTTTGCTGGGGACTGTAGGGAACTCTTGTTTGATGTTGAATCCCTTCTGTAAATAGTTCGTAAATTCAGTATTAACATATTCTTTCCCGTTGTCACTCTTCAGTATCTTAATCTAAGCTCCTGTTTCCCGCTCTACGGACGACTGGAAAATACGAAACTTGTTCTTTACTTCCGCTTTTGAAGGAATACAGAACACAAAAGTCATACGAGAAAAATCATCTATAAAAAATAAAATATACTTATTGCCTTGAAATGACGTTTCAGGCAAAGGTCCACAAATATCTGAATGAATAAGTTCCAGAATAGTAGTTGATTTCTTATGTGAAACCTTCTTAAAAGGTTTCCTATTCTGCTTGCCTTCAATGCAGGGGATTCATGGTTCCTTATCGACTTCTGAATAGTCCACGCCCACTGCGTGTCCCTTCCTCAGTTGATCCATCCCGATGCGGCATAAATGACCTAAACGTCTATGCCAGAGCTTGAAGCTAGAAACATCAGAGTGTGTCTCAAAAGCGGATAGTTGAGTCGTTGGGTTGACCGTACAATCTAAAGAATACAGTCCACCACATATAGAACCATGTAAAATATCCTAGCACCGCTATCTTCAACATCAAGGTTTGACTTCTTATGGAGGATTATAACATCAAATTATAAAAGTAATTCGTTTTCAATTAACATAATCCTACCGTAGAGCAAAAAACTTTTTTTCCTTGTTTTGCTGAAATTTTGACTGCAATACGTAGAAATAATCGTTATGTTCACCAATTATGTTTCGGGCCTAATACATTGGGACCAAAACATAACTAGCGAAAAGTGGGTGTGTAATACACATCTGCCTACCCCTTCGGGGATAAAAAGGCATGAAGTTATGTTATGTTATGTAATACGTAGAAATACCTCTTTTAAGAAACTAGAAACTATTGTCATGTTAGGTACATTTCATATGTAAGATATTCCTCCTATCTACTTAGGTATTATAGTTTCGATTCGCTGGATAATATTTTCATGATGACTTTCATGTCCTGTAATCTGGTTGGGCTATACAAAAAAACCAATTCTACACCTGAGATTTCGGAGCCAAATTCTACTCTTACCATATTTAGCTAAATATTAGTATGAAGACATTTATTATCCTTCAACTTACAACTTGTGTGTGTCGACGCCATTAGGATGATACCTTGTAACAAGCGCGCGCATCATGTCTACATAGAATGTTATTATAATGTTCGTACATATTATCGTTCGTACATATTAGTTCGTACATATCTCATTTGTATAATACCTTCTCAAGGTTTATTGATGTTTATTTGCTTTAGTACGATACGAGTATGAGTAGTAAAGTGGAATCAAAGTCAACATTATTTATATATATATGTCCCAATTTGATGCTAATGAACGTCAATTTTTAAAGTTAATTACCTAATAAATCCACGAATTTAAACTTTCGTGGTCACTATAATTACTTTTACTGTTCCTACGGGATATACTCGTATACCACGTACCTTTGTTTTGAGTAACTGATATTTTGGCACTGTTGCAAGCGCCATGTTCACGGATGTACTGTGTACTTAGTGCCGAAATATATCCCGTAAGAACAGTAAAAAGTTATTAATTAATCTACATTTACTTTTAGTGCCTCGTTTACAAAGCATAGAACCACGAGAAAGAACGGGCATTAAAACTCATGGCCTCTCTTTTCTAACGACATATATATAATTATTTTATTTCGTAAGGTGCTGCAACTATTTCACATTGTACTTAATCACTGCTTGAATCCTCCATCCTCCGTAAGTGGAAGTGGGGTCGTGGAAGATGCTTACTATATGATAGCCGAATGCAATCGCGTGCAGGCTTAAAGACGTCAATCCTCGACTACATAATATGATATTTAATATGGTTTTAAAAGTCAACGATAGCTTAGTAGAAATACTATAACAATGGTAGTCTGCAGCAATAGCAATAGCAGAGGATACTGGGTTCGAATCCACGACCACCATTGGCTTTTCGTAACTATGTGCGTATTGAATTTTTAATTATTGCTTGCCCCGTGCTATGGAGAGCATGTTAAGCCCCGGCCGTCATGAAGATTTTTGACAGTTGTCATAGAGTCAGTTCCTCTGAATAAACTGAGACTAGTCTTAACCATGGAATATCGCTGTCACTTGGGGTTGCGGAGATCAGACAGGCAGGCGCTCCGCCTGTCTGTTTTCATCCTAATCCGATTAGACTAGAAAGCGGTCCTCGTGTTGCATCTGGGCTAACAGAAAGAGGATGACATTTAATTTGGGTCTTTGTAATAGCATTTTATCATCTCCGTCGTTAGATGTAACTTCAACAGCAAACAACAGCTTTCGAAGGGATTAATTTGAGTTTTATATTAGGTTCATTTAATTTCATTTTTGAAAAAGTCCCTTACACAACACCTTTGGTGGATAAAGTCAGTAGTCAGGTCCTTCTCCTTTTTCTTGTCAATCGGCAAAGGCTGTGATACCACTTCAGTCATTTTAAGAGAATAAAATTATAATACGAGTATATACCAGAATATCATTTGTACAAAGAAGTAGGTTTTGTTAGTCTAACTCTAGTTTCAAGTTATTCAGGCATCAGTATTCTTAGCTTTTGGCGGCAAATGTTTGGAGCTTTACTGACAATAACATTTTCTCAGAATCTTTCCACAAAACTCGTGCAGCCTAGCTAGTAAAAACACAAACAAGGAATTCTAAGAATTATTTTAAAGGCTTAAAAATCTCACTAATACAAATAAAACTTTTATTTTGGTCTTTCTTGTTTACTTAGTTGTCGCTCTTTTAACAACACTTCCAAAATATTGTGGTTGAAAAAACGAATGTCTAAAGGTGTATCACTAACCTTCAGCCCATCGGATATATGTACACCTATCAAGGCTATCTGTCCGTGTGGTGACGGATTAAGAATACGAAATGTCACCACCCCATATCATCCCATGGGTGTCGTAAGAGCCGACAGAGGGAGTATATTATGCAGAGAACAACACTGCAAGAGAAGGAAAACTTGATATAAACCCTATACCAACCCGTTTGGCCAGCGTGGTATAGTAGGCCAATTCCTCCTTTCAAAGGAGAGGCCTAGTCCAGCAGTGGACTATTAAGGCTGATATGATGATGATCAAGGCAAAATAATCTTTTGTTGCACTGTCACATTATTAGGTATCCTTTCACTATTTTATATGTAGTGCAACCGCACTAGGCATTAAAAGGTTGTGACTTTACCTACACTCAGCCAACGCATACAAAAATACAAGAATACCTAGACCAGAAAACCCAAATTTGTGGATTACACTCAGTGTTGACCTGTGGGAATCGAATCCACAATACTCAAGGCTATCTAGAGACGAATCGGGCTCTTAAAATCACTTAGTAATCAGTGCAATAAAAAAAGAAATATTCCATCGCTGTGTACATTAATAAAATTGTATGAAGCGTGAATAATGAATTTGTAGTAATAAACGTTTTTATATTTAAAGTGTTCCCTTGATAAGCAAAGTAGTAAAAGCTACCTTGCTATGCGAATAGTTTACTTATAGCTTCTAATAGTAATTTGCTATCAGCATACGAAACAGCAAATAAGTATTTTATGAGACTCTCGTATTTCTCGTATATTGAAGAATCATGTTGTTGCGTTTGAGTATCGTAATATTGCAGTCAATGTTATTTTGTTGACGATATTTTATATTGAAAGTCGCCTTCATTTCTTATACAGAGGTTTTTCTAATGGTTGATCTGACTACAAATATTTCTAAAAGCAAACCGCAAACAAAGTATACATAGCCAAATACAAATACAAAACAAATAATTACATAAATTCACTAACAGAATCAGAAATGTTCTCAGCCCTTGTTAAGGTAGAATAACATTAACACACAATAGTACATCCTAAATAAGCAATTGACAACATGTAATTGTACAAATACAAATTGAAATTCAAAATGCAGACCCATCTCAAACCCGTCCCGGGCAATGATCCTTGACCCCGTAAATCAACCAATCACTGGCGTAACCATTAAGCGAGTTTTCACAGATTTAACAGACTAATAAATTAAGCCAACACGCACAATTAACTCAGTTAATTAACAAAGATAGAATAGATATTTTCACATTGCTAAATTAGGTTTTGCAACATTTTTCCTCACTATAACGAGATGTAACGAGAGCTTTTGTTTTTCAGTAATTGGCTGTTTGCGCTGTTCACAACTCAAACAAACGAATAACGTGATTTGTTAGGATTCCTAGAATTGATTTATTTACCTATGCTTGCCTAACATTATGAATGCGAAATTCTGTTTGTTGCTTTTTTCTTCTTTTACGCAAAACTTTTTCACCAGGTTTACACATAGGTCACCTTTTGTCGCAATACCTGACATCAATGCTGGCGGGCTCTAGAGTAGATTATAACATATCTACAATTTGAAATTAAACCTGTAACTTTATCAGATCGATAGAGATGCTGATTTTGGCTACTTGGAAAATGGGATGCCTCATGCCTCACCGGTTACCACTGTGAATGTTGTGGATTCGAAACCCATACGATAAAACACGTGTAATTATCAAATTTTAATTTCGAGTCTGGGTGTTTTTTGTGTCCGTTGATTATATGTTTACTAACGGCTGTTCCGAATATCTTCTCGCTGAATTTGTCTACTAGAGATATACGTATATTTGACATATTTTGTATGGAGATTATGTTAAATATATCTCTGGTAGCCAAATCCATCGATAGATAATATATTAGAAAAAAAACGGAATCTGTGCCGGCGGCTACTGAGTGCACTCAGAAATAAGATATACCAAACATTGCTGTACAAAAATTAATGGAAAACTTCATTTTTAGGTGCGGAGATTGTGCTGATTTATAAGTGTAACTTTGTTGCTCTGTTCATTTACTATTTGTATACCTACATTTAAGATATATCTAATTCGTACACAAATAAGACATCTGTTCCCAAAGTTTTTAATGCTGGTATTTTATTTACTAATCTTGTTGATTGGGCACTATTATTATTCTCAGACTTGTTTGCTTGCAATATTTTCCCCACCATTAAGAAAGCCTTGATTATTTATTCAACAGGTATTTCAAAAATAATGGTTAAATCCGCGGCAATCTGTTAGTCTCTCTACTAGGCTAATGATAGATAGATAGATAAAGCTTTACTGTGCAAATACAGTTGGTACGAATTAGGTATATCTTAAATGTAGGTAAACAAATAGTAAATGAACAAGGGATCTATTGCTGCTTTGCTAGTTTAAATGTAAATAATTATGAATAGACTGCCTCCGTAGTTCAGTGGATAGCGTATGCGACTGCTGATCGGAGATCCTGGGTTCAATTCCCGAGTTGGGCAAAAGTGTTACTGAGTTTGTCCGAATTCTCAGTAGCAGCACGGAGTCTGGTGAAGTGCCCGGTAACGGCAATAGGCTCGCCCCCTATTACGTGGGACCTAAGAATTCATGGTGAAATGTGGGTGTAATATTACACCACTGCCTACCCCTTCAGGGATACAGGCGTGAGATACACACATAGATTACACTGGTTCATCATCACACAGCCTTCCGTGGTCCACTGAGACATAAGCCTCTCCTAATTTGTATCACAATAGTTTAATTTTATCTAAATACTAGAGGAGGCCAGCAGCTACGACTGCATTTTTTTTTATTTACCCGTTTTGGCCGATCCCGTGGGAATTTCGGGCAATCCCTTCTTAGTGCACCCCTACGGTCCCCAAGGAACATACATGCCAAATTTCAGCTTCCTGCGCCCAATAGTTTCGGCTGTAGCGTGTCTGTCAGTCAGTCAGTAACGCAAGGATTTTATATATTAAGATGAAGAGTAAAAATAACACAAGTACGTTGTGACAACAAATGCCTCGATAAAATATTTTTATCCACACGCAAACAGCAACTAAAGTATAAAGGTAATAATAGCGAAAATATGTGTCACGAACACTAGAGTTTACAAAGAATGCACTGATTTTTATTTCAACCTGCAAACAGTAAGCTTGTTTATTGATATTTGTCATGTTTTATTGTTATATTTATTGCATTGTATTGTTAGTTCTCGGATTGTTAAAAGGGAAAACAAATAACATGATGTATGTTTTGCTTTGTTTATGTAATTAGTGCTGGTGTTATATATCACGTATATCGTAGCACGTGCTACGTGGTCTGTAGAGCTCAGTAGTTGATATGGTTTGTAGGTGCTTTGTAAAGTCTTACGTAGATGAGGAACATCAATATATTTGTATAACGTCTTTTAATCTGAGTTACTCACGCTTTTATTTTTTGGCTATTTGTCTCTTTGTCGAGTAATATAAAGGTCTAGAAATTACGCATTTACAACATCCTACTCTAGGAAACAAAAGAGTCCTTTATTCAGTATTCAAAACGGGCAGCGATTGGATGCGGCCTTGCGGTAGCCTATACATAGCAGTGGACGCCTGATGGCTGAGATCATAATGATAATAATTGTTTGAGTGTTTCTCAAAATCACAGGGTCAGCAATGGGCTTTTTGCAATAGAACTGCTAAGATCAAGTGAAATATAAGTACTCTGTTCTATTGATTCATAATAATATAGAAATATTTTACTATATATATGACGGCGGATGATATATATATATATATATATATATATATATATATATATATATATATATATATATATATATTATAGACTCACGCCTGTATCCCCGAAGGGATAGGCAAAGGTATAATATTACACCCACATTTCGCCATGAACTTTTAGGTCACACGTAATAGGGGGCGAGCCTATTGCCGTTATCGGGCACATCACCAGACTCCGTGCTGCTACTGGGAATTAGGAGAAACCACGTAACATTTTTGTCTAACTCTACTATAACGGTGCTTTAAGCATAATACACCACACTGCTGATATTTGCATAAATACACCAAAATCCCTCGCAAACATAAATGATAACTTATACTACAGTACAACATAACTATTACAGTATTCAGTATAAATTTACAATAGGATAAATCAAGTAAATACGGCGTATTTACCCGAGCTATCGACTTCACTGAGCCAGCAATGTATCCACTGCCTAACATGTTAATACGCAAGCTTATCACAGATAGAGATATAATACTATCTTATTTAATGCGCTATGTAGAATTACTCTCTTCAACCCGCAACTAAGTCGGTGTCTGTTTTCATGATAATAGTAAACCCTATTACTGCAAAGTTTCATTAAATTTCGTACTTAGTAAAAATGTAGATTTTCGACATAGGGCTGATGAATGCAAGTTTTTGTTTCAAAACTTGTGTTAAAAGAAGAGTTGGTGTTCGATTTGGTGAGAAGCAGTGCATAATATACTAAAGATTACGACATCTATACTAAATATTACGACAGCTATACGATATCAATTCTGTAGAAAAGTTGATATAATGTCATATCTGGTTAAACTAGTAAACAGACCCCGGGTTCCAAGGCTTAGATGTGGGTGGGACAACGCTAGAACGATGATGATAATGATCTACATATTTAGCCCGTGCATTCACTAACAAGATAATGTCAAAACAAGAAAGCCTATATTTTTTTGTATATGAATGTAATATTCAAAGCATATTGATAGATACACATGCTATGTTCACCCGAAAGAGTAAAGAATTGTGTGATACGAGAGTGGTGTGGGGTAAAAGAAGATGTAGTGACAAGCATCGTGAAAGGCATGTTAAGATGGTCTGGACAAATGAAGAGGATGGATGACGAAAGACTGACAAAGAAGATAAATAAGGTAAGTGTGAATGGCACAGGACGAAGGGGATGACCTAGGCGGGAAGGACAGGTCAGAAGTACCCTTAACAGAAGAGCATACACGAGAAACTTGATGGGAGTGAATGAAGCAAGAGAGGTATGTCAGGATCGTTGCAAATGGCGTTGCGTAGTCTCTGCCTACCTCTCCGGGAAACAGGCGTGAGTCTATGTATGTATGTATGTTATGTTTACATAACAACAACTATTAAACATTTACACAATATTACAAAGTGATATTGTAAACTTTCTGAATGCTAAGTACATATTAACATATATTATAGCTTGGTCTGAGACGAGCTTCAAACTCTGTTCTTAGTTAGTCAAGCAACTAATACAACTAGTAGCTCTACTAATTACTGATAGACTGGTTCGTGTATGGTTATGTGGTTGCGGAGAAAATTAGCTATGGTTTGATCTAAATTTGTTTTTTAGTTAATTGAGCAGTCAGGTTAGAATCAAAACAACAAAACGTAAGCATTATAATAACTGCAAGTATGACGTGGTTAAAGCGTTTGCCATGCCATTTGGTATGCCTGTGTGTCGGGTAAAGTGTTATTGGGTTTATTCGTTAGGAAATTGTCAGTAGCAGCACGGAGTCTGGTAATGTGCCCGGTACGGCAATAGGCTCGCCCCCTATTACGTGGGACTAAAATAAATCTGGTGAAAAGTATGTGTAGCAATATACCTCTGCCTACCTCTTCGGGGATATAGGCGTGAGAGTATGTATGTAAATCGAACTGACTTGTTTGATCCATAAATTGTTGTTCCAAATCTAGGTTTTCTTTCTGTCCGTTAATCGCATGTTTGTAAAGTGACTCGTGACACATGGTGCAAAAAATAGATATAGAAAATCAGCCCTCTTTGTATATTGTCGCACTCCTGGGCCCTGACCTCTTCTCACAACCATACTCCACAACGCTGGCCAACTGCGGGTTGGTGCGAATAAATAAAATAAAATTGCTATGCTCTTTATACACGCTGTCAAAAGACCAATCACCAAGCCGAAGTCTACTCGTTCTGCTCATCATGCCAAGATATACTAAGCAAAAATAATAACCGGGAAATGAAATCAAAATTAAAAGAAAATAGCAGTAATGTCCCCGGTATGATGCTGAGGTAGAAAATTTTCACAATGTTTGGTACAAATTAGGGTATTTTAATTTTTGTTAAGGGTTTGTATATTTATAACATGAATTACACACATTTTTATTATGATCATAACTTATTTTGTAACATCCTAGGTAAAATCACGGTCAGAAAAATGCTACACTGAAAGATTTCTGGCCGTTTAGGTACATCGTAAACATATCCTTTAATTCCTGACCCGCGCCGTAAAGTGGGATACAAAGCGATTTTCGAGCGACTATTTACATCCTTTTTTAACATACCGGTTAGAAAGAGGCAGATGAAATGAGATTTTCAGGTGGTCGTGTCAGTTTGCACTCTATTTGACCTGATAGTGGGTTGTTGGTAGAAGGTGCTTTTTAACAGACCTTATTTGTAATTGGTGTCACTAAATTATGAATTGTGTCGCCAGCGATACGATTAATAACACTATATAGCGTAAAAGTGTAAAAAAAAACTATAATGATACCTAGGAGTTACCTAATGTAATAAGCATTTTCAATTTAACCGCAATTCAAAAATTTTAATGTAACTAAATTTAATGCATTTAAAAAGCAATATTTGTAATTTTCTCAAATAATGACAAAAAGCTGACGATGGTGAAATTGATGAAAAATATGTGAGGAAATCTGCATCACTGGGAGTTCTCCAAAATGTTCTTGACAGACATGTGAAATCAGCAAATCTGCAGTTGGCAAGCATGGAGGTCTAAGATTTCTTAGATTGAAAAGAGGCCCGTGCCCAGAAGTGGGCCCAATTTCTCACGTGAAAATTGGGTGATGACCGCGGCAGTATCGTGTAATAGGTTACAACTTTTAAGTATATATTTTTTGTAGAATTTACTTAAACAAAAAATAAAATAAGTAATATTTTTTTAATAACAGAAATATTTAAATGTAATTGAATTAAAACTAACTATAACTAAGTGGCTATTTACACATAAATTAAAACAATAATTTCTAAACTTACATAACTAACAAATAAAAGCAATGCATTAAAAAAGGAAAAGCAAAATTAAGCAAATATTAAAATAATAAGATAAGTATTTCATAATTATGCTGAAACGTGCCGCATTCTATTTTAACGTTTTCGAATTCAAGCCCCCACTTATCCGAATAGTTCGACCTACTTTCGAACGCCCACTATTAGAGGTGTAAGCGATTTAAATATTCAATCTCTCTTTAAATACTTTTAAAATCTCCACTTACATACATACATACACATTAAATATAAAGTCGAATAGTTTTAGTTTAATATCTTCTGAGCTTTTAAACCTAATAGAGGCATTTAATATACCAATCTATTCATGATATAAAATTATTTGGCGGGTCTTAATCGCGTAAAATTAACTTATTTAAGGTGTAGGTAAATATTTATTTGTTGCCGGCGTTTCGACCGTATTGCACTGGTCGTGGGCGCGGAGGGACTGGTGAGAGTTTAGCGCCGTCTAGTCTGAGTGTCGAACCCACAGCTTGCACCAATAATTAAATTGAAAATCCAATTAAACTGCTAATTGCCGCTTGCATGCACAGGTGTGTAGCCTCGTTAAACCGTCTTAACTGGAGTCGCAAAAATCTCTGATAGTAGTTATCCCGAAACGACTGAATTTTACTGACCCATCGTCACACAACTTCGATCGATCGTGAATTGCTATTTAACATCTCATATCTGACTTCGGAATTTCTATGCCAAAGACGTTATGTGAATGTATATTTGCAGCGTCCTGTCGTTGCTATTATCAATCGCCATCTTTAGGAAACAATAGTCTCAATGTTACCAGTGAGCCGTAGGCAATCTAGGTTTCTGAACTTTTGACCACGCCTTACTGTGTTACAGTCAGCTTCAAAACTGACAAGGCAGTAAACATGTCATGCCTCATCATATCGATTTCATTTTAACGAACCACGCGTCTGAAATAGCATCGACCCGTCAAGTTTTAAGTCTATCATTGAATATCTTTGAGTTAAGAGGTCAAAAGCATTCGCATAATATAATTAATTCCTTGATATTTCACCGAATCTCAGGCATTTAAAACTACCAGAATTTCAAACATCTCGTGCGGAAATCTAGTAGCACTCAAGCGATTTCAGAACTTTTATTTATTTCAACCACCACTTGAAATTTTCATCTCTCTGCAGCATGCACTTACATACTCTCTCGCTGGGAGATTATAAGTGTTAACGTTTGTATTTTTAACTACAAACTTGTGACGGGAATTTGTAAAGTTCTCAAAGAAAATGCTGAATACATAAAGAATGTTTGGCCTCATTTCGGTTCAGTTTATTTTTAGTTTCCAAAGAAACGTTAGACGAGTGGAGTTAGATGCGAGTTGGTTGCCTGTAGTTTTATACCGAATGTATTAAATTATTTTTAAAATGATTTGTTTTTCATATAATAGTGATTGGAATTATTGAGATTTAAGTTTTTTTGTGTAAGCTCGTACCAATCAGCTGCCGTGCCAACTGACTGCAAGACAGCGTAATATTACTGCACCTTGATAATATCGCTTTTCAAAAAATACCTTAGTAAATCCATCATATCTAAGATATTTTAAGCGTGAATTTATGTAGTAATACGGAGCCTAAATCCATCAGTCAAAATAGACACTCAATTATCGAAAGAAACTAAAGTGCTGTCAAAAACCACTACGTATTCTTTGACCAAATTTGTTCACTTTGTAAGCAAGAATAAATGACTAGTATTTCTTAATAATTTAATTCGTATATATCATTAATTATATATACGAATTAAATTATTCAGAAGTAATAAGTAATTCGTATATATCAAATTGTCTTCGCAGCTCTTGCACTTTACACATCGGCTCACAGTTAATTAATTAAAAACTATAATCCTTTAAGGAAATTATGATCATTAATAGACAATTCATATATTGTATAGTTTAGTACTCTATCCCAATGTGTACCTACGTGTATTTAGTCATGATCCACCTAGCGTTATCCCAGTTACAACCAGGGGTCCACTTACTAGTCAGTTAGACTAGTAAGTTTTGACAGAATATTAGCTTTCCCACAGAGCGATGACCTATCTGACCTCCTCAACTCAAAGTGATACCGATATTTCTTACTATAGACTAGTGTCAGTTTATTCGGAAGTAGTCACTCCCTATGATAACTCTCAAAAATCTTCATGGCTGGGACCGACGGCTTAAGATGCTCTCCGAGGCACGGTGCAAGCGATAAAGAACAATCCAATACGCACATAGCTTCGGAAAAACAGTCTCTCTTCATGGATGTCTGCTGGTATCTCCACTAGGCTATCGCTGCGTAGCCAAGGTTTATTTAATAATGGTAGTAGTATCCCTAAATATAGAAAGTGTTGTTACTGATTGTTTGACAGACAAGCTACTGCCGAAACTATTGGGCGCAAGAAGCTGAAAATTAACATGTGTGTTTCATGGGGACCGTAACGTACCATTAGGAAGGGATTTCCCGAAATTGCCACGGGATCGAGTAGAAACATTTAAAAAAATATATAGTTCTAGATTATTCGGTTTAAATGTAAATAAACTTAAACCGATATATCGCGATAGAATCCGTAAACCGTAGTTTGATTTCAATGTGTAACATTCGCGTAAACCCAAGAAGATACTAAGAAACAGTAAGTTAAATGAAACGTGCAGACGTAGCTGCAGGCATCCTCTATTAGTATTATATATTATCTGTGGTAATGGATACAAATGTATAGCCGTTTCCAGCGAGCGAGTGATTGATATTTGATTAACATTTTAATCAAAGTTTGCTATTGATTTTTGTATCTACCTTTACATTTTAGTGAGTCGACAACGTTCATTAATAACTAGACGACGCCAGCAGCTACGCCTGCATTTTTTTTAATTTACCCGTTTTGGCCGATCCCGTGGAAATTCCGGGAAATCCCTTCTTAGTGCACCCCTACGGTCCCCAAGGAACATACATGCCAAATTTCAGCTTCCTGCACCTAATAGTTTCGGCTGTAGCGTGTCTGTCATTCAGTCAGTAACGCAAGGATTTTATATATTAAGATAATAATTATATTTATTTATTCAAGCAAGAGTCCATGATGTTAGTAACAATTTGCTTAATCTATGTTAGTAATTATATCAAGCTAAGTAGCTTATAATATATTGAAGATTAAATTACATGAGTAGGGTAAAATTGGGGCTTCTGCATCACTTGCTCTCGCGTCGCCGCTCGAGCTGCGTGATACAGAAGCCCCAATTTTACAATCGAGGTCGATTCATATTACTGTGTTCTGCATAACTCAGAGTGCCCAGTAATACCATACTGTTATAGTTAACATATTTTTTTAAGTTTAGCAATTATTTAGTGATCAATGGTAGCGTTACTTTTAGTGAGTTTTTATTATGAATGTGTGTACCTAATGAATTCCTCACTCCATGTAATATCAATGTAATCATGTTATCAATTTAAAAAATAAATGGATATGTTAATGAGTCTAGGAAACTATTAAGTAAAATAAAACAATGTATATTATCAATTTAAAAAAAGTTTATTATCAATGCACCATTTTTTTAAACACAAAACATTTTTTAAAGCACATATTGAGTCATTATAAATACAGTTGTACAAATCTTCAGAACACTTATAGCGATCATATAAACATAACAAATTAGGACAACATTTATCTTCTAAATTAATTAAATTATTAGTATTTAAAATATCCTTCAACCATAACATTTTTTCAAGACCTTTAACGTAAATACACTTATCTTTTAAAACATCTGCAATTAAATATTGATAATTTGAGTAAGGTATAAATCCTTCACCCCAGTATATTTTTCTGTTACGTTCAATCCAGCAAACCTGCCGTCTTTCTGATTTAGTCAAATCGTAAAAAGGAAATGGTGGTTTGATTAAAAATACTTGTAGGTTTTTATTACACCATACAGCTATTTCTTTTAGTATAAATTCATTTGCTTCTGTTTTAAAGCCTTGAACGTCAACAATGGCCGTCATGATAGCCTACGCACGATGTTGCTTAGAGGTTTGTATGCCACAATTCGGTACTGAGCTACTAAATTCAGCCACAACATTTATTTAATTTTTACATAAATATAAAGCATGCATACAAACATTGACTCATAACAATTACACATTTTTAAAAAGATAACATTTATTTATTTTTAGAAATACAACTAAACTTAAATAAAAACATTATCTTAAGACTACTCAGTATCACACAATTTCTTACTTATTTTTTTTATTAATGTCTCTGTGATATCCATTACATCATCATAAGGCTCCTCAACCACATATTGTGCACTTAAGCAAGCCTCGTTTTTATTATTTTTGTCTACATAGTCTAATTCACAAATATCTATCTTAATTAGAAGACGTCCTTACTTAGGACGATTTCTTCGAACAATGTACGAATTCGCCGATGACGTTAATAAACTTTGACGCTTTTTAGACGGTGACAATTTTTTTGACTTTGTAGAAAAGTTTGGTTCAATGTATGTTATGCCATCGTCTTGAGTGGAGAAATATGGGCTAGTAACCTGTAAAAAATAAATCACACATAAATATATAATAATGTGGACGCGCACAATAAATGTTTCTAAACATAAATACATTTTATGTAGTGCTTACCTGATCAGAGGATTTGTTCCGATGCCTTTCAAAACATTCATAATTTCCTTGTAAAAAAATGGCTTGTTTTTTAACTGTCTACCATTCTCTGCCAAAGCATTGTCCTGCAATATAATAACATAAAAAATAAAAATGAAAAGTTCATAACTATATGAATTTAACTATGAGGAATAAAATAATATTTACTAACCTCTTGTATTTCTGTCTGGTCAACTTCGTCCAAAGGACTTGGGATTTGAGAATCAACATTATCAAATACAAATCTGTTAAGTCCTCCAATGTTGAAAATGCTGGGGCTGTATGACATGATTCTGAAAATAAAACTAAAGTAAGATATCTAATTATTCATATAATAATATAATATTGTAATAACTAATAACATTAAAAACGTACTTACCAATAAAACTTGATTTCTCTGCTAGCAACAGGTCCTGTTTCGGCTGACTATGACAACATAATGAAATAAGGAATGCAATTTTAAATCTGTATGATATTCAATACCAAATGAAATCAATTATTAAAAATATAATATTGTAATACGAGAATACAAAATTCCTAACTTTCTAGACCTGTTCAAACATGTTAAATGCTGTTATTTATACTTTATGATATGTATATCTAATTTAGTGTTAAAGTTATAGCTACCTATAAATATGTGTGTTAGACATTCATTACAGTAATTGTCAACTACTATATGGTACTATCTTTCCAACAAGAATACTATTGTCATTCACAAACTCAACAATGTCTCAGCTTGACAATATCCAGTCTGTGCAGAAGAGCTTGGAAGAAACTTTTGCAAGAAGGATGGCTGACCTAGAGAGTCAAATCCAGTCTGCGGGGCCAGCTAAGGATACTGTGGCAAAAGTAGCGGAGGAGTTCCGTACATTCTGGGAGCTCATGTTCAGCATGCTAGGCCTTCTGCGCAAGCAAATCGAGGAGTGTTCAAGCACACTAGATGCAATGGAGACAAGGCACCGGCGAAAAGACCTGATCTTCCTTGGAGTCCCAGAAGCTGAAAAAGAAGACTGCAATGCCTTGATCCTGGACGTCCTTCGAACGAGGATGGCAGTCAAGGATATTGGCGAGCACTGCATCACAAATTGCCACAGACTTGGAGACAGCAAACAGCGTGACAGGCCCATCTTGGTGCGGTTTGCAAGGATAGAGGTCAGGACTGCATTATGGAGGGCGAAAACAGCGTTAAAGGGCTCGAAGATCTCGGTTAAGGAGTTCCTGACCAAAGCCAGGCAATCACTGTTCGCCAAAGCCCGACAGCATTTTGGTATGCGTTCTTGCTGGACTCGGGACGGCACCATCATAGTTAAAACTCCGGATGGAACGCGGTCTAAAATCACTTCCACTAGTGAGCTGAGGAATCTGTTGGCAAAACATCCGAAGGCAGCAGTTGATACTTCTGCAGCAAATAACAGTGCCGGCAATGCAAAGAATGCGCGTAAAGTGTAACCCATTGTGAGTTGACTGTTGCTGTTTCGCGTCATTTATGTTCATCTAACCTAGTTTTATATTTTGGTTGCTTGTTTTGTGTCGGTCACCCACCATTCTAGTTTATCAAATCTTTTCATTACCCACGACATGCGCACGATTATTTTTTATTAGTTTGCGACTGTGACACTGGACACTGACAATTTAGAATTTACTGACAGCTACGGTCATCTGTCATTAGTGCCATCTGCTAAATGTCAAAACTGCGTTTTGTTCGTCTTTTTTCTTTGTATATATTTGTGTATTTTGTCGGCTGACTGACACAGGGTTGCGTTCGGAAATGATTGTTACAGTTCTCTACTAGGTTGCATTCATTTTAGTGTGCGTGTTGGCTGGCGGGTGGTGCAGAGAGTTAAACGTAAAAGTTACGTAAGTAATTGCATTTTATTTATCTAGCAAATCTTATTAGTAAAAATATTTTATTTATCAATATATATTTATATTTGTGTAATTATATTAATTTATCTGTGATTATGTCATCTGACGATGATTCTTATTATTCTGCCAATGAATCTTTGAATAGTGATAGTTTCAGCTCTCTAGGTGACCTCTTACGACATTCTTTTGATCAATGTTTAGGTAAACTATTAAATGTGTGCCACATAAATGCTCAGAGCGTGCCTAGCCACTACGGTAACCTTTTGGAAGCTTTTACGAATGCCAATGCTCATGCCATCCTGGTTTCAGAGAGTTGGCTCAAGCCTCACCTCCCCTCAACCACTTATCCCATTCCAGGCTTTATTTGAGAATTATCAAGAATGATCGAGTCGGTCGGAGGGGTGGAGGTGTTGCCATCTATCTCCGCGCCGATTTTCCATATAAAATACTCGCTATCTCACCTTCTGATTCTACTTTGTCGGCTGAATACCTTTTTCTTGAGGTTTGGGTCAAAGGGGCCAAAATCGTACTAGGGGTTATTTACTGTCCTCCTTCAATAGATTACTTCTCCAGTATAGAACCTATACTGGAATCCTTGGGGTCAGAATATGCTCACCACATCATCATGGGCGATTTCAACACCAATCTCCTATCTCCTCAGTCCTCTAGAACCCATAAACTCCTACAGATTGTCGAGTCATGTAACCTCCACATTCTGCCTTTACAAGCAACTCATCACAACATTGATGGGGAGGATACATGGCTAGATTTAATTTGTACTTCTGCTCCTTCCCTAGTTTCCAAACATGGCCAGCATCCCGCTCCTGGTTTTTCCCACCATGATTTAATCTTCCTCTCATACATCCTAATGCCTCCCCGTCCCCCTCCTAAGGTTCTGCATGTGCGTTCCTTTGGGCATATGGACGTGAATAAGCTGGTAGAAGATGCGTCGTCCATAAATTGGGATCAGTTGATGGCTGGTACGAATATTGACGACAAGGTTGAAAAATTCAACGCCACTGTACTTAAATTGTACAATGTTCATGCGCCAGTTAGGAAAGTGAAACTAAAGCGTCCACCTGCTCCCTGGATCACGAAGGAGGTCCGGATAGCAATGAAACGTAGGGATCGTGCTTTCCTTGAATTCAAAAACCATCACACTGATGATTATTGGTCTCGATACAAGGTTGCAAGGAATCGGTGTAATCAGGTGATACGTAACGCCAAACGCCGCCATATTCTCGATAACGTAAATTCCTCTTCTCCTGCTAAATCTGGAAGTTCCTTGGGACTCTAGGTATTGGCAAACAACGAAGTTTTGATCTGCAGTTGACAACTGGTTTAGATGAAATTAATAAACATTTCTCTTCTTCTAATAATTTGGATCATCTTACTAAATGTCGCACTGTAGACTTCTTGTCTAACCTTCCTCGTCCTGACATAGAGCCTTTTAAATTTTCTTCAGTGACCTCGGGTGAGATTAAAAAGATCATCATATCCTTAAAATCCAACGCTGTAGGCTGTGATCACATTACTCGCAGGATGATCGTCACTGTAATAAATGAACTGTTACCTGCTATTACACACATCATCAACTTTTCGCTCGACACAGGTGCGTTTCCCCTCCTATGGCGTAAAGCCTTAGTGATACCTTTACCTAAGATTCCTAACCCTACTCTTCCCAACCACTTCCGCCCCATATCGATCCTTCCTTTTCTTTCCAAGGTGCTTGAGTCCTGTGTCCACAAGCAACTTTCTAAGTTTATATTTCAGAACAATTTGTTAAGCCCATTTCAATCTGGCTTCAGACCTGGTCATAGTACGGTGACCGCTCTCCTAAAAGTGACTGGAGATGTTAGGGCGGGAATGGAGAACACCAAAGTTACGGTGCTAGCTTTGGTAGACTTCACGAACGCCTTTAACTCGGTTAGTCACGAAATCCTTCTTTCTATCCTTTCCAGTCTTCAGATCTCACCTGAGTCACTCGAATGGTTCTCCAAATATCTCATGGGACGTCAGCAGTCCGTTCGCCATAATGAGTCCTCGTCATTGTGGTGTGACTTACAGTCTGGCGTTCCTCAAGGCGGCATTCTTTCTCCATTATTATTCTCTATTTTTATAAATCTCCTGACCCAAAATCTTCAGTGTTCGTATCACTTGTACGCCGACGACTTGCAGCTATACGTACAAACTGACATTGACAGTATCGGTTCGGCCATCGAAGAAGTTAACCAAAGCCTGTCCGCCATACACGACTGGTCAGAACAATTTGGTGTCACCGTGAACCCTGCAAAATGCCAAGCCATAATTATAGGAAGCCAGCGTATCATAAACAGGTTAGATTTTGCAACATTGCCGGCAGTTATATTTAATCAGATTAGGATACCCTTCAGCCCTGTTGTGAAAAATCTTGGCCTGCACATGGATAGCCATCTCAACTGGCGGGCTCACGTGACATCCATAAGTCAAAAAGTTACGGGATCCTTACGCTCATTATATCGGCTAAAAAACTTTCTTCCTAGTAACACCAAGGTAATGCTCATGCAGACTTTAATCTTTCCGATAATCGACTATGGTGATGTGTGCTGTTTTGACCTGAATGCAGACCTTCTCAATAAACTAGACCGGCTTCTTAATAACTGCATTCGATTTGTTTATAATCTTCGCAAATATGATCATGTATCTAATTATCGCTCCCAACTTAAATGGTTACCTATTCGCCAACGCCGTAGCTTACGTGCGCTGACCACACTCTTTTCTTTTCTTAACTCTCCCTCTCTTCCCTCTTATCTTAGTCACTATCTTCAATATATAAGCTCCAATCATGACAAGCATTTAAGATCATCAAATAATCGTCTCCTTTTGTGTCTCTCTCATACTTCAGGGTTTGTCAACTCTTCCTTCTTCGTTCAATCTGTCCAGTTATGGAATGCGCTCCCTCTCGAAATCAGGATGTGCAATAATCGGTTCACCTTTAAGCTGAAGGTTCGCAATCATTTATTGTGTAAATTGGCAGAATCATCTCAAGTTTAACTGATTATTTTTATTTATATATATATATGTATATTATATATGTATGTTTTTGTATCTATTATTATTACATGTATTTATTCATAATTATATAATTACCTAGATATTTATGTACCTTTATAAATATACAGTATTTATTTACACTTATACCTTGTATTTATTAAAATATTATTCTAATATCATTACTCATTTTCTAATGTCGCACCTACTGTTATGTTATCTCTGCACCACCCTAGGTTGACTGGTAGAGAATGCCTAAGGCATTAAGTCCGCCTATGTACCACATTTTTGTAGTGCAAGAAGTTAAATAAATAAATAAATAAAAATAAATATGCCTTTTTAATAAGAAGTTGTTTAAGTAAAATCTTTAATTTATCTACATTGTTACATTTCAATATTTCTTTAGGTAAGTGGTTGTAAATTCGAGGAGCCATACAAAAAACACTTTTGTCGAATTGAGCAGTTCTGTTTGAAGGAAAACACACTCTATTTTTATGACGCTCACTCATAGGTGACCTGAACAAAATCTTATTCTTGGCAACAAATATAACAATCTCATATATATAAATACATGGCACGGTTAAGAGTTTTAGGTCGATAAAGACAGGTTTGCAGCTATCAGTAAAATTAAGTTTACAAATTGCTCTCACGCATTTCTTCTGTGCTTTGAACACCATTTCCTTGTCTACCGAGTTACCCCAAAAAATAACCCCATATCTTAATAATGACTCGACATAGCCACGATATGCAGTTACAACAGCTGACTGATTAACTATCTTACCAAGCATGTATAGTGCACACGAGAATTGGTTAAGTTTGGAACAAATGTTTTCAACTTGTTTTTTCCAACTTAAACTGGAATCAAGATATAGACCTAGAAATTTTGCACTCTCTATTTCGTTTATGTGGTGTCCCTTATATTCGACTTCAATTCCTTGAGTTCTGTCAATTTGATTTCTAAATGTCATTAAATTAGTTTTGTCAAGATTTATTTCTAAATTATTAAATTTTAACCATTTAATGATTTGGGCAAGTGTGTCATTCATATCCTTTTCTATTGTGTCTTTACATTCATTAGTAAACATGACCGTACTATCGTCAGCAAATAATACAATATTTTGTTTGATATTTCTAGGTAGGTCATTGATATATATAATGAAAAGCAAGGGACCCAAAATACTCCCTTGCGGCACACCTTGATTTACTACACGGTATTCAGATGAGAATACAATTTCTTTTTTAGTTTTTGAACAAATACGTGTGATCTGAGTGCACTGAGTTCTGTTAGAGAGATAGGACTTTAAAAGATTTAAAACATTTCCCCTTACTCCATATGCTTCCAACTTATTAAATAATAAATTATAATTCACGTAATCAAACGCCTTCTTTAAATCCATGTACAGGGCAGTGACATGTTTTTTATTATTTAAGCCAGTCATAACAGTTTGCAGAAATTTGTATACTGCTAAATTTATACATTTCTGTTTTCTGAAACCCACTTGCTCATCAGCGAATATATCATATTTTTCAAAGAAAGTGTTTAAATGGTTTCCAATGACCTTCTCAAATATCTTCGACATAGTCGGTATTAAGGCTATCAGTCTATAATTGTGCATGTCGAGTTTATCGTTCTTTTTGTAAAGCGGTTTAACAATAGTAAATTTTAGTTTGTCTGGAAACACCCCAGACACTATACAGGCATTTATTATGTAGCTTAATATAGGTGATATAATATCAGTTACAGCTTTAAGAATTTTGGTGTGTACATCGTCATATCCAGTGCTATTTGTGTTTTTTAATGAATGTATTATTCTATTAATGTCAAAAGGCGTTGTGGGCATCATAAAAAGAGATTGTGATACGGTTTTATTGAATGTATACGCTTTTGTAGAATTTGTATCGTTTACATTATTATTTGACCCCATTCCTACGAAAAAAGCATTGAAATATTCAGCAATGTCAATTGGATTTTCGATAATGTTACCATTTACATTTATTTGTTTTATTTCTTCGATGGGAAGGCATTGTTTATTGTGGTTTATCACTGACCATGTTGCCTTAGATTTATTACAGGCAGTTTTAATCATGTAGTCATTTTGTGATTTCTGGGTCAACTTAATAATTTTGGTCAGACGTGAAGAATATTGTTTAAACATACTTTTATTATGCGCATTCGGATTTTTCTTATACCGCCAAAGTAGATCACGCTTACGCTTTGAGCATGTTTTTATACCTTTCGTTATCCATTAAGGTTTTCTACGGGAATCTTTTCTAATTAATTTCAAAGGAAAACATAAATAATAAATTAGTGTAAACATGTCATAAAAAATGTCAAATGCTATATCAGGATTATCCGTATCAAATACTTCGTTAAAACTTATAGCTTGTAAGTAGTTTTTAAATTTGTCAATATTTTCTTTGCTATAGTCCCTTCTCTCAATATACCAGTGTGAAAAGCGGCAAGTCATTTTAACTGGGCAAGACAACATCTGAGCGGTATGGTCGGATAGAGCAAATTCATAAAGTTTATAATTTGATCCTTTGATATTATGCATGAAGTTATCAATACATGTACCACTTTGGAGGCGTGTAGGCTCATTTATTGCTAATTTAAGAATAAAAGTATTTATTAATTCTAATAAGTCTCTACAAGCTTTCGTGTTTATTAAGGTTTATGTTTAAATCACAGCACATAATATTTTTTTTCTTGGTATAGCATAATTCACGTAGTATAATATTTAATCTTTGGAAAAAATCTTCAAATTGCTGTACGGTGGTTCGTGGTGGCCTATAGACACAAATAATTATCAATTTATGTATTGTAAGTTCCACGGCACAACATTCGATAATTCCTGAAATACCGGTTGACGCTTTTTGGGAAACAACTTTAGTTTGTATACTAGAGGTGATTTTTTTGAGGCAATCTTACATTTAATAAATTTAGGCGCCAATTTCTTGCTAAAGTATTTATCCTTGTCACTAAGTAGAAACGTTCTGCGCCAAACTATATCACCGACATTGAATTCTGCCTGTTAACGGCGAAGATTATAAGATGAACAATTTTGTTGGTGGGTCGACAACAGAGCTGAATGTACCTTCTCGAAAATAGAAGATAAGTAGCCTAAAGTTTCGGCATAGCCGTCCCGTGCTTCAAGCACCATATCGGAATTAAATTCCTTGTCAATATACTGAGAACCACATGTTATGACCTCCTTACCAAAGACAAGGAAATTAGGAGAATAACCTGTAAACTCACTAAGTGCGCAGTTAAGGGCGAATTGAACTTTAGTGATTAGAGTGTCCCAGATTCGATGATCAGATTCTATGAAAGTTGAAATAGCTGTCATAATGGTTTTGTTGTAACGTTCAACTGAGTTAACGTGGGGAGTATACAACGGTGTAAAATGCAAATTTGGAATTTTATATTTTGACAACATACTTTTAAAGGTTGCGCTAATAAATTGTTTACCGTTATCCAAAACAATAGTAGATGGAATTCCATGCACCAAAAATACATTTTCCTCAAGAATTTTTGTTATCACTTCTGCAGTTTTTATTTTTATTTTATTATTTTAAGGAAAACTTACAGCTAGAATGGTACATATAGTATATTAATTACATAATTAAGGCCAATTACAAGTTTCCACTTTAATGTGCCCGTTTAATGGGGAAAAGTAAACAATATTTAGAGAAACAACAACTGACCACATATATAAAAGTGTTTTGTTTCCTGCTGGGAGGCAATGGACCAATCAAATCAATACTAATCGTCTGAAAGGGCTTTTGACATGATTTGGGTTTTCCCATTAGACCTAAATTTGGGTGATTTTGGTGTTAATGGGTGATACAAGGTTCACATGAACTGACGAACTTGACAACATCGGTGTACATACCAGGCCAAAAGTAATTAAGTGCGAGACGTTTGTATGTCTTAAAAATATCCAGATGTCCAGCAGTGGGCGAAGAATAATTCTCCCTTAGAATGTCATTTCTTTGGTCAGACGGAATAACCTCTTTCCATTGAAATTCTCTAGTGAGAGGGTTTAATGTTTTTTTAAAACAATAAAATTTATTGTTTATTACTTGATAGTTAACAAAGGAAGTCGGAGAACTTAAACAGCCTTTATAGATATTTAAATACCAAGGATCATTAGTAGAAACTGGTAAATTCTGATTAGAATTAATATCTATATTTATATCATTAGCAATAGCAGAAACGGGTAAAGAGCGAGACAGAAAATCAGGTAAAACGTTATCGGAACCCCGACGATGACGTATTTCGAAATTATAGGAAGATAAGCGAACTCCCCATCTGGCTAACCGGCCAGTAGGGTTATTTAAGGTCAAGAACCATTTCAAAGCAGCGTGATCTGTGTAAACAATAAACTTTTTACCATTTTCAACATAACAACGCCAGTGTTCTATAGCAGATAGAACAGCCAGGGCTTCGCGCTCTGTGGCACTGTAATTTTTTTCTTGCTTAATGAGTGATTTGCTATAGTTACGCTATGACTCTTTCCTCACCATTTAACCTTTGACAGAGGATCGCGCCAACTCCAAAATCGCTAGCATCTGAGTGTATTTCAAAAGGTTGCGAGTAGTCAGGACAAGCCAACACCGAGGAGGAAATCAAACAATTCTTTAGGTTATTAAACGCCTCATTAGCCTCTGTCATCCAACAGAATGGAGGTGCGTTTTTACTTTGAGACGTTAACATATTTAAGGGTGCAGCAATAGAGCTAAAATTCGGTATAAAACGCCTGTACCACGAGGCTGCGCCTAAAAAACGACGTACTTCTTTTCTATTAGAAGGAGTGGGATAAATTTTCATTGAATTTACTTTATCCGGATCGGGATGCAATCCACTAGAGTCGACAACATAGCCTAAATATTTTAGTTTATCTCTAAAAAATTGACATTTTTCGAGATTAATTGTTAAATTAGCGCTTTTTAGTTTATCAAGAATGCGTAATAAAAGAGTAATATGCTCGTTGAAGCTGGACGTGATACAGATTATGTCATCGATAAAACAGAAAACCTTATTTTCAAATTCTGGACCATAAAATAAAATATCAACTAATCGTTGTTGAGTAGCTGGCGCATTCGTAAGACCGAAGGGCATTCTTTTGAATTGAAATGTGCCACGCGTAGGAATATAAAAGGCTGTTTTGCAACGGTCCTCTTCTTTAATTAATGTTTGCCAAAAAGATTTAGACAAATCTAAACTAGACAAGTATTTAGCATCTCTCAGATTATCTAAAATTGCCGAAATATAAGGCAAGCTATAAGCATCTTTTTTTGTAACGGAATTTAATTTACTACTGTCCAAACAGAAACGCAGTTCACCATTCTTCTTAGGGGTCAAAATGACCGAGTTTGACCACGGGCTTTCAGATCGTTCAACAACATCCTCTGAGAGCATGTCGTCAAGATGCTTTATTAAAATTCTTTGTTTATCGGGGGGCAATCACCTGTATCAATTGAATGAGAAATAATATTTGTGCAACCGAGACCCCGCTTCTCGTATGAAATATCGGTAAATTTAGAAATAATGTTGTCAGCGGTAGCTCTCTGGTCGACTGTAAGATGATCATAAGAAACAAGATGTGTAGGGGGAACTGCCTGCAACTCCATTACTTGAGCGTCAGACTTGTTCACAATCAAAACAGACTCTAATTTGTTAGGAAATAGGCCAAAGCTTCGCAAAAAATCCATGCCAAGGATAAGGGAATTTTGAATCCCAGGTACAACATGAACTTCTAAGTTAATCAATTTATCCTGAAACTCAAAGGGTAGAAACACCGATCCCAAAGACTCAAATCGTTCGCCGCCAGCTGTTATTAACCTTAAAGGTTTCGATTTATCCAAAACATCGTCTTTCAAAAATAAGTTAAATTATTACCTAAAATTGTAACGCAAGATCCAGAATCTAAAAGACCAGAGGTAGGTATTCCGTTTAATTTTAGAGTAACGTAAGGTAAATATTCTACTTTAGAATTACGGATTGAGGATATATGATAGCTACTAAAGAATTTTTTATAAAAAGTCCAACCAATTATTCCACTCTGTTTTATTACAATTAGTTGTATAATTTGATTTTCCACAATCCTTGTTAACTAGTTTTTTGAAACTGTAGGGGTCGACTTAGATTTACAATTGGGGCAGTCTGACACCTTGAAACCCTTTGTGCCGCACTTAAAACAGATTAGGTAGTGTGGCTGACGGCAATTACGTAATGAGTGCGAATTGCATCTACAACGCACGCAAAAAAATTTATTTATATTAGAAGTACTCGATATGGCGTTAACTTGTGGTACAGACTTGTATCTCGATGTATCAGCGACAGAGTTATATTTATTGAAGTGATTATGATTGTAAGCATTTTTGTTTGAAGAAAAATTAGAAAACGGATAATTATACGCTAGATCGGGTGCTACAGTATTCTTTGAAACTTTAGGGGGTTCAGAAAATTGCTTACTGCGACTGTGGTAATTTTCGAAAAGATGACAAACTTCGACCAGACTATCAACATCAACAACCTTTGCAGTGAGCAGACAATTAGTGTAACAAGGTCTAATATTATTTAGTAAAATTTCTAGCTTCTCCGAATCAGCGATAGGAGAACTAAGTCGCGAAAACAGACCGTTCATTTTTGCCACGTAAATAGTTATTGATTCGTTTTCGCCCTGTGAGCGCTGACGAATCTCCGTCATAAGCCGATAATCGTAGTTATGCGGACTAAAATCTCGTTTCAAAAGTTCGCAAAGTTCTAACCAAGTCTTTACATTATTTTTAACAGAACGATTCCAAACTAATGCGTCACCCGAAAATATTTCAAAAGCGAAAGACAACATCTTGTCGTGTGGAATAGATCTACAGGACATAAATTCATAATTTTTTTCAATAAAGGATCTTACACATGATTTACCGTTAAATTTGAATTTACCTAATTCCGAAAAAAGCTTACGGTCGTAATTATAGGAAGTGTTTCCCTCTGCCACCGAGCAATCCGACCGCGAATTACGGCTCGTGATTAATTGTAATTTCGCATATAAGTCATTAAATTTATTCCACACAGACTCAATTTTTTTAATATCAAGACTGCCGGTATCCACCCTATTCAGTCGATGAAAACAATGGTGTAGCACGGTTTCGACCTTCTGTTGAAGCTCGGAAGTATAGTTTGCTTCCAACATAGATAAGTGTTTATTTGATCTTAATAACGACTTTTCCACTTCTGCCACATCCTCCTCTGGTGGGAAGGGTGAAGATAATATATCCTCTGAGGGAGTTTTAACTGAAAGTTTAGCGATTTGTTTGCGGGGATCGTCAGGCTTTGAAACGCCGCGTATTGTGGTCTCATATTCTAATTCCGCTTTAGTTAATAATGAGAAATTTATAATGTAAGCCATTATTACAAAACAATAATAGAAAATCTAAGTATTTACGCCGGCACTAGAAAAAAAATTAAATATCGCCAGAAAATTGAATACCGTGCTAAAAAAAGCTGAAGTATACTAAATTATACAATGGTGTGATGATTGGTAAAGGATTAAAAAATTTCTTAAAGGTCACTCAAAGGTTGAATCACAAAATTTTTTCGTGAACACGAGGCTCGTTAGTTCAACGGCTAAGCGGTTAGAACCGGTTGGCGGCTCGACACGCTGCCCGCGGTGGAACGTGATTTTAGACCGACGTTAATTAAATCACCGTTATGTTATTTACACAGTTAAATTGCTTATGGCCAACCAAAATAGATAGAAACTGTACCTGTACGCAATTCACCACACCAGAATATATGCACACACAGGAGAAAAATATACAAGGGAAAAATAAATTATTTCACTCACCTGTAAAGTGCCAACTTACGTTTTAAAAATATAATAAAAAATTCTATTGGGCGCCAATGTCGCACGAGTGATTGATTTCCACGTGGTAGCCGGGATCGATCACTCGCCGAGCAATTAAAGAGAGATAATTAGGTTGACTTACGGGAAATAAATAAAAAAATATCACCAGGAAAGTTTAAACTCGCGTTATAATTCTAGTTATTGGATTCGATACAAAAAGAGCTGACACTTAATATTAGCAGATGAGACAATTATCCAGGGCGTGGGGGACGTTGGCACTTCACAGGTCTTCGGATCATGTACTCAACTCAGTGGTGTTGGCCGGAGCAAAGGGGCGAAGCCTCGTGTGTCCCCGGTATTTATAAGGCCGGCGAGGAGGAGGGGGGCGAGGAAGCGGCCCACTGCTGTGCATCACTCGTAGCGAGGCTCGCGGCGCAGGGGCGCTACGTGACGTCACAATATTAATGGGACTCAGGTAGGGAAAGCGTCCACCAATCCACACCCGTTTAAAAAAATTTTGCTGCCGCACTAGAAATATTATATCCTGTGTAACTGGAAACATTACAAACATTCAAGCAAAAGACACAAAGAACAACCAGACTCAATACAATCATTTGTTGTAAGGATCTATCTTCACATGAGACCATACTTTTCGTGTGTCGAACCCGCACTACTCTGTACAGTGTTTTACGTCGAGGTGGTCCCTCAAACTATTACTCTATGCTCGCAGTAAACATTAAATGAAATCTTTCCTACCATAAAACGCCGTTTTAAAAGCACTTTAAAAGTAACATTAATAGACCATAGCATAAAGTCATCTACATACACAGCCCCTTGTGAACTCAAACATCATAAATGTATTGAACAAACGATCAGATTCCGTAACAAAAACCAATTATCTCACGTTCCAGCCAAAATAATCATGGGTGGCTTTACCATGATGTTACTGTGTAATCGCTAGCGACTAACGTAAGGAGTATGTATGGAATATGTGATCATGGAATATCTTAATTCTAGAGGACGCCAGCAGCTACGCCTGCATTTTTTTTAAATTTACTCGTTTTGGCCGATCCCGTGGGAATTTCGGGAAATCGCTTCTTAGTGCACCCCTACGGTCTCCAAGGAACATACATGCCAAATTTCAGCTTCCTGCGCCCTATAGTTTCGGCTGTAGCGTGTCTGTCAGTCAGTCAGTAACGCAAAGATTTTATATATTAAGAAGATGATGATGATAATAAGGTGGCTAAGACTTTTGACCGAATACATGGTTCAGTATGCCAGGCTTTTTGGGTTAGATAATTTTATTTATTGGACAAATCTCTTGTATATATAGTTGTTCTTATTCTGCATACTCTTTGCTCTTTATACATACATTTTCTACTTCAGACTGCATACACAGTTTCAACGCTGTCTACTATACTGACGGGAAGAACAACCTTCTTTTAAATATGCACCGATTACTATTCTGAATCATAGAACTACGTCTACCATAGTTACGGTGAGACAAGTAATAACACCCAATGGAACTTTTAACCTGACAGCAAATACGATACCTACGCTCATAGGACCTCCAATGAATAAATAACGGTGGTATCGTGAAATTAATATGGCCATATTATGCACATAACAATCGGTGATAATGGCAGGCTGTGAGCTGAATTTGCAATTCACTTGCTCCGCCGCCGTTAGCAGATTATAGTTCGAAGATACTGGTTATATTGCAAAATTACAACGTATTTAGGTTGCTGGCGTGCGATATTTCATGCAGCAATTTATATTGCAAATATTTTATTAATTCTCGTCGCAGTTTTATTGTAGATTGCTGTTTGCATATACCTGATCGTCTGTTTTAGTCCTATACCTAAATAAACCTCGATGCGTTTAGGCGTATTGGTGCTGTGAAATAAAGTTAATATTTGATCGCGGCGGCAGTATGGTGATCTTATAACGATACTGTAAGGCGAAGCTTTGCCGTACGTAGAAATAAAGTTCTTCTACATTCATCCAGCGGGGAGAGACTGTGACTTTCTGCACACCAGAGCTCCATCGGCTACCGGTCTGTGGATATAGATTGCTGGTAATTTTGTTACGCAAAATTTATTTTTCTTTGCATGTCAATGCTTCTAGCAAATCTGAATATAACTTAGTTTTTTGTTATTTTGAGCCAATAAAAACTGTAAAATTTAGTTTCACTACACGTGAAATCCTATCTGCTAAGAAGCGAGTCAATCTCTGCAACACAAATGAACAACCAGACTCGAAACAACAAGTGTTGTTGCGGGTGGGAATCGAACCCTCAAAACTCGGCACAGTGTCGAGCGGTGAGGCGACCGCTTAAACCACTCGCGGCCATCGGCCATCCTTGCAGTCAGTTATCAGTTAGTCAAATGTCTGCATTGTGTGTTTATATAAAAACAATAGCCTTTTTAGTGAGTCCAACGGAAGAATAAATGTTCGGCTAATTTTTAGGCTGTCTCGTTTTTAGTCCGAAGATCAAAATTTTACCTTTCATAGAACGTTTCTATAGCTCACATCATCTTACGTCTTTAAAGTTGTGGTCTAACCTTGTCGTATAGTAAAACAATGACAATATAATATTCGTATAATTGCAAATCCATCATACAATTTAATCATAACTTGTAAGGACCGTGCCGGTATGTAGACGTAACTAATAATTTCGCCTTTAATTAAAATCTCGCTTTGTACATGAGTAGATTCAATATTCATACCAGACTGAGTATTAATTTCAATTATTTCACTTCATCGCAGTAACATGCCTATTTCCCCAGTGTAACCAATATGTAGATATTAATTATGATGAATTTCTCGCTACCTTATTACCCGCTAAATTGTAATAATATATATTATTGGTATGTGTTTAATATTGTTGCCATATCTACCTATCCTTTACATGTAGACACCATTATAATATGATCAATTGATCATCTCATACGAATGTGACTGTGGTTAGTAAAATATTGTCTAGGTACTGGATATATTGAATTGTCTAACGATGTTTAAAAAATATTTCAGTACACACAGAGTCTTAAATTTACCTGCATAGAACAACTGAGATGAGCGTGGTCTGATGGCGATACAAAAGGTCCAGAGGATTTGGGTACAAGTAGGCTACTCAACTGATCGAGTCGCATCGTATGCGACTCGAAGTAGCCCGTTCAGGAGTTTGGCGGCTATTTATATATGATCTCTTTACAGGTAGTCGCTTCAGGATGCGTACGTGTTTGTTATAGACAGCAGAATGGCCGCGCTGGCCATGGTCACAAACTGTTTGCTTGTGATGGTATTTCGTAGTCCTCTTCACAACACGCCAATACTATGCCAGGATTATAAATGAAGCTTTCGCAATATAAAAGGGGAAAGAGTTCTCTGATGCTAGACTTTGCCCATGTGAATAAAATTATACACCTAATCCTTCATCAGGAATCACACTATCTATGGGTGAAAACCGTACAAAAGTCTTTTTCCTAGACAGCATAGCAGGCGACAGTGACTTCATTTCATGATAATTATTTTTATTGAGATGCATTATTATAATGAGGAACGTGGAATCAAATAGATATGATAAAAAGATCATGTTATTATTGGCAGTTGATGACAGTTTGAGTCGGTATCTATAAAAATCTTTTTAATGTTCGAATATCATCTTATTGTCAGAAGGTCAATTCTCGGGATTATATTTGTTCAAATTGCAGTAGGCATCGATTTAGACTTGGTGTCATAAAAAATATTCTCGTCAATTAAAAAATCGTATAGAACAAAGTATTAAACTATGTGTATGGCAATGTTGATCTCTATTTATCAAAAAAGGTTTTTTTTTAATGGCATTACGTGTAGCAGAATACCGATTGAAAGTCAATTCAAAATCAAATCGCATTTTGTTCAAATACAGTGTCGGTGTCTATCAAAAAAAAACTGGCCAAGTGCGTGTCGGGCCACGCACAATGTAGGGTTCCGTAGTTGCCCATAATGGCCATTAACCCCTCACCTGATCTATAGTCATATTATGACCGAAGAAAGTAGGGCGATTTTTGATACGTAGTCATATTATGACCATTTTTTATGTTCGCATTTCAATTCTGTTTTCTCTGTTTTACCGATTTGTAGCGGCTTGCGATTGCGTTAGGTTGGTAGGACAATAACACGCCTTGCGTATTGTAAACGAAAACAGACATGCTCCAAAAAAAAAAAAAAGTTTCGTCTAATCAAAAGAAAGTTCCCGCGTCGCTGTGCGTGTCCTGTCGCAATAATAAATTTTGATACCAAAAAAACGCTGCAGCATCAGTCCGAAGCAATTTAATCATGCCTTAGTAAGTATTTTTTCGTTTTATGTTTAAGTTGATAATATTCGTAGTGTAATTTAAGATTAAAGACACTTTTCCTTAGGTAAGAACCAATTCGCCCCGCACCCGTATATTTCATATGATTTTACGTATTGTTTCTGCACTTGTTGGTATTTTTTTTGTTGTATTGTTTGAATAATTTCATAAATAAATAGTATATAATATGCAGAAGTCCTTAAATTCATGTATTTTCTAAATATTCACGAAAAATATAATGCAGGTAACAGTCGGTCATTTTATGACCGGCTGTCAGGCCGAGTCATTGTCCTTTGTTACTGCAATTTTTATTTAATTAATAATTATTTACAATAACTATAAGATTGTCTTTGTTGAAATTTAAAGCTCCTTTTATACTCTTTAAGACTCATAAGTCTTTATTTTGTATTTTGGTTTTATTTTGTTATAATGAGCATAGTTTTAAATATGCCCTGCTTTGGACCGCCTAAAACGAGGGTCTTGTTAATTTACCTTTTGTTTAAAATTAATGCAATTCGGTCGCCTAAATTTATTGTGATTCTTTTAACCATCAAACAAGCTTTCTAAATATATATATATCTCATGAGTTTAATGAAATATGTTGAACAAAGTGAAGGTGCAAAGTTCAGACATTTTTATGCAGTTTTTACGCGTACGGTATGAAAACGACAAAAACCGCTTATGGAATTTGTTGATTTACGTTAGATATTATTATGAAAAGGTGTAAATGTTTTTCAATATGCTTATTCCTTTATAATAGCAGGTTAAATAAAAAGGAAAGAGAAAACTACAATTTGTTTATTTTTTTATATATTTCATCAGAAAGTCAGAATTTACCCAATTTCATTACATTTTTTTTTTTCTCTTGAATACAGTTCGGTCACAGTACGATATAATGTTACGGTTGTACTGTAACATTGTAGATAATTTATCAAGGATTCCATCAATATATAATGTGTCAGGTATTTATACACAGAAAGGCCATAAAATGCTAAATATGTGACCCACTCAAATCGCGCCGCGGCGCGTCTCAATTCGGCGATCAAATTACGGCAACATAGCCGCCGCGACCGTATCAGGTGAGGGGTTATCAGGGTACCTATATGGTGTTCTGTGGCCATTATTGATAATAACTTCTGTTTCACATGCGACTAAAACGGGCATCTTTAAGATTAAGCCAGCACTCCAAATGTAAACTCACAGAAATAGATATTTATAAGTTAACCGACGATTACTGGTAAACTAGTGATGTCTATTTAGCCGTGATAGTTTTCCTTTTAAATTAGTTATATGTACTACATTTGTGATTTTTTTCATCTCTTCCAAATTAATAGTTTAGCCGGTAGAGGGGGGGACACTCGAGTCTAACAATTTTTTTCACTTAAAAGCTGGATATTTGACAAACCAATCACTTGATCGAAAAATGATTTGAGCAAACTAATAATATTTTTTTAAAACCTATCCAATGATACCCCACACAATGGGGTACTCAACCAAAAAAAAATTCAACTCCACGAAATTTGTAGGGGTATATATACCCTTAAAAAAATATTTTCCTAAATTTTATTCTACAGTTTTGTTACAATATCGTATGTCTATATTCATGTCAAATATCAGCTTTCTAGCACCAAGCGTCTTTGAGCTAGGCTGCGGACGGACAGACGGACGGACATGACGAAACTATAAGGGTTCCTTGTGGACTACGGAACCCTAAAAACGAAAATCGGCCTTCTGATATTCATTATAATAAGTACGTGACCATACCTTAATATTACATCCTATATCTATTTAACAAGATTGAATTACAGAGTATATAGTATAGTCATACACAGAAGTTACCAAATCCTATATTTCCTCCATTTGCAATTTTCAATGACACAGAGCCTTAGCCGCAGCCTTAGAATAATTGTGCTAATATTTGAAATAATTGCGTCGTTCGGCATAAACTTACGTACATACACGGATTAATTGGAGAACTCTCGCATTCCACACATTGAAACGGTGGGTTTGCCGTGGCTCGTTTGTTGTACTGTATTTCTATTGTATTAATTATTTGTACAGTAAGCGAGTTAGGAAGATATACTTTAGATAGATATATATGAAATTGAAATACGTGATTACCTGTTTGTATTTTTTGTGACGGATACAGTGTCAGTAAAGATTTCATTCCGTAGGTAGGTGTTGTAAGATTAAACTGATATAAATAATATAAGGCAGATTAGGAATGCACAGTGTAGCTGCCCCATTATTTGGTGGATAACGTAAGAGGTGGCTAAGGTAAGTACACCAAGCAAATAATGTTTTTGGGAAGAGACGGAAAGCGCACTTGTGACTCCTCTAGCAGGGCTATGGGCGACAGCCGCGGATCGCTTACCATCAAGTGATTCGCTTGCTCGTTTGCATCCTATAAAATAAAAAATAAAAAAAAACAATTTATTGTCGACAATATCGCACCAGTATATTTACCGGCAGAACAGAAATAATTCTTAAGAATGTTTAGAGTTCGCTATAATTCTCACAAACAATTATGCTTCATATCTGTTTTAATGGAAAAAGCAAATTAAGTGTTCTCCTGTTTTGGAAAAATAACCATTAAATACTGGGCTTAATTGTAATATCCGACCTCATAATAATTTTCTGATTACTGGTTCATTTTGATCATCATTTTCAAAAAATATACGAAACAATAACCATGAAATTAAAAAATAAGGTTATGATAGCCTCGTCTTCCGTTAGCAAAATCCACATCGGAATTTTTAGGGTTCCGTAGCCGAATGACTTAAATACGGAACCGTTACAAATTCGACATGTCTATCTGTCAGTCTGTCCGTACGTCACAGTCTTACGAAACTTTTGATATTTCACATTTAAAACTAATAGTTATAATTATTCTGTGAAACGTTTCACGATTATTATAATTGTAGATAACTCTCGCATTAGGTATAAAGCCCGTGTTGCAGTCGACTTGGAAGAAACTTAAACAACTGACCTGTCTTTAGAAACAGTGTTGTCATAACATATATGGGAATTGAACCTGCGATAAGCGCAGCAGTGCCCAAAGCCGAAGCAACCGGAGGAACCACCTCACTACACTACTCAAGAATTAACTAAAACGCCGTTCTATTCCTCTCAAAGTCCGCTGTTCTGTAGTAAGACTTACGTGGTAGAAGGACCTTAAAAAGTTGAGCTCATTACCATGACAGTAGGGTCAGATACGCCACATAACCGTTAATCGCGGTCACTGCTGCTCAATTCAGTTAATGAATGCGACCGGATCGCGATGTTAGTATGGGGGCTCTAGAACAGCGGGGGTGTTATCGCTATCGGTCAGCGATAGCCTAGTGAAGAGACCGACGGACTAATTTGCAGAGGGTCTCGGATTCAAATCCTCAGTACGTACAATGGATATCATAATTATGCGTATCAAATGGTAAATTATCGCTTGCTATAAGGTGAAGGAAAACATCGTGTGTTAAGCTGCAAGTTTAAAGTTCTCCTTGCTTTCATGCGAGTCTTCCAAGCTGGATAAATAGACAGCTCCACTGAAAAACGCAGTGTAAAGCTTGCACGCAGAAGCATGTTGCTCCTTAGAAAATATCTAAGTTCTTGTGATGGTAAAAGGTGTTTTTAAACCCCTCACATGCAGAGATATGTGATCCATGATGATTCCATATACTGCAAATGTTAAAATAATGTAAATCTTTTGTGAAAGACTAGCTTTTGCTCGAGACTTCGCCCGCATCAGTTATTGGCATAAAAGGTAGCCAATGTGATGTATAACTTATCAAACGTTTCGTCAAAATTCGGTCAGAAAGAACAATGCCCATTTTTCTTAGAGACGCCGGCCCAGATGTGGACAGACAAAAATTGTGGTAGTTGTTATTGCATTAGATAAAAAAGTGTTAAACTAGAATTTTGAGAATGATCTGAGGTCCACCATATTCATAATTTTATTACAATAAGTGCTTTTATGTTCTCAAAAAACATTAGGTATGTATATACTTTTGTTAGGATAGTAAAAGTATTTCGTTCTTTTGAGTAGAAAGGAATGAGTTAATAGTTTGGCAAGGGTAGAAATACGAAAGAAAAAGTCAAAAGTCGAAAAATCGATCCAAAAATATTCACAGTACGCACGAGCAAATAACAAACAAAATAAATTGAATATGACATTATTGACATTTACATAGGGTAAAAAAAAATTGCCATGTTGCAGTTTTTAAACAATATTGATTAATCGATATAGAGTTCGGACATAGGTTATCAATCTATATATTTGGTTCATAATCGAACTTATTTGTAGTTAATCGCAAATGTAACTTAAAAATACACACATCAAAAATGTTTAAAGACCAAGTAAAGATTTTCTAGTCACTAAAATCACTTTGCGTAGAGAAAATGTGAAATTGATTAAGAAGAAGTGATAATTGATTTAATATTATGATTTCTTTACTGGCAACTTCTGATCTATTTCGTTTTGGATCTATTTAGACGTTAATACATATTTTTAAACATATTTATTGAATAAGTTTTACGGCACACTTCTAGTAATGCCTATAAATTAAGTAATAAATAAAAAGGATTATTCAACAACTAATTGAAACTCTATTGTGCTGTTCATGAGTTCCAAACTGGGCCAGAAATGGGCATTGTTCTTTGTGCTTGAAAGAGGACATCCATCTTCTTAAACTTTCTCATTTCGTAGTAATACTGGAAAACCAAATAAACTCGAACTCTAACCAAATCTGATTCCAATACAATCTGTTTACCTGGCCCCACGTTTAGGGTCATTACACACGGCATTTGCGAGTGGAGACAAGACAGTCCGGTGGCTAATAAGCTTAAAACGTCACGCGTCGGGTCCCTTAGCATCGCTACCCTTTACCTGAACAATGGACAATTTGAAGCCCCACTGAGTTTTAGCGCACCGTTGCTAAATTAAAAAGTTGTTTTAAATGTCCCACAAATTTATTTTAATTTGGATTTTTATGACGCAGACTAATTCGTAAGTGGCTGTGGTTTATTTTTATTTTTTTCTTTTGGTTTATTTATTACCTTTTAAAAGGTTTAGTATCCTGTATCGCGGAGGACTTGTCAAATATAACTATAGACTCAAGAAACATGCTCGGAATAAATATCTGCAGATGAAAACAGTAGGAATCGAACCCACAACAATAGTCAACATAACCGTGAACCACTACGCCATCCGTAACTATGATTTTCCCTAAGGTATACGCTGTTTACAAATATCTTCATGATCGACAAAAAATACTTCTGTATAATATTACTCAGCATGTCACTAAGGAGGTAGCTAAAACCATTATACATTTAAAAATATTTCGTACAGCTAACCAAAATGCTTTTCTAATTTAGAATATGACGATAAAATAACAAAGCCTTATTTACCTTCAGCACAAAATCTCTTTTAAGCCATTATCACTTTTATGAAATAAAAACACTACGCTATAACTATTTACTGGGACCGTCAACCATTGCTGCAATTTCTATTTCGCTGTGTTTGCATCAAAGCCTGGTTTAATAACAAAATGGTATTAAACGTTATTAAAAGTTGTGATTATTTCAGACGAGAGTCGGTTGTGTTCTACATGTAATAAAATGGAATGCAAACTGGCCTGATGCCTTGTTTGCAGATTGTTTTATGCTTGCAAAGCAATTATACATCACACGTTTCGTATTTTGAATGTTGCGTGTTCGTTGTGAATAGAATGTAGTCTTAATCGAGATGGTCGGCTTTATAATAGAGCTAGATAAAACAACGTTAAAAAAGAATTTGCCTACTGCAAAATAATTTTGATATTCTGTTTATGCTTTGCCGTTTTGGAAACCATTAGTACTGTATCAATGGTTTCAGAAAAGGCACACTGCACTGAATTATTGAAAGACAATCTATATTTTGATTTTCCTGTATTCAATAATCATAAATATAAACTACCTTTCATACAATTGTGAAATCAGTAAATTCACCCTCCACGTCACGGTAATCGTATACCTCTTTTACTTGTATTCTCATTAAAACAGGTTGCGAAACATAAGTATGTTGAACCTCCCCACGACTCATTAAGAATTCACACTTTCTTAATCTTCAAGAGCGAATGACTAAAACTATTAACTTAGGTTGAATTCACTACAATATGACACTCGTAAAGCAAGAAAACATTTCTTAAAAAATGTTTAGTTGCAATTCTTACAATTTTATTATAAAGTCCAGCTGCGTCGAGTAATTTACTAAGTTTATATAAACATTAAATAAAAATGTGCAAAATAAAAGTTTATTTGAATTCTAAATAAAAATTATGGGAAAGGATAAAGTACAGATACAAGTTACTAAGCAAAATGGGGTGCGAAAATTTTATTAAATGAAAATGATAGTTAAAGATTATTACTTGGCTATTTCTCTTCGATACCTATGTAGCACGGAGCATGCAGTATGTAGTATGCAGCACGGAGTCTGGTAATGTGCCCGGTACGGCAATAGGCTCGCCCCCTATTACGTGGGCCCTAAAAATTCATGGCGAAATGTGGATGTAATATTACACCTCTGCCTACCCCGTGGGAGATACAGGTGTGAGTCTATAAAAAAAAAGGTTTACTGACATCGATAAAATAAAAAAAGATAAAATATGAAAGAAGAGTTACAACACTTGTAATTTTATATGTAACGTTATTTTCATATAATTTTATGATTCGGAATGTGTTTATTTTATGTGTTTATGAGCCTACTGAGTTAAGGTACTTCAAATGGAATTGTTGTTTAATATTCCTAAAGTGAAATAATAAACCATGGTTCGGGTTCGGGGCAAATATAAGCTCTGTAATTTTTTCTGTAAAATTTTACATAATTATTCGATTAAACATTTCCACATAACTATTAGTTTATTTGCTAATACAATGTAGTTATTACTGGATAACACTACTAAAAGCCATATTTTGCCAGCGCTTTAACACTCAGTAAGTTAATATTTACATACATACATAACGTCACGCCTTTTATCCCCGAAGGGGTAGGCAGAGGTGTATTTCTACACCCACTTTTCGCCAGATATACTTTAGTCCCACGTAATAAGGGGCGAGCCTATTGCCGTACCGGGCACATTTCCAGACTCCGTGCTGCTACAGAGAATTTCGTGACAGAAAAACCCAATAACACTGCCCGACCCAGGAATCGAACCCGGGACCCCACGTTCCCACGCGCACATTTATGCCGCGAGACCAACGAGGCAGTCGTATAAGGTTTGATGTCCAGTTTTCCGTCTCTACGCAAAGATGGTATTTGCATTGTGTTATCCCTTAGTCGCCTCTTACGACACCCACGAGAAGATAGGGGGTGGTGACACTTGTATTCTATGTCGTCAACCACACGGCGGCACAGTTAATATTTATAGCGTTTATTAATAACAATTTATACTGAAATTGTCAACACAGCAAATTGTTTGCTACACTTACCATATTTTGTACTCGTTTAATATCCAACTAAAATTATCTGAATTTAACTACACAAAATGAGAAGTGATCATAGGAATAAGGCTGTGAATCCATCAAAGATGAGTGAGAGCAGATCGCTGTGCAAGGCATCATCTGAAAAAAATTTTTTTTTAATTTTATTTCGCTGGTCTAGTTCATCAGATATTATTTACATAATATGCTAATAAGGCTGTGAATTCATCAAAGATGAGTGAAGCGGTGTGCAAGCAATCATCTTCTAAAAACGTTTTGCTTTGGTCCGCCTAGTTCAATTTGTGTTATTAACATTATGCTTCCTTCGTATTACCGTTTAGCTACTACGCACATCTTATATGTATACACAGCTTAAGGTGATGCATTTGTCTTTGTTTTATTGGCCTCTGTCGGATAAAAACAATATGCATCCGGGTGATCGGGACGTGCTAAAACACTGAACGTGGAATAAATGGATATTTTCATAATGAGGATCACAATTTGAACCCAGTACTGGAGGTCGAAATAAGAACGTGAGAAAATTATGTTCGAAAAATTGTACTTGCGATAAATTGTCGATAATAAGATTGCTTCTGTGATAAATGCTAGTATGTTTGGTTTTTTATAATAATACTAATATTATTTACTGATAGTGCAGTCGCAGATCGCACCGTACCACGGTGCGATCTGCGACTGCACTATCAGTTTTTTGTTAATATTACAAAAATATTGATAGTGCAGTCGATAGCTTAACTAGACAAGGTAACATTGTGTCAGCTATATTGTTCTTCGCTGGGTGCGAATATGTATCGAATGGCATACACCTTCGATATGTCACGTGGTCAACAAACAACGAGTAGTTTAATGAAAATTTACTTTAATAGTTCAGCATCTTTACCAATCGCTAGCCAGACACAGGAACAATCACGAATATACACAGACAAATCAAAGTGCATGATATTCAAAAGTCAATTGAATCACAAACGTTCCAGTCAGTCGTTTCTACTTTATTTTCTTGTGCATTCAATTATTGATTGCACAAATAAATGTATTCGTTTGAAATTAAATGGGATAATTATTTATTTAGTTTCTCAAAATTTCTCAGCTAGGGTATTATATCGGCTTGACTTCTAATATAGAATCACTAGTCTATTTGTCTTAAAATAAAATATTGTACATAGGGTTTCCACCAAGAACTTAGGGTCCCAAGCCAACCTCACCTGCAAGTGGTGCACCTGCCGATCAACGGACGAGGTCCTGGCAAACAAAATATCCCGATAAGCGGCAATAGGCTCGCCACCTATTACGTGGGATCAAAACACTGGCGAAAAGTGGGCGTTTAGTATTGGACCTACCCCTTCGGGGAAACAGGCGTGAGTCTATGTATTCAAGAAAAAGTCTGCCACCTTGCAGTTGGTTTGCGTGGGAAACTTCTGCTAACTCTTTTCAAAATGAGAATATGAACTGCCCAGCTGTGGGACAGATAGTCAGTAACGTTGATAATGTCTGACTAAACAATCAGCGACAAGCGGCTGCATCGCGTGTCGCACATACATACATACATAGACTTACGCCTGTTTCCCGGAAGGGTAGGCAGAGACTACGGAACGCCATTTGCAACGATCCTGACATATCTCTCTTGCTTCATTCACTCCCATCAGAATCTTCATGCATGCTCTTCTTTTCAGGGACTTCTAACCTGTCCTGTTTTTAGGATGTCTCCAATCTGGCCAAACAACGTCCGCCTAGGTCTTCTCCTTCGTCCTGCCCCATTTACACTTGCCTTATATATCTGCTTGGTCAGTCTTTCGTCATCCATCCTCTCCACGTGCCCAAACCACCTTCACCTACCTTGTCACTATATCTTCTTTTACCTTTACCCCACAACACTCTCTTATCACACAATTCTTTACTCTGTCAGTCAAAGATACACCACACATACTCATTTCTACGTCATTTATTCTACTTTAATGACTCTTCTGCTATACCCAACTTTCACTACCATACATAAGTGTAGGTACTAACACCCCTCTATGCACAGCCAAACGTGCCTTTTTGGACACGTTATGACTGTTCATAAAAGCTAAAAAAAAAACCTCTATTCACGCTATTACCTGCATTAACTTTTCTTTCAATATCTTCTCCATCCTTACCATTCCTAGAAAACAGCGTACCTAAATATAAAAATCGTTCACTTGTTCTACTCGTTGTCCATCGATCATAACATTACAAGCCGTAACACATTCCTCCTTTTCAAAAACCATAACTTTCATCTTGCTCACATTTACTTTCATTCCTTTCCTCCCTAAAGCACCATACATGATTGTTACCATCTGCTGCAACTCCTCCGCTGAAGACGCAAGTATTACCTGATCATCAGCGTAAAGAAGGCATTTGACAAGTAACTCATTCATCCTTGATCCACAGTTACTATGTTTCGAATCTTGCAAACAACTGTCCATGAAGAGGTTGAACAGCCACGGCGACGCTACACACCTGTCTCGATGGTAAACCAGTCAGTGTACGACCCGTTTATCCTCACACAAGCTTTAGAATCTTGATAACAGGATGTGTTTAATTATCACACTAAACAACACTTTGTATGACCCAAAAAAAAAAACGTTTTGAGTCTGGGTGTAATTTTTGTCTCTTGGCGTTCGTAAAGTCCCCCACGAAACAGGCTTTTTCTTAGTGTGAGAGTTGTGATTTGACTATAATTAAGACGTTCCTGTACGATGCATAAGTTCTAGCGATTTACCCTTTCATTTGCCCTTGAATTCTGCTTTCATGTATATAAAACGAATTCAAGTTCCCAATTCAATATCACCCTCAAATAACCAGTAAATTTGTCAATCTATTAACCTCGCACATGATCAGATTTGTCAACGTTCGTCACAAACAGTGACTAGTAATGTGAGGGGGCGGAGAGAATTTGAATAAGTCAATTATTTGCTGAATGGCGTCTGTCAAGTGTCATTAGCGCTTTTGTTTGTATGATCGACGCGTGTTGCTGATCACTGATTGATGAATATATTCTGTGATACTGTTTGATCTTGCGCTAAGATTTATTATGTTTGGGTTAATGATTTTTTTTGTTTTCTGGGTATCGGTGGATTACTAAAACAAAGTGGCACTAGATTAGATTAGATTAGATTTTTTTTTTATTGTACACCACATAAGGAAAGCATACATTGAAGGAGCACAAACAAGAAATGCACAATTTGCGGCCTTATCGCATACAGCAATTTCTTCCAGGCAACCATTAGAAAGAGCCAAAAGTATTCGATGGCGTAGTTTAGAAATTTTTGACAAATATATTTTTCGCATAGTATACATAAAATAAATACCTACGGCCATACATATAATACATATATATACAATTATTTATATATATATATATATATATATATATATATATATATATATATATATATATATATATATATATATATATATATATATAATATATATATATATATATATATATATATATATATATATATATATATGTGGAGTGACAAGAATGGACAGAATTAGGAATGATTACGTTAGAGGTAGTATGAAAGTGGCGCCCATAGCTGAAAAGGTGAAAGGGAGTCGATTGGCCTGGTATGGACATATTATGCGGAGAGATGAGATGTATGTAGGTAAAAAAGTGATGGATATGCATGTAGAAGGACGAAAAGGGAGAGGACGGCCAAGGAAGAGATGGATGGACTGTGTGAGGATGGATATGAAAGAGAAAGGGGTAAACGATCGGATGACTGGTGACAGAGAAGTATGGAAGCGAAGGACATACTGCGCCGACCCCAAATAAATTGGGACCAGGGCAAGACAATGATGATATATATATATATATATATATATATATATATAATAAGATACATAATATTAGTGTAGTTATGGACAATAATGCAATCATCTTGATAAGTAGTGCTGTTTTAACATATTTTTAAAGATGTTCAGTGATTTTGCTCATCTAATCTCAACTGGCAGCGCGTTCTACAAACGTACAGCCTGAACTGAAAAGGATTTATCAAAGAAGTTCGTGGAATGCGTTGGCATCTGCAATCGCAGATCCTCTGACGACCTTAGGCACTTTGTATATGTGTGTCATGAAGGAACTTGAACCGTTCTTTGAGATACAGGGCAATGTTAGGATTGAACAATACATTATATAGTAATATTAGAATATGAGTATTCCTGCGAAGGTGAATTGGGAGCCACTTGAGCCTGCTACGAAATTCAAATACATGATCATATTTGCGTAAACCAAATATAAATCTAATACAAAAGTTTTGGAAACGCTCAAGTCGCTCCTCATTGAGATCAAGATAGCTGACATCGGCATAATCGAGTATTGGGAGAAGCAATGATTGTGCCAGCGCAATTTTGATGGTTATGGGCAGAAAGTTTCGCAACCTGCGCAACGACCCCGCCGAAGCAAACAATTTCCGACTGGTTTCCTGCACCTGACATTCCCAGGATAGAGTCTTATCTAAATAAATACCCAGATTTTTCACACTGTCTGTTATTGGTAAGATGTTTCCATCAAATTAAATCTAAGGGAGTTGTGACGGATTGACCTTAGACATCATCCTGGAACTAACAATCAGAATGATCTGGGTTTTGGTTGGATTTAATTTTAGACCATAATTTTTGCTCCACTCACACATTTGCGCCAAGTCCCTGTTTATGGTAGAGAATGCATTTGAAATAGAGTCTAGCGGTGCCTGTGAGTATATCTGCAGGTCATCTGCGTAAAGGTGGTAGGACGAAAGTAGATGTTTGGTGATAGAATTTATAAAAATTGCGAAAAGTAGCGGCGATAAAACGCCACCCTGCGGTACACCGACAGTCGTATTACTCCATGAAGAGTATGATTCCTCAACGCGTATACGCTGTCGGCGTCCAGACAAGTAACTACAAAACCAGTCAATCACCGTTGAAGATATGTTAATCGAGCGGAGTATGCCGAGCATGACGTGGAAGTCCACGGTGTTGAATGCATTGCTAAAATCGAGTGAGGACAGTAGTGTGAGCTTTCCACAATCCATTTCCAGCCTAATCTCATCAGTGATATGTACCAATGCCGTGGTAGTACTGTGACCAGGACGAAAACCAGATTGGAAAGGATTTAGGAGAGTGTTTTTGAAAATAAAGGAAGAGAGTTGTGTATGTACGAGACGTTTAAGGACTTTGGTAAGGAACGGGAGTATGGATATAGGTCGGAAGTCAGAAAAGGAACAAGGTTTGGATTTTTTTTGGCAAAGGAATTATTTGGGCATCTTTCCACGCTGATGGAAAGATACCGGTGGTAACTGAGTAATTAAGGATATGACAGAGAACAGGTAGGATTTCAACAAGGATGGGCAGGATCATGTTTCGACTGATACAGTCATTACCAACAGCATTGCATGAGATTGAAATTATGTTCTTTTTAACATCACAACAGGAAAATTGCTCGAAATCGAAAGGTGAATTTTTGGGAGTTCGGATACGTGAAAGACCTTGTAACGTATTTGTTTTAGTGGTCCCATCAAAATTGGATGAAGCCGTGAAATGTGCATTAAGTGCATCGATATTAATATCCTATGGGAACTCGTCGTTGCGTGACTTACCAACTCCCAATGTTCTAAGAAATTGCCAGACTTTAACCGGATCTCCATTTTCAACAGAGTTGTGAATGTGTTGGCGTTGTGCATTCCTACACACCTTATTGCAGAGATTTCTTGCACTTATGTATTTTGATAATTTACTCGTGATGAAGGGGAATAATAAACACCTAAAAGAACTTTCGAATGATTGAGTTCCACTTCCAAAAAGAGATGCTCGCCGGCGTTCGAGGGTGGTGGTTGCGATGAGATGCTTACTATACGGTAAGGAATTTGGGCACGTAGGTATATAGCAACACCACCACCACCACCGACCGCACGATCATTCCTAATTAGATGAAACCCAGGGAGAGAATAAGAAGTTGATGGCAGACATGGTTTTAGCCATGACTCTGAAACGAGAATAGCATGTAAGTTCTTACAGTCTAAGGTTGCCAGCATATCAGGGAAATGAGCTGGAATACTTTGAGCATTTATACGGACTACATTAAAGTTCTTTGGTACGTCAGAGAACTGAAACTGAAGGATTTCTGCAAGTGACGGTAAACTAGTGAAGCTGTCATCGAGACTAGTAGCGGTCAAAAAGCTGCCATCATCACTGTTTAAGTCAAGCATTGGAAGTACCTATACTTAAATATATAATAATAATGTAATATATAAGTTAGTTAAATATATAATAACGTATATAATATAAAAATAAAGCAATTTAAAAATTAATAAGTCCTCCCGCCAGTTACGTGTTACAAAGGTAGGTATAAAATGAATTACACTAGCATTACAAAAAAACACTATAACACTGAGAGTGGATAAAAATAATTAAATAAGAAGAACAAAGAAAGAAAAACGAAGTATTAGACCAGGTAAATTTTCGTTGAAAAAGAAAAGAAAAAAAATCTTGAAAACATGTTTTAAAGATAAAAAGCCCAATGGTCAGAGAAAAAAAGAAAAAAAAATTGACAGTTGTGACAGCTAACCATTGACGTACGTCAAATGTCAATCAAAGAAATTTGTGTGTAAACTATAAAATAAAAAAAATAAAATAAAACTTATAAATAAAACTTTCAGGTACATGTAAATAAATAATTTAGAAAAAGGTACATAAACAGTGAAGTTCAGAATAATTTACCTGGTCGTAAACAAAATTAAGAAGGCCTATTTTTTCGGCGCAGCAGTCCGTTTGGTCTTCGCAGTAGTCGCCTTTACAGGGGGTTTCTCCGTATCCGAGCCTTTCACCTTATCGAGATCGTTGAGGGACAGAATACGATGTCGCTGCCCATCCGCGCCAAGAACATAGACGGTGCCCTCTCTCGTCCAGCATTTTGCTACACCGAACTTCTCACGGGCTGCCATAAACGCTGTGTGTCTCGATTGGGTCAAGAATTCCGACAGCGTAAGACCGGCTCCCTTCAGTTTGGTCTTAGCATACAATATGCTGTCCCGCACTGATACAGAAAGAAGCTTGATAAGTATGGGTCTCGTCTTCTTGTTGGACTGCTCGCGACCCATTCTATGGCAGCGCTTGATGTCTGCAGAAGTGAAGAAATCAAGCTTGAGTCGCTGCTTGACAACTTGCGCAACCACCTCGGCTGTCTCTTCATTCTTCTGCTCCTCAACTTCATGCAGAAGTAACATTTTGCGGCGGCTGCGCATCTCCATAGTGTCGACCTGACGAGCAACCACCTCCACTTGCTGAGAGAAAGTTTTCAACGTTTGGAGTACAAAATCCTTGAATTTTGAAAATTCCTCCTCTAGGCTGCTTGTGCTGGAAGTCTTGGACGTTTTTGGAGATCTGCCTCAAATTTAGCCATCCTTTCTTCAAAATACTGCCGGAGATTGAGTAAAGAAGCTTCCATAGTGAGTGAAATGCTTTTGTGCTATGTAATGGTGGAGATAACACTTAACGGGCAGGTACCTGATGTTAGCTATCTATTTTACACATTAAATTTATATTTAAATTAAAATAACTATTTTATTTCAAAAAACTTTTAACAGCTGATTCTAAAGCAGTTGTTTGATCAACTACCCCATTCCTTTCGTGGCAGACAAACTGACGGCCCACCTGACGCTTAGCGATTCGCCCATTCACTTCGACTATGTCCGAGGTACCAACCTAGACATAAAATCTTAGACCAATCTATCTGTTCAGCTTGGTATAGTAGACCAAATATTTGTATGAACTCACACTGCTACTTGGACGAAAACTAGGAGAAGCAACATCTAGTAGTAGACTGTTTTCACAGTCCGTGTGATAAACTATATTTCGTGTATAGTTTCGCTTGTTGCGATATAAACGCAAAGTCAATCGTGAAAATACAACATTCTTTAATAGTAGTACCAGTTGGTGTCACATTTCCTTACAACTGATATGCGGACTAAGATATCAAAGCGGTTCAAATAGATAGGCAGGCTGTGACTCGGTAGCATAAAGCGTTCACTTAAACGCCAGCAAGATACAGTGACAAGATATGGTGACACTATTTGATTCACGAGAAACAGATCGGGTCGGGGACATGCCGCGTCTCTTTTAATATTGTTTCCGCTTAGAATAAGACTAAAATGGATTACATGAAATGAAAATATTACTTGTAATACAATGTTTGGTTGTTAAATGACTGATTAAGAAGCCAAGGTAATATATTAATTACGTGGGAAAATCGCTAGCGTTATACTTGAACATTATAATCATAATTATTATACCCAAAGCCTTTATTACAAACTTCAATACATAAATAAAAATTAGCATTTTAATCTAGCTTACAGCCAATTAGGGTTGTAGACGCAATTTCCAAACAACATAATATCTAAAAGGATCTACACAGTTCTCAGAATATTAATATGTTTGCTAATGTGCCCGGAGTGGCTAGCAACAGTGAGCATAATCCTGGATTATGTGGCGATTCAATTTCATCAATCTTAATACGTTTAACCCCTTGTATGCCGGAACGCAGATTAACCCCTTGTATGCCGGAACGCAGATCTACGCGAGACACAATAGCTTTTTAATTGTGTCTGGTATTCCGGCATACGAGAGGTTAATGCTTGTGTCGGTCACTGCGGTGGAAATGTATTGTCTGCCTTTACTTGTATGAGTGACTGTATATTTGTGTGGGTGAGTCTGGCAGCTATGAATATGTGTAAGCGATTTTCTGTACATCAGCGATTGTTCGGATGTGTGAGTGAGCTTAGATGAGGATACTCTCAAGTGTGCTTATGTATGTGTGTGTGGACACTGTCTTTGAAGTTATTGAGTGAGTGAATCATTAGGGGAAAGAGATGGAGTAACGGGGTGTGTAACGAAGATAAATTAATGAATGGTCGGATTATATTTATGGTTTCATACGCCATTCAACACTGGCTTATATAGATTTCCGTTTAATAGCTTCGTGGACAGATTTAAAGTTAATACGTAGAGTAAAGTGAATTATAAATGGCTTGCATTTTGTTTTAACACATTTAAATTGAATTCATTCGTTTGTAACGTAGTACAGATTTAATTAAACATAATTCTGTTTGTTAACATATTTTACATAATAATTTAATGTCTTTCTCTAGCGTTATTCCAGTTTCAGTCTGGGGTCCGCTAACCGGATTCGGCTGAATATTAGCTTTTCCACGGAGCGACTGCCTGTCTGACCTCCGCAACCCGAAGGGATAGCGATATTCCATGGTTTAGACTAGTGTCAGTTTATTTAGAAGGTACTGACGTCCTGTAACGACTGTCAAAGATCTTCATGACAACCGGGACCGACGGCTTAACGTGCTCTCCGAGGCACGGGACAAGCGATAATTAACAATTCAATACGCACATAACTCCGAAAAGTCATTGGTGCGCGCCGTGGATTCGAACCTGATACCCTCTGCATAGCAGTCTGTTGGTATATCCACTCGGCTATCGCTGCATTACATAATAATTTAATAATGTGTGAAATAGAGAGACCTCTACTGAGTATAAAAATGTGTTTTCACAATTGTGAAAACATATCACAAGGCCGTAACATTCTGAATTTGTTTTTTGATTTAACTAGTCAGTTTACAACACATTGTTTACAAAAGGATAGCTAACAGACAGCAACACAACCACCCCACCAGTAGGACTTAGGCTGACCACATTTTGAGATGCTATGGTGAGCCAATATGAGGGAGCCCTTTAAGTATAATAATGTAGGAAACATATAGCATTGTATTAAATACCTATGTAATATCAACACTAGATGGTGAAGTATTATGACTACTCGATTACCCTATGTTTACAACAGTATACTTACTCACTATTATGCTTACCTGAACCATTCCATTTAACAGCCATCTCAAAAGCCCAGTTTTTGAGTTAATCAGATTCATACAGAGAGACAGATAGAACAGTGGACTTCATTCTGCAATATGTATAGATTCTATTATATTATGTTTCATTTCTTTTGCGAGTGATGTTGCGATCTTAAGCTAGTACCGCACTACTTATCCCGTTATTCAGTAAAATATAGTTTCTAGTTTTATCACGAATGCACGAAATATTCCTCGGAATAAGAGAGTATCGCAGCTGAAAGCTTATTATGTGGGCATTATCATAGCTTTGCCCAAATAATTGCTGCGTGTTTTATACGAGAAGTACCGAAAACAGTATACGTAAGTTACGATTATTATTTCGCGAGATTATGGCTGCTCTTCCATTAGAGATGTGCTAGAGATGTGCTATGATGTACCTTGGCCGCAAGGATGTGAAACTAAGATACCAACCTATGTGACTGTTTTCACTGAGACTAAGCTATGTATCTTTAGAAAAACCTCAGAACGCAAGTTAGAAAAATAATCCATAATACACTACAAAGTAATCCCAATACTTTAAAAATGATGTAAGAGATGCTATAAAGATGCACCGTCATGAGGAAGCTGTGTGAGGAAGATGCGTAGATCAAGGAACTAATGTTAGTAACACACTCGCGACTACAGTAGACATTTTGCTTCGCATATAACTCTACTACTAGCGACCATCAATGACCATTGTCCTAGCGTTATCCCAGTTTTATCCCAGGGTATATTTACAAGTCTTGTCCGTGTGGTGACGGATTAAGAATACTGAATGTCACCACCCCATATCATCCCACGGGTGTCGTAAGAGCTGACAGAGGGAGCATATAATGCAGAGAACAGCACTGTAAGAGAAGGAAAACTTGATACAAACCCTATACCAACCCGTTTGGCCAGCGTGGTATAGTAGGCCAATTCCTCCTTTCAAAGGAGAGGCCTAGTCCAGCAGTGGACTGTTAAAGGCTGATGATGATGATATTTACTAGACAAACAATAGTCTGAATATTAGCATTAACATAGAGCGACTGCCGTCTGACAGGTATCCAAAGGAAAAGCGAAATTCCATGGTTTAGACAAGAGTCAATTAATAAGTCAGAGCTAAGTACTGACGACCGCCTAAGATTTTCGTGACACTTAAGTTTGGATAGTCGGTGGTGAGCATAGATCCATATAAAAATATAGTATAGTCAAATATAGAAATCATCATCATCCTCCTAGCGTTATCCCAGTTTGAACCCGGGGTCCGCTTACTAGTCTAACCGGATTTGGCTGAATATTAGCTTTTCCGCAGAGCGACTGCCTGTCTGACCTCCGCAACCCGAAGGGCTAGCGATATTCCATGGTTTAGACTAGTGTCAGTTTATGTTAGAGGTACTGACGCCCTATAACGACTGTCAAAGATCTTCATGACAACCGGGACCGACGGCTTAACGTGCCTTCCGAGGCACGGGACAAGCGATAATTGACAATTCAATATGCACATAACTCCGAAAAGTCAGTGGTGCGCGCCGTGGATTCGAACCCGATACCCTCTGCATGGCAGTCTGTTGGTATCTCCAATAGGCTGTCGCTGCCTATAGTCAAATATATAAATAATAATATAAAAAAATGTAGTCAAATTTAGTTTATACCATTTCTACGCTGTACCGATGAATATAAATAGTAGATATCAAACACATCTATAACAACAAAACACAGCACATCTCCAGTACAAAAGCATCCTGTGTACATTATTGTATATATTTTTTTATGGACTCACGCCTGTATCCCCGAAGGGGTAGACAGAGGTGTAATATTACACCCGCATTTTCCCATGAATTTTTAGGTCCCACGTAATAGGGGGCGAGCCTATTGCCGTACCGGGCACATTACCAGACTCCGTGCTGTTACTGGGAATTTCCTAACGGAAAACCCAATAACACTTTGCCAGACCCGGGAATCGAACCCGAGACCTCCCAATCCCACGCGCACATTTATGCCGCGAGACCAACGAGGCAGTATTGAATATTAGATATACCATTAATATTTTATGCGGCGAAAGCAACCTTCATAAGGTATTTATCTTCGCATGAGATAGTAAATGTGTTAGTTAATTTCTTATCATGAAATATTTGAGTGTTGGGATTATGTATGATTATTGTTACGAGTAGAGTAATTCCAACAATTACTTTGGAGTATACTATTTCATAATCGCTTTCAAATTATGCTTTGAATATGTGTAGAACTGGCTAACATTGAAATGAGTATTTAGGGTTTATTTATAGTCTTTACGATATGTGTTCTCGTTCTTTTTCATATTCACCCCAAGGCCACCGACTTGGCCTAAAGTTTCCCGTCCTGACACAAGAACCGGGATCGAAAACTTTATGTGCCTTCCGAAACACGGTAGCGCTCTTATGTAAGTGCCACACGTGATCACCCATCCAAGTGACGACCTGTATAAGCGCTATGAGAACTGTAAGATGGGATATAAACTTTTTCTGTCATTACCACACACTAAAATTTATGTTGTCTTAAAATATATATGTATGTCCTCGTAGTTTTATTTTAAGTATCTGATATTTCGGCTTGTTGTAAGCGCTATGATCATGGATATGCTTAAGTCATTCATCATCTACCTCCTAGCGTCCGCCTCCTACCTGGCGTCCGCTTACTAGTCTAACCGGGTTTGGCTGAATATTAGCTTTTCCACAGAGCGCTGTGGGTTCGAACCCGATACCTTCTGCATGGCAGTCTGTTGGTGTAGTGCAGAACTAGGCTATCGCTGCCTCTCATGAATATGCTTAAGTATAGTGGATGAATTTACGAACAAATTAATCGGCCTACCTGCGAAATATCGCGTACAATACCACTAACAGTGTATTCAATGTCACTTTGAACTCGATCAAGATAATAATATAATTATAGTATTTTCCTGAATTTACGGATTCCTTCGCGATACATTTTATTTTAAAGATATTACATTTAAACCGAATGATCTAGAAACGAATAACCCAATTTAACGCGATAGAGTCCGTAAACCGTAGTTTGATTTCAATCGATCACACTACATTACTTTATCAGTAATGTTTGATAATTCTTGATACATATCTCCTAAACTTAAGTTTCACAATTTATGCACACACGATATATTTACATGACTCAATGGCCGGGCAATGATCTAAGTAATTGAAACAAAATATAGTCCAAGTACCTTCTCACACGTTTTGGTTTGGCTTATACTAGCTGTGGCCTCTCTATTTTGAGCGATTAGGACAGGTAAACAAAATGAATGTATTATTTAAACATATTTACGATTGGTTTATTCCCAGAGACACCAGTCATCGAACTTTTCTTAACCCGTGAGAAGGCGCGCTATGAGCATTTTGCTCACGCATAAATTCATTGCTGTAAATTTCAACTTTAGCTATACTGTGTCACTACAAGCTTCGTAGTACCTTCCTAAAATTTCACCCCCTCTCCTCTGACGCAACTCCCGTGGTGCTTAGTGCCACTACGATTGCATGGTGATGGGTTTTGTGAGTGGTGGATCGTGAAGCGCGGCATTTTGCTCATCGCGCATATGTCATTCATATCATAAATATTTTTTTCTTAATAACAAAATTGATTTGATTGTTTTTTCTTAGTTATTGTGCACAGTTATTGATTAATTTAGTGGATATATGTTTCATTTGTTTCTTACAGTAAACAACGCCTACAATAGGTGATCGGCAAGCCCCTCAAAGGAGAATGGGCGGTTTCATCCCAAGTGTTGTAACATCTTGAGACCTATATCAAACTAGAGGGTGCCCGCAGCTACGCCCGAACATTAATTGTTTCTGTCGGATCCCGTGGGAGTTTCAGAAAATTCCTTTTTAGTGCACCCCTATCACCAAGGAACTTATATGTCAAATTTCAGCTTCTTACGGCCCGTAGTTTTGGCTGTAGCTTGTCTGTCAGTCAGTCAATAACGCAAGAATTTTATATATAGGTTCAGAAGAAAAAGAAAGATCTCAATTAGTGTATTTTTTGTATGGGTGTAACTCTGTAGCATTTGCAGAGAAAATGATATGGGGGTTTAAAAATTAAACTTGAGCGGTCTTATCTGAGCGAACACGTAAGAAATGGTAGAAAATCAAAATATACGAGGGTCAAACTGAAAGTTCTTAGAACTGCCCACTTATAAACAATATAATAAAAAAAATATTCTAAAATTTGAAAATAGAACTCTTTGCCAATATTACTGAGTATATATTTCATTCATTTGTCATTTGTTTTACGATTTGGCGGCAAATTGAAAATTGTCTGTGTCACGTCAACATGAATTTAACACGAGAAAATTTTCGTGCAATGATTTTTTATGACTTTCGATGTCATTTAAGTCAACAAGAAAGTTATGATAGACTACGATTGGCCTTTCACGATGAAGCCTCATCTCGTGCGACTGTTTACAACTGGTTTAATGAGTTTAAACGTGGTCGCACTAATCTCACTGATGATGTACGTGAGGGACGGCCTTCTACGGCGACGACTGAAAATAACATCTGTGTTGTGCGGCGTATGATAGAGACTGACAAAAGAGTGACCTATCAGCAGATTCGGACAAGCTTAGGCATCGGTATGAGTCAAGTGCACAAAATCCTCCACGAACATTTAGCGGTCAGGAAGCTTTGCGCCCGGTGGATACCTCATAATTTGACTAAGGCTCAAAAACTCCATCGTGTGGATTGGTGCCGTAAAATGATTGAAAGATTTAACGGAGGTGACTCAAATGCTGTGTTCGACATACTAACAGGTGACGAAAGCTGGATTTACTGTTATGATCCTGAAACCAAAAGACAATCTGCTCAGTGGGTGTTTCCTTTCGAGGAGTTGCCAACTAAAGTGAAGAGAGATCGAAGTGCGGGAAAAAAAATGGTGGCCTCGTTCTTTGGAAGGATAGGTTATTTCGCAACAATTGTGTTAGAGGATCAAAAAACAGTTTCTGCAGAATGGTACACTACCAATTGTTTGCCACTTGTCTTGGAAAAAGTTCGAGAGAAACGACCTCGCAGTAGGATCCTCCTTCACCACGACAACGCCTCGTCGCACACCGCCAAGCGAACGATCGACTATTTGGCGACATCAAACGTTGAATTACTGGGTCATCCGCCGTATAGCCCCGACCTCGCGCCTTGTGATTTTTATTTATTTCCAAAAATTAAAGAAAAACTTAAAGGAAAGCGGTTTATGAATGCTGAAGAAGCGGTGGCTGCGTATCGCGATGCCATTGAAGAGACCCCTAAGGACGAGTGGGCAAAGTGCTTTCCCCAGTGGTTCCATCGCATGCAGCGGTGTATTGACGTCAATGGACAATATTTTGAAAAGATATAATAAAACTAATAACTGGCTAATGTAATCAGTTTTTGATTTTCTAAGAACTTTCAGTTTGACCCTCGTATGCATAGGAATATGCTAGGCAAATCAATTGTTGTATCACTAGTAGATACCAGTAGGATAAAACGCACAATGACACATTTGTAAAATGCCACTTCGCAAAATGGCACACTTCCTATATTAGCAAAATGCGTTAAAAAAAAGCATGCATTTTGTGCAGTATATCAGTGTGCACCGAGCATGTTACCTTTATGTGGCATATGTGTTGTGAAAGACATATAACTCAGGATGTCATGGAAGATCAAATAATTCAATTTTTATTGTGATTTTGTTTTTCATATATTTTTATGAAAAGTTAGTAAAATATTAAGGCCAAACTGCAATACTTTTATTTTGCACACAAGACTGCATATTTTGTTGTTTACTATTAATGAAACACTTTATATAATGAAATAAAGACTTTTAATTGATTATAACACGTAAATTTATAATAAAAATATAGCTGATCTCAAAGAAAACGTCATTTGAAGTAGCGTGAGAGTTTTGCTCACGCGCGCCTGCTCGTGTAACTTTTTAGGGCGCGCCTTCTCATGGGTTAAGACAACTTCCGCACTTAAAATATGGCATGTGTCGCGCGGGACCAAACATACAGTCAACAAACAACGATTTATGGATCACACAAAGTTTTGTATCTTGTGGGGATTGAACCCACGACACTTGACGCAATGTCAATCGCCTAAACATCTACGCCATCTGTGCAATTCTGTGTACAGATACTGAATACTGGGAATAAACTTTTCTATTACATTCATTCCAAAAAAAAAACACATAGGTACTTTAATGGACAAGAAAAAGAAAACGTCATTATCATCAACAGTGTATCCTAGCTGATAGAACCTAGTCATAAATTTAGAGGAGGCTAATCAGCAGATTGTGCATAAAAATCGTGTTCTATTAAATATTATGTTCGCATTGGAATAAATAATAATAGACCAGACTAATGTTCATTAATGATGCAAAACCTTTGTCCACAACGAAGCCTGGTGAGCTATATGCAATGCATTATGCAGTTTTAGTTGATGTGTCGTTAATATGGTATGAGTGCTGTTGTATTTGTGAGTGGTAGAGATGATTTCAGCATAATTTGACTGACTTGGAGAACGGTCGTGGTCACGATGAGGCCATGTTTTTTTAATGTCATGGGCAGCAAACAAGCATATAGATCATCTGACGGTATGCGATTTTTGCCGCCCATGGACTTGTGTGTACACCAGAGGAGTCACAAGTACGGTACCGCCCTTTAGGTTGAAAAAAGAATATTAAGAGGAGGAGAGGGACGAGGCACTAAAAATAGTACTTAGTTAAAATATATTGACAGCCTCGTTGGTCTCGTGGCATAAATGTGCGGGTGGGATTGGAAGGGCTCGGGTTCGATCCCCGGGTCGGACAAAGTGATATTGGGTTTTTGCGTTAGGAAATTCTCAGTAGCAGCACGGAGTCTGTTAATGTGCCCGGTACAGCAATAAGCTCGCCCCCTATTAACTGTGTGCGTGGGACTAAAATAATTCTGGCGAAAAGTGGGTGTAGCAATATACCGCTGCCTACCTCTTCGGAGATATAGGCGTAAGACTTTGTATGTATATGTATGTATGTATATTGAATTATAGTAGAACTAGCCGCTTTGCTACGATTTCTGCGAAATAATGCTATTCGGGTATAGTCCAAACGGATTACAAATAGGCACAATATCATTCCTGTCATATGCATTTGACCACTTATCCTCTTGCAAATGATTTGTGAAATACGCTTCGACTCGATTTATGTGTTTTCGTATTAGTATTGTAGTAAATATGCTAAGCCAAAGTAAGAGCCAAACATACAGTAAATTCATAAACTTTGACACAGAGTAATACAATGTATACGTGCACGGCAGCGTGGCAACGCTTAAAAAATATATGTGCACCTTATCGTCATGTCTGTATGCGTATGTTAGTGTGTGTTACTGTGTAAATATAAAGCAATACAAATTCTAAATATGTGTATAAAACACATTTACACAAACTACAATACAAGTCCACTAATTTGATATTCTGTCATATCTGGTTAGACCAGTAAGCCTCGGGCTCCAAGGCGTGTAAGTTTGGGTTGCAACCGGGATAACGTTAGAGCATCGTTAGGGCGATGATGATGACAATACAAGTCCACAACCAGTGAGATAATTTCAACAGTAAAATTCAATAAATTGTGATGATAGTAGATATACTAAACAAAACTCGAGTTACCACTCTTTCTACTAGCGCCCGCAGACTCCGAAAGTTGATCACTATAAGCAAATTAATGCATATACTGCTATACCACAATACATGAAAAAAGAAATACAAAATCATATTATAGATCAGATTTTCAATCTGTAAGTGTACCTAATAAGTTTTCCTTTAAAAATCGTCGAACAAAACTAAACATATATGATTGATTTTTTTTTATTTGTTGACTCAGGCCTGTATCCCCGAAGGGATAGGCAGAGGTGTAATATTACATCCACGTTTCACCATGAATTTATAGGTCCCATGTAATAGGGGCCTATTGTCGTACCGGGCACATAACCAGACTCGTTGCTGCTACTGAGGATTTCCCAACGGAAAAATCCAATAACACTTTGCCCGACCCGGGAATCGAACCCGAGACCTCCCAATCTCACGCGCACATTTATGCCGCGAGACCAACGAGGCAGTTGTATAATTATGATTGAAACTTTCATAATACAACAAAGCCATAAATAAACTCAAGAAAAACATAGGGTATCAAAACATTTAAATTGAAGTCGGCCAATAAACGATACGTCTGCAAACAATTCTAGTCACGGAAATCATGAGGCCACAGCAAAACGATATCAGCATCCAATCGCAAACGCCGTATTTTTCGATAAATAAATATCACATAGGGTGACTGCCACAGTTGGTGTCCGGTGAAATTAATTTTGCAATTGTTTGTGAGATTTTTTTCAAATATAACAAGCACGTTTTTTACGGTGTTGCGTGACTCATTTGTATAATATAGGAACGTTTTGTTGCATACCAATTTTTTATGATGAGATATTTTAGTGTCGATTGATATTTCATTTAAGAATGGGATTGTTATTGTACTGGCTATACAATAAATTATGGCATACTGTGATACTCTCCAAAGTCCCTAATACCATGATTTAAAAATCGGTACTTAACCCTATGCATTGTTTGGTACCTAAAAAGAACTACGCGTTTACCTCAGATACTCACATTTTATCCAGACTCACGACGCTACTGACTTCAGCAGTCTTCCTGCATAAATAAATAATTGATTAAATACATAAGGTGTAGGAAATGATTTTGCTTTTGAGTACTAACTCCGCTAACGACTATCATAAATTTTAAATAAGAAGCAAGTCCATCAGCTCCAAGTGCTTGCCAAAGCATGGAGCAAGCGATAAATTACAAAATAGTATACATCTTTATTCAAAGACCAATTAGCATAAAAATATTGCAACGTGTTAAGTTTTATATAAAAGAAAATATTTACTATTTGATGTTGTCACATAAATTGTACAAATTTAAAATTTGAAAGCATTTGCATTGCATATCTTTAAATAAACATCAGTTGGACATTTAAGGCAAAAACATTATGGTCATTAGATGACAGTAGATAAATGATAGGCACTGCAAAAGTGATAAATTGATAAATAAAATATAAAATTTTAAAAACTACGCATTTATTGTTCGTGTGTACCGTATTTAAATAAATGAAGAGAAGTAAGAGCGGTTGTCAAAAGAGCCTAGAATAAAAAACATTTTTCTCATTCCGTTGATATGAACGTTCACTCCTGCAGATCTCAAAGCTCCTCAAAAGTGCATCGGCGCGTTCTTCAGCAATTGCAGGCAGGTGAGTGTACCGTACGTCGCAAAACATTTTATCTCTTTTCAATTTCCTCCAAGATACCTACAAAGATTAGACCTTGTATCGTACTTCGGGAAAGTTCGAATAAAATCGCTAGCTCGGAAAACTGACAAACTTTCCCTGGTAAATATGTTTTGCCGTAGGTAAAGGAAGTTTCTAGACCAAACTTAATACGAACGTAGTGATATTAAAATATACCTAAAGACTTTTTCGTTTAAAACGGGTGTTTTCGTTTTGTTGTTTTGCAAGTGAAGGAGTTTCGTTGGCTGGAAATGCGTTGCTTAACGTGAAATTTTCGTTTCTTGGATTGAAATGTACTTTACGAATTGCTTTTCAAATAGATTTTAAGCTCTTGGAAGATTTCAAATCAGTCTGCATTTTTCGAAAACATAAAAAAAATATGATGATTTATCTTAGCATAATCAAAAATGTGTTATAGAAAGAAAGATCCAACATAAAATGAAAACATTGCGTTTGTGTAATTATGTGCGAGAATTCATAATTAGTATAACACATAAAAATTATTTTTAAATAAAAACAAACCAACTTCAAAAAACACTAAGGAACTAAAAAACAAAAAATAATTGGTTTTGGAGCAAACATTTTTGGAGTCGGTGCCAAGCAAAGTATTTCTGATCTGACTATACAACATCTACACATTTTTATATAACTTTCGTTGTTGATAGAATAGGTAGTTTGTAATTAGTAACTTTTGCGTAAGGGCTTGGCACCGAATTCAAAAATATTTGCTCCAAAACCAATTATTTTTTGTTTTTTAGTTCCTTAGTGTTTTTTGAAGTTGGTTTGTTTTTATTTAAAAATAATTTTTATTTTTTGCTTTTTAGTGGTATACTAATAAAAAATAGTAATAGGTGGTACATAAGATAGTGTAGGTGGTACATGATGGGGAGGCCTTCCTTACGTGCCTCAATTCTGAAATGTAGACCTGTAACTTTCTGGCAATTTCAAGTATTTTTTGTTTTCAACTAAATAGCCTAAACACGTTCGTTTCAGTTCCATCATCAGATCTCGGAAATCATCCAATACCAAAGACAAAACAAACGAGCCTAAACACAATGATATTGCGTTATTGTATTACAAAGATCCCATGGCCACCTTCCTGCTCCATCATCAGAGTTTGGTAAACATTCAGCACTATAGTCCATGTAAAGACGAATTCAAAGAGCCCAAACTCAATGGCATTGCGTCTTTGTATTACAAAGATGCCATGGCCACCTTCCTGTTCCATCGTCAGACCCTGGAAAACATCCAGTACCAAAGTTCATGTAAAGACCAACAAACGACCCTAAACTCGATGATATTGGGTTACCTTCCAGCTCTATCATTAGACCATGGAAATCATCCAGCATCAAAGTCTATGTAAAGACGACTCAAACGAGCCCAAATTCGATGGGATTGCGTATTTGTATTACAAATATCCCATGGCTACCTTCCTGCTCCATCATCAGAGTTTGGTGAACATTCAGCACTAAAGTCCATGTAAAGACGAATCAAACGAGCCCAAGCTCAATGGGATTGCGTCTTTGTATTACAAACATCCCATGGCAACCTTCCTGCTCCATCATCAGACCCTGCAAAACATCCAGTACCAAAGTCCAGTGTAAAGACGAATCAAACGACCTTAACCTCGATGAGATTGGGTTATTGTATCATAAAGATCTCTTGGTTACCTTCCAACTCTATCATCAGACCATGGAAAGCATCTAGCATCAAAGTCCATGTAAAAGACGACTCAAACGAGCCCAAACTCGACGGCATTGGGTTGTTAGGGTCAAATCGCTTCAAGTGTGCTTATAAAATTTGAAGAGTTCCTTCGATTTCTCAGGATTCCATGATCAGATCCTGACCTGATGATCATGGGACCAACTAGGAGGTATACTCTTTCAATCAAAACAAGAATTTTCGAAATCGGTCCAGGCGTCTTAGAGAAATCGGGGAACATACATAAAAAAAAAAAGATTCCGACGAATTGTAAACCTCCTCCTTTTTTTGAAGTCGGTTAAAAATAACAGTCTATGAATTACAGTCATATTATATTATCTAGCAATAAAATATCAAGTCATTTTGATATACGCTAATATACTTAATTATAATATGCTTAAAAGGTATGTCCACACGGCACATTCACCAACTAATCTAAAATAAAGATTCAAAATTTATGTAAAAGACTTAATAACTTCCTTTTGGTTTTAAAGATAATCAACTTTATTTCATATACTAATAAAACAGTTTCCAATTAATGAATAAAAATCCATATAATCTTCTTCAAATCACTTAATACTTACATCTGCAGCGGAGCATAGCCGATCATCCAACATTCTAAACGTAAACGTCTTGGAAAATTCACCCTTTCAAGCAATTTCAACCTTCAATGCAAGGAAGATCAGATAGACCGACTGTATAAGCGTTGAATTTTATCTCCGAGCAGATCTTATCGGTGTCGTTTAATTTTATTTTAGCTACATTTGAACGTGTTAAGACGTGATATCTTATTTTCCTAATGGGTTCTTAAACGCCACATATTAAGCTTATCGCAACGATTTCGTTTTATGCGAAGAAGTAATGACTGACATGCATGATTGTCGTTTAAAAGAGAATTTTGTTTTAAAATGATAGTGGAACCTACGCGGAGATACTTATTTTAGATAAGGGGAATTTGAATACTGGAGGTATCTCCATAGAGTAAAGTAATACTACGGATAGGTACTCTATGGGGTTGGTTCTTCTCTTCATCACTTCTTTTAAATAAATGCCAGGTTAAATTTTAAAATATTTTTAATTATTGTTAGCTGGTCATACTACACAATTGTGCCAATGCCAATGGATCTTCTCGTTCATAGCATTACCAATTCTTATAAGATTCAAGGAGCAGGCAAGGAGTTAAATAAGAGAGTTCTTAGTTATTAATTTAATTAAAAATGGTTCTATATCTTTATAGAGTGTTAAAGTGTGATAAATAAGTGAATAATACTTAACAGCACATGTACTAACATTGGCAAAGTTAATTAAAATAAAAAAGTGATAAAATTTGCAAAAAATACCGATGGATATCTAATTTAACTAAAAGTAGTGAAAATCAGTAAAGAAAGTGATAAATAACTTTGAGTAATAATAAATACATTATCCTAATGCAGACAATGACGAAAACGAAGTGAATAACGAAAAATAAGTGCATGACTTTTGTTTATCAAGTGTACGGAATGTGAAAAAATTCCTAAGCTGTGATTCATATTAACCGATCTTCTCTGTTTGAAAATTCCATCAACGTATCTAGTAATACATAATTTCGCAACAATTAACCAAGCGATCGGTGGCTGGCACTGTACAGTGTACGGTTACACTACGACTGTTGGCAGTTCGAGTCTCCACCGCTCGACTGACGACTTTTTGTGATACATCTTCCAGCGATTATTTCAATTGATAAAACATTCAAACTAAATAGTTAAACGACATCTGTGAATAACGTCATGAATTTTTTCGACAACATAACATTTAGAAAACTCGTGCGCATTCATCACAGTCAGATAATGAAAGCGTTTACCTTGACCAATCACTAGATGGCACTAGTCATAGCGCTCCGTGCATATCGGAGGATGAGGACACAACCGAGATTGAAAAATTAAAGGAACATATCTAACTGCTAAATTACAAAGTGCAAATGACGAAATAGACAAGCTTTCTATTGAAAATACTATGATGAAGGAGGAAATCGGCAATCTACAACGCAAAAATGCACTTTTAAAGAAAGTAACTAACAGTCCAGCAAAATCTATTAAGTCAACGCCTATTAAGAAGTGTCAGCATCAAAAGCAAGTCTGTGACCAAACAGTGCATCAATCACTTCAAGCTTTAAGGCAAACTCTGATACCACAAGACCATAGCCAGTCATATAAAAAAATTGACCAACAACAAGAATCACCTGTGAAACAAAATGTCAACAAGGTACCCTTACCGAAAAATTGTCAAAATAAGATGTACATTATAAGTTCAAACAAATCTAATAACATATTATCATTAACAAACGACACTTTTGGTTAACAATATAGCATATGCCATTTTTTAGTTCCAAATGTTGGAATTAATCAGCTATTATCGAACATACAGAAAAAATTAGAAGGTCTTACTTTAAATGATTTCTGCAATATAATAATAGGCGAGGAAGACTTCAAAACATCAGGAAATTACATTGAACTCATCACCAATATGAGAAATATACTCCAGAAAATTGATCACACCAATATAATTATTACCTTACCTACATTTAAGAATGCCCTACATTACAATTTATATAATTCAAGAGTAACTATGTTTAACCAGCTACTGTACTTGGATAATTTAACCTATGAATATGTCTACATATTGGACTCGAATCTCAATCTGACATATGATCGCATTATGTTCAGAAAATCAGGAGCGATAAATAATAATGGTATGAAAGTTATTTTTGAAGACTTCAATACTCTGATTAGCGCTATAATAGATAACTTATCATCCGATACAATCTCCCTAGAAAAGCAAATTGAAGTCACGGATACAGACATATCCTCACAAAAGCTTTTTCGGACATAAATATATCAACATATTACACCAAAATATTGCAGGCTTAAGAAATAAATTAAATGAACTTTATGTATGCTTACAGGAACTGTCGGATAATAGCAATGCTGGTGATGTCATTTGTGTGACAGAACACTTTATGATGTCGGGTCATGAGGACCTGTGCATTATACCAAATTTTTATCTTACAGCATACTATAGTAGAAATAGTTCTAAGAGAGGGGGATCATGTATCTTTATAAAAAAGGGCCATCGCTGGCAACCTATTCCTCATATAGCTTCATTTGCTGTATCCTCTAGCTTTGAGTGTTGTGGTGTAGAATTAATGGACTATAACATTGTTATTGTATGCATATATAGAACACCTCAAACCAGTAACCTAAATATATTTTTTGATAGGCACAACAATATATTATGTTACATAAAAAGATCTTACAAAGGGCATAACATCGTGCTGGCAGGAGATTTTAATATTAACATCTTAAAACATAATAATATTACTTTAGAATTTGAATGTTTGCTCTTAAACTATAACTTGAAATTAGCAATTAGAGAACCTACCAGAAAAGTTAGTCAAACATGTATTGACAATTTCATTCATTGTTGTGCACAAATGTAAAACTGATATAATAGAGTTAGCATTATCTGACTACACCGCCCAGTTCTTACGATAACCTGTTAAGAAAGTCTGTTTGATTAAACGCTGGAAAATCAAACGTAGGGACTATAACATCAAAAATTTGGAAATGTTTAATAACTATATAGGTAATCTGACTTTTTCAGAAATATATGCTACTCAAGATCCAAATGAAGCTTATAATATTTTTTATGACACGTTTAAACTGCTTTATGATCTCTGTTTTCCATACCAGTTAATTGCTATAAATGTACATAGAAAACAAAAATGGGTCTCGCGTGGCATAAAGGCGTGCAGTATAAAAAAACGATCACTTCTTTGGCAATATAGAAAAAAGCCAAGTGACATAAATAAAATAAAATTGAAGCAATATTGTAGACTGTATAAAAAAATATTAAGATTAACACAACGAGCTCAAAATGTTCATTCCATAGACACGTCACAGAATAAAGCAAAGTCAATTTGGAAAATTGTAAATAGATTGAAACATAATATCCCAAACGAAACTGTAACTAGTATAAAAATACATGACGAAATTGTAACTGATCCAAATGTAATCTGTAATTTATTAAATAATTATTCTATTGACAAAATAGTTCCAAATTGTGTGACAAATAAATTGAAATATTCAACTTATATGTCCTCTAGGCAAAAGTCTATGTATATGAATCCATGCTCTCCTTTCAATGTATTCAATATTATAAAAACCTTAAAGAATACCAATAGTGTTGGATATGATGAGATATGTACTAAATTTATGAAATATGTAGCTCCTAATATTTGTGACCACATTAGTCATATAATAAATTTATGCATAGAAACGGGGGTATTCCCTGAAAAACTTAAGACAGTAATAATAAAACCTGTTTTTTAAAAAGAAAGTAGAGATCACATGGACAACTATAGACCTATAGCACTTGTTCCTATTTTGTCCAAAATATTTGAGAAACATATACACAATGAACTCAATAACTATCTAGAGCATATTTGTATTCTAGTTAAAGAGCAGAAGGGTTTTCGACGTAACATGTCAATAAATATGGCCATATATGATTTTCTAGAAGTTGTAGTAAAAAGTATTGACAGCAAAATACCTGTCTGTTCCATATATATGGATATGAGCCAAGCTTTCAATCATGTAGATCATGAAATCCTGCTAGGTAAGCTCAATGCTTATGGCATAAGAGTAAATGTCCTAAAACTAATTGAAACATATCTTAAAAATAGAATACAGTACACGGAAGTTGTTAAATTAAATACTATAACAAAAATTGAAGAAACTTTCAGATCTGAATCACGTATAATTAAATATGGCGTGCCCCAAGGTAGCATATTAGGTCCATTACTATTTATATTGTATATAAATGACTTACAAACGCAACCAATAACCCTATAGCCCTCTTTGCGGACGACAGTACCATAACTATCAAATGTACAGATAAGGCTTGTTATGAATATGCTATTAATACCGCTCTAATGTCTGTCATTGACTGGTTGAACACAAATAATTTAAAAGCCAATATAGGAAAGATGAAACTAATGCACTTAAGTCAGCGTATACCTACCATGAATAACATTAATGTATGCGTTAATGGACAAGTTGGAGTGGAGGCTACAAAGTTTTTAGGCATAATAATCGACAAGAAAATCACATGGAAACCATACATTGAACAATTATGTAAGAGAATCAATAAGTCAGTGTATGCACTTCATGAATTATCACAAATAATTGATGTCAGTGGTCTTCTTACTGCATACCATGGCTTAGTGGCATCGGTTCTTAGGTATGGAGTTATATTTTGGGGGAACTCAGTTGACAAAGACATAATCTTTAAAGCCCAAAAACGCTGTATTAGGGCTATGTTCTCTCTCAAAACAATTGAAAGCTGTCTGCCCTACTTTAAAAAATACAATATTCTGACTTTACCTTCAATTTATATATTACAAGTAGCTATTTTTGTTAAAAGAAACTTAGCTTTATTTGTACTTGCCTCAGATACATCTAAACGCGTACAAAGAGATAAGCATCGGCTTTGCCTATGCAAAACAAATACAACATTTATGCATAAAAGTATTTTCGCCATGGCTCCCAAAATTTATAATAAATTGCCAAGAAGTATCAGGGAATCAAATGTGACCATATTTAAACAAAAACTAGTAAAGCTTCTAAATGAAAAATGCTATTATAATGTCTCTGATTTTTTGACCGACAATTTATAATTTTACTATGACATATTATTATTCAATGTGGACATTTTATATTCATTATTTTTTATTAATTAATTAATCCTTGACATATTTTTCATATTATTTGGTATATTTTTTATTTTTATTACTTGACATTGTTATTCACTAATCTTAATTATGACATTTTTCTTTTGTTTATGGCAATAATTGTAATTAATTTTATTTGTTATGAATTGTATTTTTTTGTAATTGTAATATTTGCACACCTCCTTGAGGTTATAATTCAGCGAACTTCATATATTTTGTAAGACCTTAATGTACCTACCTGTTTTATGCAAATAAAAGAATTTGAATTTGAATTTGAATTTATACGATGCTATCGAAAAAATATCCTTTATTTCTAGAGATACTTTGTATCTAGGGATTTTTAAAAGATGGTAGCTTTTTTCGAGTCTTCTATCAGATATATGTGACGCTGTTAAATAAAAATGGTTATTTCGGTTCATCATCAGCCTTTATCAGTCCACTGCTGGACTATGCCTCTCCATTGAATGGAGGAATTGGCCTACAATACCACGCTGGCCAAACGGGTTGGTATAGGATTTGTATCAAGTTTTCCTTCTCTTACAGTGCTGTTATCTGCATAATATACTCCCTCTGTCGGCTCTTACGACACCCATGGGATGATATGGGGTGGTGACATTCCGTATTCTTAATCCGTCACCACACGGACCATTATTTTCTTTCATTATTCGTTTCATTATTTCACGGTTATTTCGGTTACAAACGAAAATTTATATATTTTTATAAAAGAATCTAAACAGCCTTTAGCAAGGAATTTTATTGGAAAATAGTGATTCTAAAACAATTTGACTAGTTACAAAGGGTCGCGTGATTCGGCGTAGATCTTCGGGAATGCGTCTCCGGGGTTACTCAGGGAAGCAGAGAAGTACTTAGCTTGCGCTGCTGCGGCGGCCAGAAAGAGCCGGGCGCTCCAGCGCCACGGTATTTATATGCAGCCCGAGGTGCGCGAGGGCTGGGCGGAATACCAGCCAAAAGCTGCGACGACGATTGACGTCACACACTCCCCCCATTAGGCCAGAATTTTCCGGAAGGGAAAATTCTGTGGCTGCCTACCAGCCACAGAATTTTCCCAACTGCATTCCGGAACCCTGAAACAGATGAGTGGTGGTGTCAGTAGGCTAAGTACAAGGCAGCTACTAACCCTGAAAGAAAAAAACAAGTATAACCCTCGACCATTCATACGTCACCAAGTATTGAACGTTCCTATTACCTGACATTTATCACATTCAAAAAGCCTACACACAGTCATACGTGTGAACAAGCCAGCATTCATTAACAATGCGAGTCGTGTTCTAAATAAATACAGAACACGCGAAGATGTATTATGCGTGAAGTTTGAGGAAAAGCTACCAAACCTAGGTTGTTAGGCACCACCTGACAACACGGGTTCGATAAATGCAAAGTAAAAAAAAATATATATATATGTATATATCGAAAACTAATAATATTACGAACAGTTGGTTATATCACAAGCAAATTGCTCACTAACACTATTTTTAACTGAAATTTTTATCTTTGTTTTAGCATGTTTATATAAATCTTTGACGTAACACAATGTGTAATGAGGTCCAGAAACAATAGCACTATTGTTGGCTTTTACAAATATGTAGGTAATTATAACTTTGTATACATATGCGTCTCACATTGTTGTTAATGACATTTTACCCAATCGTTTATAGACATATTTTTGCTGTAATAGAATAAGATTATAATTATTTTATTCATCTATTAGATTTAAAATAGATGATACTGAAAATTGAAAAGGGAGTTTCTTAAACTTGTACATCAATTAAATTACCTTTGTTATTAAAGTATAAAAATAATTAATTTAATTTATGTGTAAATAGCCACTTTAGTTATAGTTAGTTTTAAGCCAATTGCATTTTAAATATTTCGAATAAACGAGTTTGATATCACAACATTTGCGTAAATACAAGAACATATTATAAGCCAGCACTACTTAAAATGGTTATGTATAACCTGATGTATAGCATTTTGTAAAAAAAAAAGAAAATGTCACAAATATATATTTTTACGTCCGTCAGCGGTTTCATTTTGTCATTAATTTATCTTTACATGTTTTCTATATTTTATAAGAAAGTTAAGAAACCATACATTGCAAAAACAATCACCTGCAAAGCAAAAAGTAAAAAAAAAATCAATAACTGCGACGCAGAAATTTTAAATGTTTGAGTTCACAAAGAACAGTAAATGCATAAATAGATGCATTTGCAAATAACGTACCGACAGGCAGTAACAAGAAGATAAAATCGAAGACCAAAAGCAATTATTGTAGAAAAATAAACATTTAACAAAAAGAACAACCAATAATTCTACGATAATATTCGTATTTTTATACAAAATAGACCAAGATTAAATTTGTTAATTTTGTCAATGAGCAACCCGCGTGTGACACGTGTACGTTTGATTGACACATGACCGCGGAAATCTAGCTAAATACCTAGTATCTAACACGCTAACATCTTTAGGTACGTTCAATTTCAGTCAGTCCAACTATGGTAGGTACACGTGGTGTATTAAAGAGGATAATTACGTAGTAAGCAAAAGGGAATATTTAATCTCAAAAGACACCGCCGTAGTAGGCAGCACAAAAGATTTAATAATATCGACTATATAGAAATATAATTATATCGCCGTACAAAACCACAAGCAGAAGGTTACAGGCGTGAATATAACACAAGGAGAAATGAGGATTGACAGCCAATCCAATGATAACAGTGTACTGATGGAAGTGCCTGAAGATAAAATATGTCCGAATCAAAAGTATGGATTTCAAGTGGAACGCGAGGCGGGCGATGCGGCGAATGTGCAATCACAACCATGCCGATCTAGCCCGAACGTCACCGAACCCGTGAGGCCTCCCACACATAAACACGATACGACGTCGCGTCGTACAACGATGTGGCGTCGTTTCACCTTAACGCCTTCTTTACGGTATGTGGGATGTAGCAACTGATCGATTTCAAAACAGTAACAACTGTGGATGAACACACGAAATCCATCATGCACGTTCGAAATATAGTTGCTACATCTCACATACCGTAAAGAAGGCGTTTCGTGAAACGACGCCGCATCGTTGAACGACGCGACGTCGTATCGTGTTTATGTGTGGGAGCCCTAACGACATGCGCTCGGTTATCCGCACCTGTGCGCACACCTGCGTGCACACCTGCGTTGAGACACACGGCCGCACAGAACGAAGAACAAGCGGGCAAACAAAATAAAAAGCTTTTCGCTGATATTGCATGCGACGGGCAATGGAAACCCGAACCTAGAGACTTCGGATAGATCGAAGTACAGAAGAAGAGAAGCAGAAATCGTTTTATTGGAAATAAAGGGAATACTACAATTGACCCTGGGGTGAATTTCAAAGCGGCGGAATCACAAATCCCGATGTACATTTATAATATGGCGAAGGAAGTGACCGTGTGTGACATAACAAAATATATCAAGAGCAAGTGTAATATTGACATTAAATTGGAAAAAAATTAGCATGAAGAAGGCAAAGGAATATGATTCGTATAAAATATTTGTCCCAAGAAATAAACTTGACGTGCTTATGGAACAGAATTTCTGGCCGGAGGGCATAGCATTTCGTCGTTTTATAAATGTCCACCAGAGAAACAAAAAGCAGACAGAATACTCTGATACTGGATCAACTGAACACAAAGTATGACTAGTACAAACATCAAACTATTAAGTTATAACTGCAAAAGTGTGACTCGCTCGGTTGATTGTATAAGGCGACTTTGTAAGACGGCAGATATAATTGCCTTACAGGAAACGTGGTTACTGCCACACGACATCCCGTACTTAGGTAGTATAGACAATGATTTCGATTACATAGGTAATTCAGCAGTGGATACTTCTATCGGTATTCTTAGGGGTGTTGGTGTTGGTGGTGATGTTCTTATGGAGACTCCTCCATAAGAACATCACCAACAGGATTGCTACTCAGCAATCCTAGGGAGAAAATGCTTGATCCCCACTGTGACAGTATTACCATGTTCTTCCGTGCGTTTAGTTGCTATAAAAATTGACCTGGGCGATCGGTCTATGTTAGTTTTCTCCGTGTATATGCCTACAGATTCTATAGACAATTTAATAGAGTTTACGAAGTGTTTGAGTGGAATAAATGCCATAATAGAAAATTGTAATGTGGAATCAGTGTTTATGATGGGTGATTACAACTCGCATCCAGGTGAGCTTTTTGATACTGAACTTTAAAACTTTTGTCATGAACAGTCATGGTCGTGCATTGATCGGGAATTATTGCCATCGGACACATACACTTTTGTTAGCGACGCGCACGGGTCGCGTCGCTGGCCCGACCACTGCGTGGTCACTAACTAGTGCTGCACGCCTCGACGTTGTCAGTGCAACAGTGTTATATGACATTTATTGGTCCGCCCACTATCCCATTAAACTAATATGCAATACTTCCCTAATAAAACCTAGAATTATATTAACCGGTTGTAATAATAATAGAGTAATTTGGGGTGAAAGGAACCCTAATCAAATATGTAAATATAAAGAGTTATGTCAAGCTAAACTTAGAGATATCCATTTTCCTCAAGAGATGAGTACTTGTGCCGACAAAATGTGTACCAACATAAAACATAGAATATGTGTAGACAACTTGTATAATGGAATAGTGTATATCTAAAATTGCAGATAACTGGATGGAATAGGCATGTTCTGGAAGCTCACTTGAAGGCCAGGCTTTGTTTTCAGATGTGGGTATTAAATGGCAAACCTTCGGTCGAATATGTTTATGACAAGTTGTACCAATCCATGAAACTTTTTAAATCCCAATTAAAATGGTGTCAGAACGACGAGCACAAAATTAAAATGGACATTATTGCAGACCACCATTCATAAAAGGATTTTAAAGGGTTTTGGAAAAAAACAAATCGTTTGAACCCGAAACCTGGTCATCCAGTGAGTGTGGCTGGTATGCATGAACCACAGGAAATTGCCAATTTATTTCTTGGACACTTTAAAGTAGAATCACCTTTAGGAATATCGTCGCAGATGTTCGAGGAGAGCTGTCTTGATGAACTACAAATCAGATTTTCTGCCAAGGATGTGGCTAACATTATTAAGAAAATGTTAAGAGGTAAATTACCTGGTCATGACAGCCTCAGCATTGAGCATCTGCAACACGCGGGCTGTCATTTGCCGAGGGTATTGGCAATGTTTTTTAACATTTGTGTTAGTCATTCCTATTGTCCTACCTGAAGATTTAATGTACACCGTTGTCGTACCGATAGTCAAAAATAAGACTGGAGACATTTCCGACTTGTCAAACTATAGACCGATCTCAATAGCTACCATTGTGGCGAAAATATTGGACAGTCTGCTTGATCAACATCTGGACACGCATATTAAACTCCATCATGGAGTTTAAGTCTGGTTTCAGAGTGACGCGCGCGGCACGCACCGTCGGCCAGCGCGTCTCAACAGCGCGTTTGGCGCGCGGACCACTGTGAAACGAGTTCGCGTTTCTCATTGCAATGTATGAAGCTTTGGTAGCGCGGTCGGCGCACGCGTCTCACACGCGGCGCGTTTGAACTGCGTGACTATGAAACGCTACTACTAATCTAGTGTAATTGAAAATATGCGTGTCCGCACAATTCGGGTTTAGATCTGGCCTATCCACAGAGAGCGCTATCATGTGTCTCAAGCAAACTATGCAATATTACAGTGACCGAAAAACACCTGTCTACGCGTGCTTTCTAGATCTCTCGAAAGCTTTCGAGCTAGTATTCTATAATAAATTATGGGAGAAGCTAATTAATGAGTCGGATTGCAGCCCGGAGGTTGTATAAATTTTTAAGTATTGGTACAATAACCAAAAGAATAGTGTATGATGGGCAGGCTCTTTTTCGGATGTGAACAGGTTGCAGTGCGGACAGAGGCAAGGTGGTCTGACATCGCCTAAGCTCTTCAACCTATACTTAAATAAACTTATCAGTGAACTGAACAGTAGTGCCAATGTCGGGTGCCACATAGACGGAGTCTGTGTCAATAACATAAGCTACGCAGATGACATGGTACTGCTGAGTCCATAGATAGGAGCTTTACGAAAGCTGTTGAAAATGTGTGAGTGTTACGCGTAGGCTCTCGGGCTCAGATACAATGCAAAGTAAAGCGAATTATTAGTATTTAAAGCGAGGGGCAAAACTTACACCACAGTACCTTCACTTACTTTAGCTGGTAGCACTATTAATAAAGTCGCTCATTTCAAGTATCTGAGCCACTGGGTCTCTGAAGACCTTAAAGATAGTAAGGCCATAGAGAGGGCACGTAGGGCGCTAGCTGTCCGGTGTAATATGTTGGCCCGCAGGTTCGCAAACAGCAGTAATGCAGTGAAAGTAACACTTTTTAAATCCTATTGCCAAGCCTTGTACACATGCAGCCTGTGGGTTAACTATACATTGGGAGCGTACAACGCCTTACGTGCCCAATATAACAACGCGTTTAGAGTGCTATGGGGCTGCCGCGATTTTGTAGCGCGTCGAGCATGTTTGTGGAAGCTCACACAGATGGTTATCATGCCGTTATAAGAAAGCAATGCGCATCACTGTTTAATCGTGTCTGGTCCAGCCACAATGGCGTGCCAAGCATGTTCGTGGATAAGTGGGACTCTCCACTACTTTTTTTTTTTTTTTTTTTTTTTTTTTTTTTTGGTATCGGGTTGGAAAATCCTCATGGAGTCCCTCCGCCCCGGGGGGGAAGGACGAAGGGGACTGTCAGACTCTTACTGACTAAAAACCAACCCGTGCTCCTCATGTACCCATGTGTCGGAGGGTAGGGTTTCACCAAAGCATTCCTCGCTACCCCCCGACGGGGGGACTCTCCACTACTGCGCCACTGGTTACGTCTGCACACTGACCTTTGATAAGCTTTTTCTCATTGTTCTACAAATTTCAAATTTTAAATGTTTTTTTTCTTCTGTGTTTGTTCTTTTAATCTTCTGAAGTTGGCTTGTGTAAAATGTATAAGTATGGTTGTTGCTTGTAATTTTAAATTGTGTTAACGTATGGACTAATGTCTGAAATAAATGTCTATTATTATTATTATTATAGTAGAAAAATGAAAAAAAAAATGGAAAAGATAAGGGTGTGAATTCGTTCTTTAAGTCAGACAAAGCAGTAATTATTAGCAATAATTACCAGTAGCAATTAATAACCGTAGTAGGCAATTAAAAAAAACTATCGCAAAACATGCGATCCACGAATGTGACCTTAGCGCGTCGTTAGGGGACACGAGGCCTTAAGTCGTAAGACAAAGCATGCGATCGACGAATGTGACCTTAGCGCGTCTTTAGAGGACACGAGGCCGTAAGTCGAAAGATTATAACTTGTTACTTAAGCGGTTGATAAACAATTAATTATTTATTTTAAAACTTCATATACATACACAATGTATACAGGCGGACTTAATGCCATAGGCATTATCTCCCAGTCTACCTTAAAGTGGTGCAGAGAGAAATGAAGTATGTGTAATATATGACTAACGAAAATGAATTTAAACAAACAACTTATATTATATTATTACGTAGATTTTAAGGTTCATACAAACAAACAAACGTTATTTTATACTTATACATACTTAACAAATAATACATAATTTCAAATTATACACAAATATATGAAAATTATAAACCTACATACAAATATACAAGTATAGTACATAAATAGATATATATATATATATATATATATATATATATATATATATATATATAATTATCTATTATTATTATATTCATTTGAAATTTATATGATGTATGATATAATTGCCGACTCAGCCAATAAAAGTTCCTTCACCTTAGTCTTAAATGTATACTTATTCTTGGCCATCCTGATTTCAAGAGGGAGGGCATTCCAAAGAAGGATAGATTGGACAGTGAAAGAAGAGTGAAGAAAGTTGGAGTTGTGAGAAGGGACTGTAAGAAGAAGGTTGTTAGCAGAACAGAGGTCTCGTTCATGGTTAGTGCACAAAAGTTGAAAGTACGGAGTTAACCCTTTGACGACCTAGGGACATATGTGTCCCCAGCACATAATTTGAAAATATATTAATAATTAAGAAACCTATTACCAATTATGAATTTTTTGTTTGTTATTAAACATATTATTAATATTTTTTTCATTGGCGGGACAACCTAGGTAGTATGATATAGTTTCTATAAAAATTGTAATATGACTGTTCGCTAAGCGCGCACTTGCCCTATTTCTGAAAAGGTTTTAGGAACTTCAAAATGTTCTATATTGTTTTTTGTAGTGCTATAATTATTGCTTGGTTAGTAAATTTATATTATAATTATTTATAAAACTATTATTTATGTTTTTATAGTTATGAGACATCATAAACATAAAGGGACACCAGTGTCACAGTGGTCCAGAAGGAACACTTTTTGTAATAAATTGTTAACTTATTTAACTGTTGATTTTGTGAATTATCTTCATTTTTATTGATATTTTGGCAGATTATCTTAGTTTTTTTAATCCAAGTATGATGTAGGTACTTCTATAAATTTTGATGGATGGTAATAGTGATGAAGTAGATGATTTACACCTTGACGAAAAAGGTCAAAGGATTTTGATACAGCATCAAGGGGTTTCTGATGTTTCTGATGATGATTTTGTAGATATGTCTGTTCAATTTCAGAAATCAATAAGTCTGGCATCTGTTCCATCAATGTCTACAACTCTTTTACCCATAACTGGAGCACAAAGTAATCAAAAACTAGTTTTCAAGTGGAACTAAGGAACATACACGCCAAATAATTTTCGTGCTTTTTGTGATGTGAAATATAATGGCTGTGAAGTACAGATTTTTCAAATAGCTGATGCTGATGTATTGACTCTCTTTGGTATATGGAATCGTTCAAACAAATCGAAAACATCTTCCAAAAACAGCATTGGCATAAGAAGTGGGACATGTACACCACAAGTTTTGGGGCATATCGTGCGTAAAGTTGATGGAAAATAAAGGAATATACTTATTGATCAACTTTCTGAAACCTTTAGACATAGGCACTGTAAGACGACACAAACCTGGATCAGCGAAAAAAAGTGAAGTGCCCTAAAATAACAAAAAAAATGGGAGGAGTAGATCATATACGTGTCGATCTCATAGTGTCATGAAATATATTGCTGATTGAAAATAAAATACTATCTTCGATTTGTTTTGATCTCTTAGATATCTTAGTGAATAATGCGCATACTGTATAGTCAAAGCTTCACGATGAAATCAAAACTAGCCTACAGTTCAGACAAGTTCAAGTTGGAAAAACGGTTTCTCTGTCAGGCAGCATGACGTTCCTACTTCAAAATCAAGTTTAGTTCCCAGATCTGTCAGATGTAGACAGTTTTCAACGCACCCCATTGATAACCAAACTTCTGGAAGAGATGTGTCAGTTTATTCAATGTATAATAGGAATGCGAATAAATAATAATTGTGTTGCAAAGTACACCTTTTTAAGACTAATGAATGTAAATGTTTCACTGGATTCTACCGAATAATTACTATCTTATTTCTTTAAATTTTATACCCATCGATAAAAAAACATTTTTCTCTAATAAATTTGCAAAATGTATAATCTTATTTACTAGAACAAAAAGTACCACCAACGACCATAGGGACATATGTGTCCCAAAGAATTCCAAAAAATCCAAAACATTTTATTATATTTTAAGGTAAAATTATGTTTATTTGATGCCTAATTAACTGTTTCGTATAGTTTTTATCATAACATATAGTCCCATATCATTATGGTCCTGAAAGGGTTAAATACTGCGGAGAGGTGGGGGACGTAAGAATAGTATAAAGGGTAGAGAGAGCACGTAATCTACGGCGGTGACGTATAGGAAGCCATTTTAGCTGGGAACGATAAGTAGACACATGGTCAAACTTGCGAAGATTGAAAATGAATCAAATGCAGTTATTTAAAAGACGGTTAAGTATATTAAGAAGATCTGCATTCAGGTCAAAGTAACATACATCGCCATAGTCGATTGCCTGAGTCTTTATAGGATTGACAGTTAGACCAAAGTTATCCGACCAGGTCAATATAGCTGCCAAATCATCATTGATCTTACAGATGCCTCGGAAATGCAATCCGCGTTTACTTGTGAGTAAATATGCAAGTCATCTGCGTACAGATGGTAGGCGTACTGAAGATTTTGAGTTAAGAGGTTTATAAATATAGAAAATAAAAGAGGTGAAAGAATTTGTAATTTTAATCTCAATTGAATTTGTTATTTAATGTCATGTTGATTTTATTTAATTAATTATATGTTTAATTAGTATTATAATTATTGTTGTATGTTCACACACGACGTAAAAGTTGTTTTTGAATAAATAAATGAAAAAATAAATGAAATTAAATGAAAATGCCGCCTTGAGGAACGCCAGAAGTAATGTCAAGCCATCTTGACGAGGACTCGTCGACGCGGACGGACTGCTGGCAACCTCGAAGGTAATTTGAGAACCAATCCAGAGCTCCAGCCGAGACCTTGAGGTGGGAGAGAACATGTAATAGGGTTTCGTGACTGCCGGTATTGAAGGCATTGGAAAAATCCATCAACACTAACACAGTAAGTTTGGTGTTTTCCATACCCTCACGAATATCGCCAGTCACTTTAAGGAGGGCAGAGGTTGTGCTATGACCAGGCCTGAAGCCTGATTGAAAAGGACTCAACAAGTTGCTGTGGTGGACAAACCAAGATAGTTGCTTATGGACACAGGCCTCAAGCACTTTGGAAAGGAAGGGTAGGATAGAAATAGGTCATAAGTATTCAGGAGAGTAGGATTTTGGACTTTGGGCAGTGGAATTATGTAGTCTTTGCGCCACAAGGAAGGGAAGGTACCAGACTCTAGGGAAAAATTAATGATGTAGGATATTGCCGGCAAGAGATGATCCAGGATCGTCAAAATCACACGACGGCTGATATTGTCGTATCCCACAGCATTAGATTTTATGGAGAGGATGACCTTTTTGAAATCGCCTGGAGACTCGGGAGAAAAACGAAAAAAATCTATGTTGGGTTGAGGTAACCCATCTAAGTACTGAATCGTGTGACTCATGATTTGGTAATCGAGCGTGGCAGAAGTGGTAAAAAAATAATTGATATCATCCAAATTATGAGTCCCACGGAAATCAATATGCCTCTTTTTACGAATACCTAGTGTTCCAAGGAACTTCCAGGTACTGGCAGGCGAAGAACAAGTGATATTACTGAGAACATGTCGGCATTTAGCGTTGCGCACCATCTGATTGCATCGATTTCTTGCAGATTTGAAAAGCGCCCAGTTGTCCTCACATCGATCCCTTTTGTACTGCCTGAACACCCGGTCTATACGGCGCATAGCCATTCGAACACCCGCTGTGATCCAGGGTGCCGGTGGACGCTTCAGCTTCACCCACCTAATGGGGGCATGCACATTATATAGTTCCCCAACAACAGCATTAAAAATATTCACTTTTTCATTTACGGTGGTGGTAGATACCAAGTTGTCCCAGTTTATCGATTCAGCATCCTGATTTAGCTTATCTACATCCATTCGACCAAAACAACGCATGCGCACAACTTTGAGCGCGGATTTGGGAGGTTTCAGACGGTATGTAAGGTAAATAAGATCATGACGGGAGAATCCGGGTGCAGGAAGTTGGCCGTGGGAGGTTACAAGGGAAGGAGCAGAGGTAATCATTAAGTCAAGCCAAGTATCCTCCCCTTTATCGTTGTGGTGTGTGGCTTGCAAGGGTAATACATGGAGGCTGGTTGACTCAATGATGTCGAGGAGCTTCTGGGAATGACTGAAAGAGCGGGAGACGAGGTCGGTATTAAAATCGCCCATGACGATATGATGCGCATACTGAGACCCTAAAGATTCCAGAATCGGCTCGAGACTGGAGAAATAGTCAGCACAAGTGGGACAATAGATGACGCCAAGGACAGCTTTAGCTGCCTTGACGTCAATCTAAATAAATAAGTACTCCGCAGGTGAAGAGGTGGGTGAAGAAGCTAATATTTTAAAAGAAAAAACACTGCGGAGGTAGATAGCAACTCCACCACCCCTCTTAACGATTCTATCGTTCCGAATGAGGATGAATCCAGGTAGAGACTAGGAAGTGGAAAGAAGGGTTGGTTTTAGCCAACTCTCCGAAACCAGGACGGCATACACATTCGAATCAGAGAATGTATCCAGTACATCACTGTAGTGACTGGGTAAACTCTGAGCGTTTATGTGACACACGTTAAGAAAACCTGAACGGAGCGCAAGTGAGTTTTGTAGACATTCGATTAATGTACCGTCCACTGAACAAAAACTCTCATTGTTTGAGGTTGTAAAAGACTCATTAGCCGACAAATATATATCAATATTTTCTATATCCATAAGTTTTATAATAAAATAAGATATATAAATATAAAAACTAATAAAAAGATATATTATCTAATAAAAAAGAAATATACGTCTATGCTATTGGAAACGCAGTCCTCTCTGCACCACCCGCCAGCTAACACAAACAAAACACAAATAAAAAAGGAAAAGTAGACAAATAAAATAAAATAGAGCACAAAAAAAGCATACAAATCAGAGAGAATCAATTGTAGTGACAGTTTCCGAACGCAGCAAGATAAACGTCACTCTGACTCAGAGCTATCAAACTGTCAGTTGCGTTATTGTAATAATGACAATATAATCATTAAATAAAATTGATCTAAATGATACATGTGGTAAACAAAACAAAACTAGGACAATATAAAAAAAATGGTTAAAAGTTTATCAGTTAATAATAAAAAGTTGTTATTTACGCGGTTTGGAGTTCGCATTTGACGTCCCAGCAGACCCGGCACCACTCCTTTCCGCGGATGTGGCAAAACTTGGCTTGGCATATTTTAACAGCAAGCTATTGAGATCTTCGTTGGTGGTTATTTTTTGTGACGATTGCCATCCGCCGTCTTCACCATGATGACACAGTCCTGTGTCCAGCAAGCTCGCATTCCGAAGTGTAGCCGAGCCTTACCGAAGATCGTCTGTCTGCATTTGGTTAAAAACTCCTTCACAGACGTGGATGTACCTTTTAGTCTGGTCTTAGCACGCCAGACAGCAGACCTTTGGTCCATTCTAGAGAACCAGACCAGGATTGGACGGTAATGACCACTACTGGCGGTGCCGATGCGGTGGCACACGTTGATATCATCTCCAGTGATTGTTGGAAGCTTCATTCTGTCCAGAATCTTCAACATAGTATCTCCACCTCCGGTACTCCAAGAAATATGAGTGCTTTTCGCCGGTGTCTCGTCTCTATATTGTCAATACTTTGACAACACTCATTGATCTGCTTCCGAAGAAGGCTGAGCATTGTGAACATGAGTTCTCTGAAGGTGCGGAACTCTTCTGCCACCTTCGCAACAGTGTCCTTTGCTGTGCCTCCCTGTAGCTGCGCATCAAGCTCTGCCATTCTCTTCGAGAACATCTCCTCAAGGCTGTTCTGTGCTGTTTTAATATCAGATAGCTCAGACATTCTGATGTGAGTTGCTGTTCGGTACTTCTGTGCTTCTTAATAGTGTTTTTTATGGTATGAGTGTACAGTGCTGGCAGGTGGTGTAACTTGAAGATGTAGGATTACATAGACCTACGTATCAGTTGTACAAACGTGAGTACAGTGCAGTTGTGAACAATATTACTCAGTGTAAACAATATAGCAGGAAATTATGCTTTAAAATAATTAAATTTAAACTTTTTAATTTTGAATATGTCTTGACTTTTTTACACCTACCGCCCTAATTATCACACGCGGCAACAGAAAATAGCTATAATATGCAAAAAAGACTTACCAAGAGTAGTAAGAAAAATATACACCACTAAAGCAATCTCTCAATAAGTTGTGTGAATGTGGTAGAATATAATTATAATATTTAATCTAACACTGCTTTGGAACGAATTCACACATACACAGTAAAAAAATTAAAAAAAACTCACCGAAAACGCATTCTCGAAGGACCCTACTATACCCGTGGGCGCCACTGTGACGTTGTTAAATACAAATAATTATTTCGGTTACAAACGAAAATTTATATATTTTTATAAAAGAATCTAAACAGCCTTTAGCAAGGAATTTTATTGGAAAATAGTGATTCTTAACCAATTTGACTAGTTACAAAGGGTCGCGTGATTCGGCGTAGATCTTCGGGAATGCGTCTCCGGCGTTGCTCAGGGAAGCAGAGAAGTACTTAGCTTACGCTGCTGCGGCGGCCAGAAAGGGCTGGGCGGTCCAGCGCCACGGTATTTATATGCAGCCCGAGGTGCGCGGGGGCCGGGCAGAATACCAGCCGAGAGCCGCGACGACGATTGACGTCATATATATTATTTTTTATCTATAGTGATGTAATCTGTGAATCTAGGTAACCTAACACTTTATCCAGGGACCTAGTAATATAGAAACTTGCCTTTGGAGCAGCGTTTCAATTATTTCTACACATCTATATCGTTACTTTAACTGCTTACATCTAAGATGATTTTGACACTTTCATGGTTGCAATCGAAGGCATTTTAATCATATCATCTAGGGTAAATTATAGATGACCCACTTGAATAGAAGCCACGGTCTAAAAAAACTGCTATCCTAAACTAGGAATTGACCATAACTAGTTTAAGAAGCGTAGGTGTCGCACAACTTTTTTTAATCGCAGACTATTGCGCGAAACCAACCTGTCTTACTTCTGCTAATCATTATTGTCGCCGAAAAGGTGAAAAATGCCCAACATTTTTAAAGGCGAATATTTGACTTGTATAACTTTATAAAAATTTTGAAAAGCCTTTCTTCTTAATATTACACTAGTTCATTGTTTGTACTTCTAAGTATAAATAACTACTCTAATTGCCTACTATCATAAACTTCTCAGCACTGCAAAAACAAGTGGACATTGACAGTCTCAAGCGGGGTTTCCTGTAATCGATACCTGGGAATGACACCGACGTGTGTCGTCCTCGTAAGTGGCGCAGAGAGCGGACTACCCCTCCTTAAGGACGTGTTTAAGAGATGTCCATGTAAGGCTTAAGTTAGACGATGTAATATAACAATAATTACTTTTATGAATACATAAATAAGGGCAGTTTAAGGATTTATGATCAATACGAATCATAATATACACAGACTGTCTAGAGTTACCGTAGGCAGGCAGGAATGTTCAGAGTGCGCAGTGGAAGTTGTAATACATCTACCTGGCCAAGATAGACAATAGATCTAAACAGTATTGCTGCGATTGCACAGCGAATATAATTCAACTTACCTGATATCTTCACTGATGTCAGGCTTGAGCTTAATTAGACACATTCATACAAATATATTGGCCAAAATAGATGAATGAAGTATCTTATACTTAGCTATTAGGCTGCAAACGCGACGTTTTCAAGACACGATGGCACGTGGACGTCGATACCGGATTCACAATTTTTTGTAATGTTCGTTAAGTTACAACTTATCTTTTATCACAAATAAACCGATGCCAGCTGATCAATTAGTGGCAATACACTAGGGTTTTTGGTTTTACAACCAAATACAAGATCAAAAACGCGCTCACAAAACGGAATCTTCCAGAGCGAAACAAAAGCTAGGTTTTTTCGCTGACCGCGGGAAACGACAATGAACCAAAGTGAGTGAATGACAGTTCAGTGTGACCATAGTCAAAATTTACAATAGACTAAACTAAAAGTTACTAAATCGATATAATCGACTTGACTTATCATAAAAACTATTTCTATTTCAAACACAGACAGATACGCATACTTGATTTTATGTACTTACAATTTCTTTCATTAGTTTTACGTGAGAAAATAAATATCTCTGGAGGTTGAAAACATTCATAGTGTTTTTGTGTGTGTTGTATATTGTTTAAATACTAGTGGTTCGTCCTATTATATCGACATTACTGACTTTGATTTTTTTTAAGTTTTGAAAAACGCCAGTAAATTTGGGCGCCAAGGCCATCAGTATCATGTACTGAATCACTGGTATCAGTTTTCGATACTCCGTTCCTTCACCCAGTATATAAATAGTTTGAAATGCTTTAATTTGTTATGTTTAGTTACACTGTTTCGTTGTCTGTACGTCTACGTTTAAGTAACTTCTCTAACTGCCTACTATCATGTACATCTAACTATTACAAAAACATGCTAAACACTAAAAGTGGACAGAGATAGTCTCAAGAGTAGTGTCCTGTAATCGATACCTGGGAATAACACCGACGTGTGTCGTTCTCGTAAGTGGCGCAGAGGGCGGACGTAGTGCCTCCTTAGGGACGTGTTTAAGTGACGTACATGTAAGGTGTCAGTTAGACGATATAGTATAACTGTATAACAGGAATTATTTTTATTAGTTTTCATGACAAATATATCTAGAGGTTCAAAGGATTCATAGTTTTTGTGTGTGTTGTATATTATTTCAATACTATACTACTATACTGGTTCCTCCTATCATATGTACATTACAGATTTTGTTTTTTTTTTTTAAGTTCTTAAAAAACACGGTAAATTCGACCGCCAAGGGCTTCAGTATCATGTACTGAATCACTGGTATCAGTTTTCGATACGCCGTTCCTTACATCCTGTATATAAATAGTCTGAAATGCTTTTATGTTAATATTTCGTTACACTGGTTCATTGTTTGTACGTCTACGTAACTACTAAATCTAGTTTATATATATAATCACATCAACTCTTCTACTGGTGTAATATTACTCCTCTGTCTACCCCTGCAGGGGTACCCGTGATGATATAAACAAATAAAACCGGCCAAGTGCGTGTTGGGCCACGTGCAATGTAGGGTTCCGTAGTTGCCCATAATGGCCATTATTGATAATAACTTCTGTTTCACATGCGACTAAAAAACGGGCATCTTTAAGATTAAGCCAGCGCTCCCAATGTAAACTCACAGAAATAGGTATTTATAAGTTAACCGACGATTACTCGTAAACTAGTGATGTCTACTTAGCCGTGATAGTTTTCCTTTTAAATTCGTTATATGTACTACATTTGTGATTTTTTTCACCTCTTCCAAATTAACAGTTTAGCCGGCAGAGGGGGGAGACACTGGAGTCTAACAGTTTTTTTCACTTCAAAGCTTGATATTTGACAAACAAATCACTTGATCGAAAAATGATTTGAGCAAACTAATAATATTTTTTTAAAACCTATCCAATGATACCCCACACAATGGAGTACTCAACGAAAAAAAAAATTCAACCCCATTATATATGTAGGGGAGATTCCCTGAAAAAATATAAAAATATTTTCCTAAATTTTATTCTACAGTTTTGTTGCAATATCGTATGTCTATATTCATGTCAAATATCAGCTTTCTAGCGCCAGGCGTCTTTGAGCTAGGCTGCGGACGGACAGACGGCCGGACATGACGAAACTATAAGGGTTCCTTGTGGACTACGAAACCCTGAAAAACTCTTCTTTTACTCTAAATGCCTACTATCATATTGTACCTAGTGCCTCCTTATGGACGTGTTTAAAATGACGTACAAGGAAGGTTTCAGTTCAACGGTATAGTATAACAGGAATTACTTTTATTAGTTTTATATGACAAATATTTTTGGTAAATTAGTTTTATATAACAAATGTCTTGGGAAGTTTAAAAAAATCATAGTATTTTTGAGGTTTTGTTAGAGTTGTGAATTATTAAAACACGACGAGCTACTAGAGCTCGTCAAAAACAACACGATATATTTACAAATAACACAATTACACCTGAATCTGCCTTATGGCGGCGTCACTCTGTCAATTGGTGAAGCCACATGGAAATCCGCTCAGTAGTTTGCAACAAGTCACATTAGTCGTAGATCTACTACATCGTAACAGATCTACGTCGTAGGCCGTCTACGACACAATCTGTTCGTATAATATTCTATTATTACTAATGCACTGCAGATTCAAATCTTGAGTGAAACATGATTGGATCAGAGCATATTACATACGAGTTTAACGCGGTTATTGCAGAACGTATACTGTAACAATAACGTGTTTAGCATGTGTGTTTGTGGAACAGAGTTAACGAGAGTTTGACGTGGATGCGAATCACAATCTCAAAATTATGATTATTTCATTTCCATCGATCATAATTTTGTTTGCCCTTTTTATTACTTTTTGGCTGCTATTATGGATTGATAATTTGCAATTCTATTTGTTCGTATAGTTGCTAATTTGCACAAGTAGGATAAGCTGTTATTGTAAATTTTTCATTAAACGTTATTTTCAATACTTTCATAAAACTGTTTTATGTATATACTCCAACTAACCTAAACGTAAAATAAATAAAAATTCACTGTTTACCAACGAGTACTATGGTATACAATGTGGCTAGATGGTTAATAAAATTCTAGTAATAATGAACTGATACACCATTTCTTGTAACATGGCGTCTAAGCACAATACAACTATCAGACTCATCTCTCATTTTATAACGTTAAAAATTAATATACGTACTAGAGAAACTACTACTACAACAAAAAGGCTTTCAAACATTAATACTTGCCACAGAAAATCAACAATTCTAGACTGTTATAGTCATCAACGTAGTATTAATTAATCGCTCACCGTTCTGAATCTGAATAGACTGAGTCGCAAACATTGGCGTGATTTGGTAATTCTAATCAAATATTAACGCGGATGCGAAAGGTATATAGAAGAGTTCTTAGCGGAGATGTATGATGTAGATTGAATAACAATAATATCAGGTTTATAATCTGTTTCAAGACTGGGCAAAAGCCTCTTCTCACGACGAGAAAAGTCAGGCTGCGATAGTCTAGTCTTTCAGTCTGCTTCGTAAAGGGTGCGTATGGCGCGCACCATGATGGACTTTTCGAAGTTATGTGTTATTCTCACCAGATAAAGTAGCGCTCATAGCGAGACCTGGCTTGCCGTTCGTAATAGGTCGTCAAAGTTAAGCAATGCTTGCACAGGTCATTACTGGGATGGATGACCGCGTATGGCATATACATCAGAGCACTACCGTGTTTCGAAGGGCACGTAAAGCTGTCAGTCTCGGTTTCTGTCTTAAGACAAGCATCGTTAGGCCATGTTGGAGGCGTTTGAGTGGTCTAAAAAATAGGACACCAGTATTGGATACAGATTCACACGAAAAGATGAACTTGGTAAAGAAAGGAAAGATAGTAAAAAATCTGAATGTCTGAGAGCTGTCGTTCTTGTTCACTCTCTTATATGAAGTTTGCTATCACATACAAAGTGAGCGTGGTGGATTTGACTGCTGGATTCTGCATATTTAGTGAGGCTGAACACTTAATTAACCCGACAGTTTGGTCCTCAACTTAAAAACTAGCAGATCTGCACGCTTGTTCGCTCGTTTAATCTTATGTTGATCAGGTTAAAGGAGCAGCGAAAACGCGTTATATAGATTAACTACTTACATTGTTGTACATACAACAGCTTCAACGATGATGGTGAAATTACGTCATTATTACATTTTTGATCATGGCTAATTATAATACAACTGACAACCTTTTACGCAATAAAAGAAAAATAAAATCAGATCCTGTATTGATCAGATGTGACGACATTATTTTAAAATATTATTGTTCAAAATCACGAAACATTTTACGACAATAATACCAATTATAAGTAGCAGTCACCATTCTCATTGTAATATTATAAAGTTTAGTAAACCATAAATGGTTTAAACACTTTAAATTGTACTAGCTGCAGGCAAATCCAATTCTCTGAACATACACGTTGGCTTCATACACATTTGTTGATTTATTTGACTGATTAATACATAGACTAATATTCGCTATTTTATCATTCAATTATCTTGCCAGAAAAGAACCAATAATTTAGTTTTAATACTCGAAATACTGAATCTTTCCACCATGATTGCTTAATTTTAGGGCCAAACCTCATTTTATTAGTCTCGTAACTCACATTGCAATTCATTAAAGCGTTCACTAAAATTTTACAATTAACTTTAGCCTACTATTCTATTGCCTACTATTTATTAAGATAGCAAGATTAATAGTTTCTCGAGTTTCTCGGCGCCAAGAATCAAAATACAATAAGCAGTTACCTGGTATCTTCACTGGTGTCGGTCCTGCAACTAAGCTAGATAAACACACGACTAAATTGGCCAATATAGGGAGTGTTATATCTAAATACTTAGCTATCAGGCTGCAAACGGGACGGCTTCAACACGAAGAACAGGATTCACACTTAACAAAATGTCAATGTTCAATATACGATCACAATTTTTTAACATGGCGGACAGATCGATGCCGGACAAATCAAAAGCGGCAGTTTTACAAGGTTTTTACAAAATTTACTTCAATTATACAAATTCTGTTCGCGAAACCGGTTTGATCATGTGCTTTTAAAAAAAGGCGATGTTCACGAGAGGTCATAACGTGTTAATTTTTAATTTAAAATTGCATGCAAAGACTTAATGCATGCATTGGATAGAATTTGGTTCGATATTTACTTTTGTAAAGATAATTGAAACTCTTTCTTTTGTGATCGCAATCTTGCCTTTGACTTATAGAAATACCAATACATTCCCTGTCCCACGAGTAACATATGCATAACTCTAAGCTCATAACAGTCATAACAGTTGATTTTCCATTATGTTTATCTTCAAATGGTGGACATGTTAAATTATTTTGCTTATCTAGATTTTACAAGATTGGACAGAGGACCTCTCGACTCAAACTCAAACTCAAATATGTTTATTTCCATAAAAATGTTTAAATTTTTGGACACGTCAGAAGGTGATACAAATAAAAAAATAAAAAAGTAACTTTAAATGCATATTAACATAGTTGAGCATTGAAAAAATGCCTGTTCAGAAAGTAGAGCCTCGTGAGAAGAATCAGGCAAGAGACTCTGGGCCACTCTTTTCTTCGTCTTGATTCTATACAATTTAAAAACTTAGTCACTACATTGAATTTTTCATAGATATATCTCTTAATATGACAGCCAGCCTTAACCTCATTTTAACCCTTAACACAGCCTCCACTCCGTATCTGAAAGTAACAGGAAAACCGAATCGCTTATCTCAATCAGGAAATTGAACACAGAATCTTGCGATCTGATGCTTTTTAAAGCTTACGCATATGACCCTAAGCCCACGAGAAAATCCGATTATAAATATAACTTCATTAAATACATTTTTCTACCTTCACAGATAAACTGGACGATTATTTCGCCTTTCGAAATACGCGAACCACGAAAAACAATTGGAGGAGTTTTTCGTTATCCTGTCCCTAAAGTCGCGTTAACAATTCTGCTTAATAAAGTAAAGGGACACATAGTCGAATAAACATAATAATATCTGAATTCAATTTACAAAGTACCCCGAGCCTCTATATGGATAACTTTTTTGCTGGCTTTTCTTCCTCTATCATTTTATTGTTATTTGTCTTATTAATGTTTGGGTTTTCATTTCTTTGCATATGGGGTTTGAAGCGTGTTGGGAAGTTCCAAGAAAAATCAGGCAAATGATGGCAAACTTCTGCTTAGCTTCTGGTTGGTTGTTTCTATGTTGGATTGGAGTTTATTATTGGTACAAATAGTAAGGAGCCTTCGGCAATGTGACAAACGCACGCATCAACTAGTTGCTTTTATAGATAACAAGCTGCTCATAAAAATCACACCTCTTTGTGTTGCAAAGAACTCGTATAGGCTCCATCCGGTGTGTTAGTGCAGTATTCAATTACTCTGACACAGATTTATAACACAAAACCTAATCTTGACAACTTTGTTTAGACTAAAAATGCTTGGACTACAGTTCAAAAGTTTTTGTTTGGGGTGAAATTACACTGGCATGACGATGATGGTGATGATTATTTTTATACATGAGGATACCTACTAATTATTGTAAACTATAGTCAGTAGCTGCAAAGAGTTAGCATGCTATAGTTTTTTTAATTGTTTACTTGATTTCGGAGAAGTAGTGTTATGTCCCATTATTATCTGAATTTGTAGTCATGACGATTAATGTAACCCAAAATTTACTCTATACAAAGTGCAAATACGTATGGGAAATAAAAAGTCGTCATTTTTTAAAGAGTATATATATGCAAATCTAATTATTCCTACAAAATAATAATCATTTTAGGTGGTTAATATAATAATCCACCAGAACAATAATTTCAATGTACTTGGTACATAATTGAAATAATAATTAACGATCAAAAGTACCGTTTCATTGTTAAAACAATAAAACAAAAACAATGATGACGCCAAACATGACAAACGAGCTAAATGACAACGAAATGAATAACAATTGTAATAATGAAAATAATTATTTATATGATAAAGAGTTAACATATGGACTATTTCAGTCCATTTAAATGTATGTGTAATGTTGGATTTACGTTAATCACTCTCTGATCACTTTATTGTAACCAAATTGAACCATATCAATTTGATTGGCATGAATGTTTTATTGCAACTTTATTCGGTTTTAATTGCTTGCCTACATATATGATTGGCATACATTATGTAAGTTCTTGCAGGATGTCTTTGCCTGACGCCCGTACATATTATTATAATTTAACTTTTTCTGCTCAGTCCCGTGGGAATTTCGTGCAATCCCTTTTTAGTGCAGCTCTACGGTCTCCAAAGGAAATATTATGCCAAATTTCAGCTTCTTGCACCTAGTAGTTTTGGTTTTGCGTTGATGTGCCAGTCAGTCAATAGCGCAAGACTTTTATACATGCATATTTAAATCGGCTTTAGCTGTACTTAGGGCTTCTTAAACTTTCGTGATTTGTACACATACTTACAAGTTAAAGGCATAGTTAACACTCGTTAATTTAAATTGTCTGCCAAGCTGTCTTTCAAACATTTATTTCACTAGTTGCACGAATGACTGCTCTTATAACAAAAAGGGTTGCTCGATATTATTCAAGTACCTTTTGCGCACTTACTAATAAATTTACCTATCGAAACAACATCACTAACATATTTGTCTCAAAGAACTTATAACAATACTCGAATATACGTCCCGTTTTGTAACAAGTTAGCCATATATTCAAACAGTTTGAATTATAAGCAAAGTTTAGTTGTTGGCCACGTTTTAGAGCGATATTATTCTCCTGACTAGCGTTATGAGATACGTCAATAGTGATTTATGGCGAAACGGAGGCGCAATCTCTAGATAAATGACCTTTCACAATACTTGGGCTGCTGGTATATTGAGGAAACAAATTGCAGTAGGTAAAGTTCAAACTGATTTATGCTGACCATGATAGGATTTTGCTGCAGCTATTTAAATTTAAATATATTTTCGATATTAGTGAAGAATCTTTATTTTTTATAACATAAAACTAGCAACTGATTTCACAAGAACTCGATAGATAATAGAAAATTATTATTATATAACCGCTTCTGCCTACGTTTCAGAAAATCCTTTCTGAAACGTGCACTAGTAGTGCGCCCTTACGCTCTACAAAGATCAAACATGCCAAAATTTTAGCTTTATGCGCCCAATAGTTTTGGCTGTGCAATTTTATGTGTAACTGATTGACAGACTGATAAGCCAGTATAAGAATTATCATACATACAAATGAACTATAACCATAAAAGTATGTGCAAATAAATAAAAAAAACATAAAAATAAACTGATTGTAAAAATGATTTCACAGCGACAGACATCCATAAATCGATACGACTTGGAAGAGTTAAACGGTGGTAGATGACTGATTTTATTCAATGCGAAGATTTGCTCTCAGTGCCGCTGTTAATTAGGATAATTAAAGAGGATGGTTGACGAAAGTATGACCAAGTAGATATAATAAGAGGTAGACCTAGGAGGACGTTGTCAGATCAGATTGGAGACATCCTAAAAACAGGACAATTTAGAAGTACCCTTAAAAGAAGAGCATGCATGAGGTATTTGATGGGAGTTAATGAAGCAAGAAAGATATGTTGTTGCAAACGGCGTTCCGTAGTCTCTGCCAACCACACTGGGAAACAGGCGTCGATGAAAGTCACCAGACCGCGCATAAGTAATCGTGAATTGTACTGCTGATTCTTACCTCCTTGTGTGTGCGCTTCTGTGCATACAAACGCGTCGGCCGAGACATAAAGCATACGTTATGTTATTTGTTCGAGGGCCACTTATTTATGTGTTGCGCTCACCGTCCACTATCTGTCACCGCATGGAATATTTGTGCAAGTAAGGCTCTTAAGTCAGAAATATGGCGTATATACGACTGTATGTATTTGTAAGGATGACTAGGTTTTTGAGCTTGATGTGTATTGAAGATTTTATACCAAAAACAAATTCAGTATGGAATATATAAACGGCAACGATACTGTAGTAGAATCATTTTATATACAGTTTGGCATGGAATATATTGACTGAGGCGATAACCCTAATGTAGATACAAACAGGGTATTAAAAGTACCACGCGCAGCAGACAGAAAGTGAACCCTGGGTTCTGCAGGTGAAAAGACTTGCGTGTAGTAACATAATTATGTAGATATATAAAAACAGTTCAAGCCTTTTGGTACTAAATTTACAAAACTAACCTCAACTTTCCAACACAAGCACAAATTATATTAAGTGTAGTTAGCATATTGTAGATTACTCAGTAGATATAATTTAGATTATTTACATTATTTTTAATAAGTACTTTATTTATTAAATGACAATTAAATAGAATTCCAATATCAAGGTAATATCCAACACCAAAACAATACTACGATTATGCAATTATTACCAATCTTAAGAGGTTTAAGCTATCATTACTTAAAAATTGTGTTAGTCTTTACCTAATAATACCTACCCGTGTTATTTCATGACAAATGTTTTATATCATTATATATCATTTTGCCAAATGTCGTTCCATGTTGTGTTTTAGACGCGTAGACATCAAGGCCACTAAATAATAATACTTTGAACTAGTAGCGGTGTACATTTAACTTTCGCTAGTAGAAATATGCGCTATGTGACCGGAATAAACAAAGATATACACGGACGAAACAAACTGAAACTTTGTGTGTGAGACTCACATGAACCATTGCGATGACCACATAATCTATACTAATATAATAAGAAGCGGAAGAGTTTGTTTGTTTGTTTGTTTGAACGCGCTAATCTCAGGAACTACCAGTCGGATCTGAAAAAATATTTTTGTATACGATAGCCCAGTTATTCCGGAAGGCTATAGGCTATATAACATAACGCTTCGACCCTTTGGGGCCGGGCAAAAGGCTAAAAGATAATGTCAGCTAATCTCAGGAACTAGCAGTCGGATTTTAAAAATTGTTATTGTCTATGATAGCCCAATTATTCCGAAAGGCTATATAAAATTACGCCACAACTTTTAGGGGCCAGACAAAAATAATAAAATGGTCAAACGAGAAGGGGGGGGGGGCTTGGGTCAAAGGCAAAAAAAGGCTAAGCGAATAGGATACAATCTATATGGGTATCGTTTTCGAGATTTTCGTTACGCTGATTAATAATATGAAATTTATTTAGTGATCCAAGATGGCGGACGGGAAATCAAAGATGGCGGATGAGAAAATTTTAAAAATCAATATGGCTATCGCCTTCGAAAGTTTAAGGGGAATCGAAATACAACATCTATTTCGTGATCAAAGATGGCGGATGGGAAATCGAAGATGGTGGATGGGAAAATTAAAAAAAATCAATATTGGTATCGTCTGCGATGTTAAAAGGGATAGGGAATCCAAATATAACATCTGTTTCGTGATTCAAGATGGTGGATGGGAAATCAAAGATGGCGGATGGGAAAATATTTAAAAATCAATATGGGTATCGTCTCTGATGATTTAAGGGATGGAGAATCCAAATAATCGTCTCTGATGATTTAAGGGATGGAGAATCCAAATACAACATTGATGGCGGATAGGAAATCAAAGATGGCGGACAGGATTTCTTTTAAAGTCGATATGGGTATCGTCTGCGATATTTTAAGGAATGGGAAATTTTAAAACACCATCTATTTCGTGATCAAAGATGGCGGATGGGATTTTTTTTAAATCAATATGGGTATCGTCTCCGATGTTTAAAGGGATGGGGAATCCAAATACAACATCTATTTCGTGATTCAAGATGACGGATGGGAAAAAATTTAAAAATCAATATGGGTATCGTCTCTGATGATTTAAGTGATGGTGAATCCAAATACAACATCTATTTCGTGATCAAAGATGGCGGATAGGAAATCAAAGATGGCGGACGGGATTTCTTTTTAAAGTCGATATGGGTATCGTCTCCGATATTTTAAGGAATGGGGAATTCAAAAACACCATCTATTTTGTGATCAAAGATGGCGGATGGGATTTTTTTTTAAATCAATATGGGTATCGTCTCCAATATTTAAAGGGATGGGGAATCCAAATCCAACATCTATTTCGTGATCAAAGACGGCGGATGGGCAATCAAAGATTGCTGATGGGAAAGTTTTAAAAAATCAATATGGTTATCGTCTCCGATGTTTTAAGGGATGGCGAGTCCAAATACACCATCTATTTCGTGATCAAAGATGGCGGATGAAAAAATATTTTAAGTCAGTATGGGTATCGTCTCCGATGTTTTAAGCTATGAGGAATGCAAATACAACATATATTTCGTGATCAAAGATGGCAAATGGGCAATTGAAGATGGCGGATGGAAAATCAAAAGTGGCGGATGGGAAAATTCTATTAAATCAATATGGGTATCGGCTTCGCCGTTATAATGGATGTGGCATTCGTATATAACATCTGTTTCGTGATCAAATATGGCAGATGGAAAATCAATATATTATTTTATTGAAATTTCCCATCCGCCATCTTTGATTACCCATCCGCCGTCTTAAGAAAGGTACTTTAAAAAGGCGATACGGAGTTTGCCGAGTCAGCTAGTATCTTAATATACTTAGTATTTACTTGGGCTTACGCAAATATTACACATTGAATTCAAACTACGATTTAGAATATATTATATTAAATCAAATGATCTACAAGCAACATTTTTATTACTAGCCGACGTTTCAATTTCTTCACAGGAACTGTGGTCACCGCAGACTAAGGTGACATTTTGTCTTTCTCTTGATTTTAAAAATAATAACTTTAAAACCAATATATTTCAATAGAATTCGTAAACCGTAGTTTGATTATAATAATATTTTAACCCAACAATTCCTCCTATTGGCTTACAATAATCAAATTGCTATTATGACAATAATAAAGAGAGGCACATGTCCATCAGTGTACCTTGAAAGATGGTTCTGATGATGATGATTAGACTGTCAGGCAGCGGGTCTGAGTTTCGAACACACGGCATGACGCAGACTTTACTGTATGGTATTGAAGTTAAGACAGCCGCAGCCATTTAAAACTGCGCCATGTTCAATCAAAACGTCGGACAAAATCTTTTACTATCTACAATTCTACATATTCACATCTTGATATAATTGAATAAGCCAATTGATGTCATTATTTCTTTCTTCGCGTTTTTCAGCTTCCTGCGCCCAAATCCATGGAGTGCTTCCATATTTCCCATGTGCCTTCACCCATGTGTTAAATGGATGAAAAGTATTTTATTTCAAAATTTTGCATGTTGGCAAATATAATGCTAAGTGCTTGCGTGCTATTTTGTAATGCAAAATCACATACTTGCGCGAAATTAGAAGATTACCTGACCAAAGTTATATCTGTAATGGTCTTTGTAATCAGTGGTCTGCATACAATTTTCATTTTTATAATACGTTCATTCATTATTCATAAGCAGCTTAAAAAGGATTGAAATTATTATCTTTTAGCCAAGTTGATAGAGTAATCAAAAAATTAAATTATGGCATATCGTTAACGATTTCTACAATAATTTTAATTTGAACTGTACAAGTCATGTAAAAATTATTTAAGTACCTATTTATTTATTTTATGCTTTATTGTACACCAGAAATATAAATTAGGCGATCATACAATACCTATATAAGCGAAGTACAATGGGCGGCCTTGTCGCTTATAGCGATCTCTACCAGGCAACCCTTGGATGGAAATATTATTGGTCGGAAAATAGTTGTAGTTGTATATATTATAGCTGCAACACCTAACAGTTATTATACATAGATATCTCTAAACACATACACATACAATATTCATAAACTCTACTCTATATACCTACATACAAATACATATTATATATATAAATATACAAAACGAGACGATGGTCTGGGTTCGATCCCCAGTTACCCCGGGCACACACCTCTGACTTTTCGAAGTTAAGAGTGTACTAAAAAATGTCAATTATCGTTTCCTTAACAATGTGCCTGATAGATGGCAATAGGCTCGCCCCCTATTACATTGGGACCGAAACATAACTGGCGAAGTGTGGGTGTGTAATACACCTCTGCCTACCCCTTCGGGAATAAAGGCATGAAGTTATGTTATGTTATGATCAGTGGCGGCTGGTGGATGAAAGAAGTGGTGGTGCAATTTACCACCAAATTGAGGCCCCATTTCACCGCCGTATCCATGGGCGGCTTATGTTCCAGACAAATTCAATGTTGGAGGGTTCATATAAATTAATTTATAAGTATATGCATACCTAATATGACAGCGGTGAAACTGGGCCTAAGTAATATTTATTCGATTTCTAAGATAAAGTGAAACACCATTTTATCTACAATAGGTACTAAGTAGGTATTTAGTTATTTTTATACAATAACCTATTTACCTGTTTCATGTACCTATGTACAAGTATAGATTCAACTACGCCGACCTTTCCAAAAAAAAAAGTGCACTGGAACATAATGTACCTGCTTACTGAGACGCCCAAGTCCCCACAATCACAACCATTTCTTAAATTTCAGTAATTAAACTTCGCAACGTAGGTAATACCTACCTTTGTACCAGGGAGTAAATATCTCTAGTTTAAAATTGGCGCGCATACAATTTAATAATACCGAGTATACAATTTAATATAAAAACGTTGACTAGGTAGTCAACGTTATCGTTAATGCTCATTTCATTATCAAAGCTCACACTTCCTAACCCACAACTTTGTAACAAACATGAAACACATAATTAGGTAGATATATAAAAAAGCCTTTCAATAAAAAGGGAAATAACCAATTTATCCCACATCGGGCAAGCCTATTGCCTATATCAGCCTTGTTGGTTTCAAGGAAATTAACAACTTCATTTAAGTAATTATAAGTGCCCTTAAAGCTAGTGCCGCAATCAGAGCGGATCAAGGAGGGCAGCCCTCTGCGGGATACGAATCTGTCAAATGTGGCTACTAACGCCTCGGTCGTGAGCGAGGAGACCAGTTCTAAGTGTACGGCCTTTGTGGAAAGACAAACAAAAACACACAAGTAGGCCTTAACAGTTTTGCTGTTTCGAAGTGTCGACGTTTTCACCAAAAAGGGACCAGCGAAGTCCGTGCCAACACCGTCAAACGTCCTGCTCTCAGTTACGCGATCTACCGGTAAGTCTCCCATCAAGGGCTGCATGGTAGAAGCCTTGAGCTTATAGCAAGGGATGCAGCTGAAGACTACACTCCGAATTATTCTTCGGGCAGACAAAATCCAAAACTCGCGTTGCAAAATGGCTAAGAGCGCATTACAACCAGCATGCGAATTTTTAAGGTGACACAAACACATAATTAGGTAGATATATAAACAAGCCTTTCAATAAAAATGTAAACAAGGAACTGTGGCTTGAGCCGGCGCCAGTGAGCAAATTTCCGTCAAACCTCGCCGACGTTCGGGCATCATCAGGGCGCGCATGCGGCGCACGGGAAGATGTTATTTCGCCGAACATTTTGTACTGAACTATCTGCGTCTCACGCGCCAGGCGATATCGCTCGAGTCTCGTATCTCGTGCGCTGAGGTCTAGCGCACGAGGCATGTTTTGTCAGCTGTAAAACACGCCTAGTATATTAGTATAGAGTTTAAATTGTTTAGTCGTAATTTCGGTAATGTTGTACCTATTATAGATCGTTAATCAAAGATTATTACTTATACCTAATACATATGTACTTTTTCTTAAAGACCTTCTTAAATCTGGTAGTTCAGCGCACGAGCGCACTTAAGGTACAGCCGCCTCTGGTTATGATATGTATTATTTATACAAATCATTCTTACGCGAAAATTGAGAGTATTTCTTTCAAGCCGCAATATTTTATCATGACGTCACTGCAACTTTGACAACAAACTTCCACTAGTTCGTGTGAGTCGGTCAGGCCCATTAATTCTAGAGCCGCGACCGTTCTTGCCGTGACGGTTAAGCTCTAAACCATGTCGTTACAGCTTCGTTCACTGTCAACTGACGTTTATGGCCCATTGCCTCTATTAAATGGACCGAACAGAATGACACAATTTACATAGAAATTATTGGTGTGTTATTATTTTCTAAGTTTTGACGGCTGAGAAATTCTTCGTGTAAGTTATCTGTGGAGATGTGTCCTTCAGTAATATTCGGTCTTTTCTTCGGTTGATCAGTAAAGTGATCATTAAAGGGAATTAAATTTTATGTGGTCGTTATTCAAGGGGAACGAGAGTCTGCAGTTGTAACTGATTTGAAGAGACCATCAATACTGCCATTATTATGGCCATAGACGAGGGACTATTATATTCTATTGACGCTATGAGGGAGTGTTCTACTTTATTGTAACACTATTTTGTTGAAATAGTTGGACTTGGCTCTAGACATTTAATATGTTAAATGAGACAGCTATCCAAGCGGGTTCATTTCTCCATTATGATGTGCCAAGTACCTCTCGGTATGTTTATTATTGTAAATGATTTCGTCACCGTGGCATTCGATGCAGCTAGTGTAAACTAGTGCAAATCGAATCATGGGCTCTGTTGGTCGCTTACAGTAGAACAATTATTGGAGCACATTTAATGTTAATTTAACCGTTTCTTTCAGATCCCGTGGTGATTTCGAGAAATCCTTCTTAGTGCACCCTTACGGTCCCCAAAGAACATATTATGCCAAAATCCTTGCCCAATAGTTTTAGCTGTGCGTTGTATGCCAGCCAGTCAGTAACGCAAGAATTTTATATAATTATACAGATAGATATTCTGTCTCTAATGCTATACTAAAAGATATTAACTGACCTTTGATAGACAATTTGACTTTACATTCGTCCTTGTAATTTCCTGCCTAATATAATCAGAGTAGAAATCAATTAAAATGGAATACGTTATGCATTTGATAATTCGAATTCCATGTAGGTTTCGTGAAACGTAAATAGATTCAAACAGATGGTAATTAAGGTATATTAATGTACATTATTATAACATTTAGAAGCAACCTATGGTCACATAGGCAGCGTGTAATTAGTAAGAAGAATTTATGATTTTAATATTATGTATTAAATAGTTTTAAGTGATTGTAGTAAGCTGATAGGGTAAGATGGTGCATGTGGATTATATAAATTAACCAAAATAATGAGAGGTACATATTATTTACTGGTACTAGTTGCTAACACAAAATATACTACATAATAACTACCAAAAATACGCAAGGAGGCCCTCCTTCATGCGATGCGCTAACATAGTAGTGCACGTAGTATCATTTTGTACCTAAAGCAGCCTCTATAATGAACCACAATATCTCGTATGCTTAATAATATAACTAAAAATATGCACTTACTGGTATTCATGCTTTTTCTTTTTTTATAGAGGACGCCTATAGGTATCCCCCCGAAGGGGTAGGCAGAGGTGTAATATTACACCTACTTTCCGCCATGAATTTTTAGGTCCCACGTAATAGGGGGCGAGCCTATTGCCGTTACCGGGCACATAACCAGAGCACGTGCTGTTACTGAGAATTTGTAAAAACTCAGAAACACTTTTGCCCGACCCGGGAATCGAAGCCGAGACCTGCGATCAGCCGACGCATACGTTATCCAGTGGACCAAGGAGGCAGTATAGAGGAGAGATATTTATGTATTTAAAAACAATTATTTAATCTTTAATTATTAATCAAGCATTACATAAATATTAAAAGCAACTTAAGTATATCTTATGTAGGTATTTTTTTTTTAAGATTAGAAATAATATAAGAGTATTTTATTACATAAATATTAAGCCAATACTAAGCTATATACTAGTGCTATATCAGTATCATCTACCTTCACGATTCAGAACCTGAGCCGTTACTTTAGATCTCTGTCAGAAATTGTCCGTCATCATCATTAGTTTAGTACTTAGTAAATATAAGTCCAAATGTTCTGATCATCGCTTACAAGAATTAGCTTTAGCTTAGCTTCTAGAAATATACAATAACACCTTTATACCTATGCCCTATGTCCCACCGTTTGGAACGATGTTGTCTTTAAATATTGAAATCTTGTTTTTTCTCAGAACCTGTTACTTACGGTACTGATCATCGGTAAATTTTTGCATGCACGATAAAGAATTTGTACTTACTGAGGATTTTAATAAGGTTATTACATAAAACATGTTTGAAACTTATAATACATACATACATAGACTCACGCCTGTTTCCCGGAGGGGTAGGCAGAGACTACGGAACGCCATTTGCAGCGATCCTGACATACCTTTCTTGCTTCATTAAACTTATAAAACAAACTTATAATACAACAAATTTTTATCATCTTCATTATTATAAGTTTAATTTATACAGTTTTAGAAGCAAAATATTATTTTGTTCCAACTCAGCATACCTTACTTACATGGTGAAATATTTCAGATTAATCTGAGAAAATGATTGGAGAAAATCTATTAGACAATATTATACTCAGTAAAAAATATTGTCCCTTTTGCTCCAGCTTTGGTCGCAGCCTTGAAATACATTAGTTTTTAGACAGCCAGTTCTAGCCTCGGAGGAAACCCTATGTCATTAGAGACTTTACCACATTCAAAAGAAAATAAACAAACAAAACAAATCACACAAACTGTTATATCGATTGAACCTACAACACCAGTACTGAACGTCGAGGCAAACTATTAAACCGCTACGCCACTCGAACACCTAATCAAAAGGCAGTCCATTATAATGCTCATAATAGCCTTAATTAATAGAATTATTAATCACTTCAAGGTTATAGGAGGTATTGAGCACCCCATGGTCGATAAAATATATGCTCCTCATAGACAGTATTCGAAGGCTTCAACATTTAGGTATTACAAGTTTTAATCTCTAAATCTAGACCGGGCTCAGGCATTTAATTTAGTACCTTCTCGCTTTATATTTGTTTAATAAGTCACGTATCATAAACGTTTCGGGCCTATTGTTTTCATTGTAAATATCTTTTGGGTATTTGTTTGAATTATTTGTTTTTTAATATACAAGTTATTGTTTTCGCTGCCGGAGGATTTCGAATGCTGAGATATTGTTTTTATTAGCGCATTATCATTTCACTCGTGGTGATTGTTTATGTATGTATTTATTTATTTTTATCAATTTTAAATTCTTAAAACTAAAAACATTAAAATATCTCTGTGAGTATTGAGGAACAGTTTGAATTCTTAGAAAGCGTTATAGTGTCTTCCTTCGGTATTTTCCATGTTATAAGCGTCTCTCCCACAAGTTAGCTGCACAAGTGTGCTGGTTATCTGAAAAGAAAACTGAGTCTTAATAGGGGGCAAGAACACTAAATTTACGAAAGCTGCATTAATAAAGAATTTCCTAAATTTCCCACAGGATCGGATCGAAAATAGTTTATTGAAAAGAAAATATGCAGCTATAGCTGCGGGCATCCTCGAATTAACATTTAATTCAATTTGTCTTTCGGGATATGAACATAAGTCACAATACATTAATTAAAACATTCATTAAACTATATATCTAGTAAAACACACTCGTATTGCATTTAAAAGTAGTATTAAAACGATACAAATTGTTACGATTGCCGTAGACCTTCATGATACCCGAGGCCGGCCGGCTTATCATACTGTTCGAGGCGTGGAGTAAGCGACAATAAAATTAACAAATTAATAGGCCTATAACTTCGGAAAGTCAGTGGCGTGCAACGTGGATTAAACACGAGATTCTCTCCGTGGCAGCGTAAACCATAAAATATTACGTTTCTTTGATAATCAAACACTACTCAGTACCAGAGCCCCGATCTTTTAGCTACCAAACAATTGTCCTCCAACTTGAGCTTCAATACCCTAGCTTACCAACTCGTAGGCGATTGACAACTTTGACGTAATAACACGGGGTACAAAAAATAAGTAGGGGAAAACGCGGGGAAAATTTACTCCCGGTGCAAATAATCGGGTTTGTTTTTTCCAATTCTGTCAAACTTTCACGGAATACGACAGGCGAGTATTCAAGAGGCTTCACAAAATGGAACATTCTCAAAAGAGAGATTTAATTAAAATATTTTTGTTCTTGATCCACAATTCTTTCTGATTACCTACCTTTGTGTTACGCTGCTATTCTTCCAAGTTGTACATGAATTTCAATTTGAATACTTTTTAAGAAAACTTTTAAAATTTTAATCGTTGCCACATCCATTGTAGCATCTCGTCCTTCTTTTCTTTTTATACTCCATTTTCAATAAAATATTGGCGGCTGAAAGGGTTATTATGACAAAAATGCTATATGTGTCTGTAGATTTGTATTATGAATATGATTGTTACCAAAGCGTTCTACATCAATATTAAGATTAAAGTATTTCATTTTTGTTATATTTATAATATAACTGCTGAAGCTCAGCTTTCCATAGTCCACTGCCGGATATAGGCCTCTTCAAATTACGATTTAAATACATATAAAAATATACCATTTATTGTATTGCATCAGAATCGAAGCAACAGCACTCCGAGCAGTATATAAAGACCAGGTGTCCATTTCAACTTCATATAAAGCATCTCAGCATTATAAATGACCATTCCACTTCAACATTTGAACTCAACAGTCCACGAGTGTCCTCAAACTTATGCAAATAAAAATTTGAGTGCTCTGCGAAGTCTTGGAACAAAATTAACATAGACTCAAAGAGAAGTTTAGGTAACTTTTAGTCCTGTTCCATTAACGGAATTACTACCTTCTCTCAAAGAATATCTAAACATATCTTTCAATTGTAAATTAAGTTTGAAAAATTAAGAAATTGTAAAAATATTTTAAATATACGGTAGACAATAAAGTAAGTAAGCAGTAAATCATACAAAACGGTATAGAGTTCGATAATTCATATATTGTTCTTAACGTACGCGTGAATAACTTTATTTTATTCTTCATTGAATTGGAGCTCGAAAATATAATTGAAGAAATACATTAACACCCATTTCCATACATTTTACGAGCAATTTTTTTAACAATGTTTTGGTAGCATTTTAATAACCTGAGCAGGAAACTTTGCGAGGAGGAACATTCTGACCTTTAAACGATTGTAACTTAGTATGTATATTTATCTTAGACATTTTATAAATTATTTTTATTTAAAGACAAGCCTAAGTGGAAATGGCAAGACAAATCCTATATTACGACTAGGAGCACCAAATTTGAGCCTTCAATATGTGGGTGTAATATTACACATCTGCCTACCCCTTCGGGGAAACAGGCGTGAGACTATATTTTTATTTATATGGTGTATAAAATTTATAATTATAATACATATACTTAAAATGATTTGGGAATCCATTCCAGAATCTACAAATAAACATAGAATGCACGTTTAGCGTAAAGTTTTGAACGGTCGCTTCGCCGCTTGACACTCCGCCGAGTGTTCTGGATTAGATTCCCACACATATGTAATCCATAACCTGTTATTTTGAGTCCGACGACTGTATGTTTTAACCCCCAACACAGGACTTAGACCTAGAGCGGTGTTTGTCTTTAAAAAAACAAACACAAATGCTTTTTATTTACAAGACAAGCCTAAGCGAAAATGGCAAGACAAATCCTATATTACGACTAGGAACACCAAATTTGAGCCTTCAATATTCCATACCTATATCCAATACATATTTGAGACAACATTTCATTACCTCGAAGTCCCACATACGAACTCAATACACGAACATATTCTGAATACACTCGTAAATAGTTCAAGCCAAACATTTTCGAATATATTATTTACATTCAGGTTTCCTCGCGATGTTTTCCTTAAGCGGTTGAAGCCGTGATACATTTTCTTCACATATATATATATATATATATATATATATATATATATATATATACATATATGTATATTTATATGTGTGCGTATGTGTCTGTGTGAATAAATAGACGAGGACCGTTTAGTGCCGACCCGAACTAGTGCCCTATAAAGTAATAATATGGAACTGTTTAGTTAAATAAGTTTATGTTGTAGTTTCGGTATGATAATAGATCACGCTGTCTTAATTTATGGCCGTTAGCTCATAAGATATTGTTTGTGTTTATGCTGACTAACTGTCATGGAAGTAGTAAGGAAAAATCCACTCTTGTTTTCAAATCACTTCTTGTGTGCAATCGAGGCGATACAGTTGAATATCCAATCTCATTGGATTCAATAATTATACATGTTATGATAGGTTATATAGACGACTAGCTAACCCAGCGAACTCTGTATCACTTTTTTAAGAGCTTTTATTTAATTCCCTTTTTTCCAAGCCCCTTTTCCAATGTTACCATTGACTTAGCGCTTAATCTCTTATCATTCCAGGGTCTATAAATGATGCAAAAACAAACATAGATTTTTATATAATATTGAATTCCTTATTCCTTAAAATATCGCAGACGATACCCATATCAACTAAAAAAATAATCCCGTCTGCCATCTTTGATTTCCTATCCGCCATCTTTGATCATGAAATAGATGTTGTATTTGGATTCTCCATCCCTTAAATCATCAGAGACGATACACATATTGATTTTTAAATTTTTTCCCATCCGACATCTTTGATTTCCCATCCACCATCTTGAATCACGAAATAGATGTTGTATTTGGATTCTCCATCCCTTCAAACATCGGAGACGATACCCATATTGATTTAAAAAAAAAATCCCGTCCGCCATCTTTGATCACGAAATAGATGGTGATTTGAATTACCCATTCCTTAAAATATCGGAGACGATACCCATATCGACTTTAAAAAAATCCCGTCCGCCATCTTTGATTTCCTATCCACCATCTTTGATCACGAAATAAATGTTGTATTTAGATTCGCCATCCCTTAAAACATCGGAGACGATAACCATATTGATTTTTTTAAAATTTCTCATCCGCCATCTTTGATCACGAAATAGATGTCGGATTTGGATTCCCCATCCTTTTAAATATCGGCGACGATACCCATATCGACTTTAAAAAAAATCCCGTCCGCCATCTTTGATTTCCTATCGGCCATCTCTGATCACGAAATAGATGTTGTATTTGGATTCCATCCCTTAAATCATCAGAGACGATACCCATATTGATTTTTAAAATATTTCCCATCCGCCATTTTTGATTTCCCATCCGCCATCTTGAATCACGAAATAGATGTTGTATTTGGATTCCCCATCCCTTGAAACATCGGAGACCATACCAATATTGTTTTTTTAAATTTTCCCATCCGCCATCTTTGATTGCCCATCCGCCATCTTTGATCACGAAATAGATGTTGTATTTCGATTCTCCACCCCTTACAATGTCGAAGGCGATACCCATATTGATATTTAAAATTTTCTCATCCGCCATCTTTGATTTCCCGTCCGCCATCTTGGATCACTAAATAAATTTCATATTATTAATCAGCGTCCCGAAAATCTCGAAAACGATACCCATATAGATTGTATCCTATTCGTTTAGCCTTTTTTTGCCTTTGACCCAACCCTCCCACTTCTCGTTTGAACATTTTATTATTTTTGTCTGGCCCTTAAAAGTTGTGGCGTTATTTTATATAGCCTATAGCCTTTCGGAATAATTGGGCTATCATAGGCAATAACAATTTTTAAAATCCGACTGCTAGTTCCTGAGATTAGCCGACATTATGTTTTAGCCTTTTTAGCCTTTTGCCCGGCCCCAAAGGGTCGAAGCGTTATGTTATATAGCCTTCCGGAATAACTGGGCTATCGTATACAAAAAGAATTTTTCAGATCCAACTGGTAGTTCCTGAGATTAGCGCGTTCAAACAAACAAACAAACAAACTCTTCCGCTTTATTATACATATTAGAATAGATATAATGTAGGTTAAGATCAAAATATATACAGTATTTTCCACTACTACATAAGATAGCTTACAAGTAAGAAAGTACAGCAGTCTTTCAGTCTAACTAACTGGTCTCCACTCAAAGAAATAACCATAAAAGCAGAAGTTACTTGAGAAAACTATTACACAATTCTACTTAGTTCCAACCACAAAACACTTGTTTAAAAACCTATTACACTCGGCTGGAGTTTTTAGTTTCAGTTGGAAGCCATTTGAACACAACAGTAGAAGTCAGTACAATGTTGGTTGAAATATGTACAAAGGCATAAAACATATTGGAGTTGGATGGATTATTGGATGGAACTGAAGGTCTATTAGACTTGTGCAACAAATCTTGTGTATTATATGAAGTTCCTTTAGTTATGTTAATCTAGCTTCGCTTAGAATTCGTTTTACTCTACAAAAATTGTAAAATATAGTATAGTTCCTGTGTGGCAATTGAGTGCTTTTGCATTTAGATTATTACTGTTACATTAACATTTTTTTATATGAAACATAAAGAAGTTGGAAGTGCTTAAAAAGTTTTATAGTGCATAATAAGAGACAATCAAATATCTTCCAGTCAGTTTTCAGATAGTCCGTTTTAATTATGAGTACAATCTGGGCGTTTTCAAGTCGCGGGTGAATAGGTACCTTCTAGGCAAGGGTGCTCCATCTTCGACCGTATCATCGCTTAACATCAAGCGAGACCGCGGTCAAACGTTAGCCTATCAAAAGTAAAAAAGAAATGTACGAATTATGGTAAACCCCTGTATAGTTACTAACTTACTTAAAAACTGTCACTTATAATAAATACGCATATACTATTCTATTGTAAGTTACTACGTAATGAAACCCAATAGAAAGCCTTCTAAAACGCCTGCCTATAGACACTTTGAATATCGAGCCAGTATTATTTACTTTTCAATAAAAAGACTATTTGCTTTTCCAGCTAAGTATTTAAGTCACCTGACCTCCTTTTAACATCACTGTTAACTTAGCATTAGCTTTCAAAACTCCCCACACGGAAGGCAACTTTTTACTAAAGTTTTTATGTCAGGAACTCAATAGCCTACTTATAAACGAGCTTAGATTTAAAATGAGGTTACTTCACTTAGTTATATCAGTTTAAAACAACCTTCAAAAGAAAACACACGTAAGCTGCCTGTTTTATATTCTATACAGGCTGGAACGATCCAGAAAACTTTAATACGAATTAGCATTGAGGTTTCGTCTAACAATTTCACGTAAACATGTACCATGATAACTTTTCACTGAAACTCGATCTTTGTTACGTAACCATATACATACAAAATAAGCAAAAGAAAACTCGTAAAATAATTAAATTAAACTTAAAGTTTTCTTTGCTTTTCATTCTACTTTAATTTACATTCCTAATTAAATAATTTCCAGTACGCAATAAAGCCTAGTACACACTTGAAGCGGCGTATCAAAAGTGCAAACTGTACATTTTGTATGCGCATCGTGTACCATCGTGGAAGAATCCACTTTCACTAAGTATATTATTATGTAGACGAGGTTTGGTAGCTTCATTGAAAGGGGAAGATTTCCTGTCACGTGAAAGGGTGTTTAAAGTACCTCGCCCAGTACTTGTATTAGAAAAAAAAATGGTTTCACTACTTTCCGAATAAAAAGGCAGTTATTATATGACAGCTGTGAAACAGTTGCGTGCTCGTGTCGTTTTATCGCTTGGCAATTTTAGGGTTATTGAAATTGAAAACTGAAAATGTTTCTGCGGTGATATGGAGCGAGTGAGAATATAAATTTACGCTTAACTTTTGCGGGGACTCTCATGGGTAAGCGAAATGGGTTATATTGGTTGTAAATGACGGTTTCTCGGAATGTCACTTATTACGGAAGTTGAATATATTGTTTTAAATACAGGTGTGGAAGATACTGATATGTATAATGGGTTTTAGGGATTTCAATCGAAATCAATATTTAAGCTTTACGATTATTTATAGATAAAATACTTGCAATATATTCTGATGCCTGATAAAGCTCTAATATTTTTATAAACCACGCCCGCACAACAAACAAGGTTTTACAAACATTGAATTAACGAACATAAAAAGCACCTAAAATGGATACAACAATTTGTGGATTACAATTGTTAATTCCAACAAATTTCATAGGGAATCGAACTTATAATGCAGGGTTAAATAACGAGACGATCGATCGAAGCCACTATGCCCTTTCCAACCGATGGACGTAATTTTAATATTTGCATGTTTAACTTAGCTCGTAAGATTATTTAGGCTTCATGAAGCTTAGAAAAAATAGTAAAAAAATCCCATACCCCCCTTTTTCCCACCAAAGTACCCTCACGATCGTGACGATTAGGAATAAGTTGACATCCGCACGATCGTGACTTTTCAAGTAGTAGTAGTGTAAATTAAATAAAAAGTCGCGTTTAATCAGCATATATAATGTTTTAATCATAATCGTTGTGTAACTTCTTAGAATCAGTCAATCTGGGAATATTAACATCCTTCTAGGAGTTGATTTGCTTGTCCCATCGTTTAACGAAGTCAATTTGATTGGCACCGGTACAATTAGAAGCCATTAGAGCCGCTTTGTTATCCATTTGATGATTTGACCAAGGATACTGAATCTCTTACAAACTGATGATGTTTTCAACAGTACATTTTGCTGCCCTTCTTAAATTTTAGTGCTGCTCGTCCAGGGATTCGATTCATCATAATGATTCATTTCCTCAACCAAGGGTCAGTTGTGAAAAAGTGATAATGGTAAATACAACAACCGGTCGGGATAGTTTTTATTAAATGCAAGACTACAGATTGACCTACACCAAACATAGTATTTCCAAACATTGCGTTGGCGCCTTTGTAAATTAAAAAATCGACCATAAGGCCGTTGCTGGTAGTTGTTACGAAGTTCTTTAAACCTGTAGGTCGTAGTTTATTTCTAACGACTTGCCTCAGTGCACATCGGCCTGGCCGGGTATCATCTGCTAGTCAATACTATTACAGCCAGGAACCCTTTATATTTTGTATAAGGCTGCTTGTAGTTGGTCAATGATTGGTTGTACTTTGCACAGATGATTAGGCGGTGTATCCTATGGTGGTGATCCTGCATGGACCACATGTAACGAATGTCTGACTTGCAGGAACCGGTCTCGGCTCGTATTATTACTGATAAGAGACAATCTGGTAGATTTTCACCAGTACATAGGTAAAAGTGTATTCGGGATTACTCCCATAATCAAAAGAATAGAAAATAATTTTCTAATTCCTATAGGAGTTGTTTTTAGTTCCGTTCCATATTAACACAGGTGATAAATATTTGAACAACGAGCAGCAATTTCAAAGAACTCCTCGTCAAAATGGTTTTGAATGTATTCACTGTGTCCTTACTGGCTGCGAAAGAAGACTTGAATAGACATGCCTTTTATCAGTACAAGTTGATTGGCTCCACATACCAGATCGATGAGTTATCAGTTATTACCGCAATTGAAGATTCTGGAGGAATCCAACGCGGTGCAGATGTAAATGGAGTTGCTTCAGAATCTCATACGGTACTTTGATAGTTTTCCTCCTCAAGCAGACTATTAAAAAATACTGGATCAAATTGGTCACACTCGTCTTCAAAATCTTCAATGTTGAAGATATGCCTGTCTTGTAATAGATCCAAAAAGACTTGCGTCTCTCAAAACTGCGCCTAAATTAAGGAAAAACACTGCTCAAACTTCGCTGAAATACAAAAAAACGGCATTGAGAAATATGCGTTCTAGGGTTTTATAAATGCATTTAAACCCGGATCCTCACAATCGTGACGATGTGAGTTTAACTGATCACACACGGAGATATTGCTATGTTATTACAATAAAAATTGCACATTTGTACTGAATGGTATATCGTCTTAACTTTAAAAACAAAAAAACTATTATAATATTATGAAAAAAGGTAAAATAAATATAGTTACGTGAGCGTGATCCTCGCCCAAAATGCACGGCCATCTTTAACGGTGGTTGTCCAATGACTGAAGACTCGAAACGGGTCTTTTTATTTTTTTAAGTAAGCGCTTATGTCAACACAATCATTCGAGGCCGGTCGCGTTCACAAAAGCAGATGTAATTTTGATGTAGATTTTTTTTTATCGATCGTCACGCTCGTATAAAGTCGGTTAGAAAGGGGTATGTAACTGCAAGAGGAGAATCCAAAGATCATAATAAACGTGCACACGTATGTGTCGGCAATAGGTTTTACTCTGCAGTAAAAGAGCGCATCATTTAGTTGGAATTGCGGGTCCGTGCGAAGTGCTTTGTGAATTATCACGAATACTTGGCACTTTATCCGGCTTTGATTAAATATCTTCGCTTACATCACCAGTAGTTATGTACAAAGGTTTTAATCATCTGGATAAACTTTGAAAGCTTTCTCATTCGTATTTACAATAAAATACCAATTAGTCTTTTAGAATTACAATTTAGTACGTTCAAAAGTAAAATAAAAGACTGCCTTATTAGGAAAGGTTATTATACCATTAATGATTATTTCAGTGATAAGGATAGATGGTCGCTTACACTAGCCAACTCTTGATTTTTTTAATTTATATAGATACCTTCCTTTTCAGTTTTTTTTTATATAATATCTCTAGTTCTAATAATTTAATATTCATGTATTATTAGGTCATTCAACTTACTACATTTACATTTTCATTGTTGTTCCACAAATTTTATTAAAATTTGCTACAGTGTTAGATGAAGGTAACTCATTATCATGGGCTGGATACTAACGTTTTTGTAATTTTCCTGTATTCATATACCGTCACTTTCTGTAACATACTTTTCCACCATAGTTCTGAACATGATCGCGAGTTGCCTACATTATAAAGCGTAAGTGGATGCTCCTGTTACACAAGATTCACATTAGAAGACTACTACAGCACTTAATTTAGTAACTGCATATTTGTTTAAGTATTATGTATGTTCTTATTTATTATTTACAAGTAATTAATTACAATGTAAAACAGTTGCAGCTCCTCACAAAAACAAAATATGTACCATAACACTGGCGATTAAAAAGAGTGGCCACGAGTTTTATTGCCCGTTCTTTCTCGTGGTTCTACCTATTGCTTTGCGAATGGACAGTAAATGTAAATGTAGAAGCATTATTAATTTACTTTAAAAATTTGACGTTCATAAGCGTCACGTTGTGAGCTAGATGAATAAATGATTTTTTACTTTTGACTTTTGACATGTACGTGTAGACAATGCATCAGTATATTTAAATCGTAGTTATTTTATAGCGTTATGGAATTCAATAGGAGGTCATCTCATCGGTCTCATTATTACTAATCTATACACTCTCTTAAGTTCTTTATTTTGTTGCCAGTACATCATACATGTCAGAAAAATTAAAATCGAAGAATAACGACTATTTGGCAATTATAGGGGAGAGTAACCTATATTGTACCGGCTCTGAAATTGTACCAGGTCTTTATTTCCTACTAAATGTTAATATTATTTTACAACTGCAACATAAAACAACTCGACTAAAGCACCCACCAACAAACAATGGTGCTTATATTTGTACCATAGATTTTGACCAGACACTGCTTCAGAGAATTGCTTTAAAAATTACCACCAGGGGTAATTTTACTTTTTGACTTCTAGATCTTAAAATAGCATACCTATATGAAAACAGACCACACAACAGGCCCACGCCAGACCCTTTTATTCATATTTTAAAAATGAATTTAAGTAACCACATGATGTACCGTATTATAGAGTTTATCCCAATTTGCTCGTGAAATAACAGTCCGCAAAATCTTTTCTTTATTGAATAAAATCATGGAATTATTTGCTCAGCCAACTACATAAAACATACAAAAATTACTGGTACGAAAAATACCAGTGCGTACTGAAGCGTACCGATCAAACAGTGAAGACTACGCCTAAGGGTTATGTAAAATGTGGATGGCGTATTTACATAACCTAATGCCACTGTATTGTAATGTCACCGGCGTATTGTCGGCAATTGAAACTGTTTCGAGTGATACGCCGCCGCGCCGATTCAAATTATGTGTGTACTTTGTACTTCGATACTTCTCCTGGTTTTCTTTTTGATATTGCTGTAAAATTGAATTTGGAATGCAAAAGACAATGGGCAAAAATGTATGGGACCTGGGACCACCCTCCAATAGTAATAAGGTGTATGTCATTGGATAGGCATTTTTAAATAGAAACAACTTTTTTATGACACTTTTGTCGTAACAGTTGTCCGTTCCAAGATATATGACATACAAGTTTCGATAAAAGAATGTTCAAAAAAGCGTTTATTATAGTGCTTAGTACTATATAATGCTTTATTTTGCAAACTGACTCGTCCTCGTGCCTGCCCAAGCGCTTAGGAACAGTGCGGGGTGCCCCCCCCTCCCCTCCAAACCGGTTACTTGGAGCTGCGCCGAGCGACGCCCGCCGTGCGGTGGTAGTTATAGAATTGGGACATAAGTATATATTTTAGGACTATGATGTTCGAAAAGAGCTTAGATTTATATCTTTAATATTTTTATCTTTATCTTATCTTTATCTTTCAACTACTCACAAAACATAATTACATAATATTGCTTTGTTGCGACGTGAAGGGCGGACAAACAAACAGACTTTCGCATTGATAATATTAGTATTGATAACCCTTTAGTTTCCTAAAAAATGCACCCCGCACCGTACCAACCGCTTGGGCAGACGCGAAGATAAGTCAGTTTGCAAAATAAAGCATAATAATAAAATAAAAGTACTCATCATCATCAGCCTTTAAAAGTCCACTGCTGGACTAGGCCTCTCCTTTGAAAGGAGGAATTGGTCTACTATACCACGCTGGCCAAACGGGTTGGTATAGGGTTCGTATCAAGTTTTCCTTCTCTTACAGTGCTGTTCTCTGCAGTATATGCTCTCTCTGTCGGCTCTTACGACAACCATGGGATGATATGGGGTGGTGACATTCCGAATTCTTTATCCGTCACCACGCGGATGGTAATAAAAGTACTGAGCACCATAAAAATAACGCTTTTTCAATATATTTTTATCGAAACTTGTATGTCATATATCTTGGAACGGACAACTGTGACAACAAAGCTGTCATAATAAAAGTTGTTTCTTTTAAAAAAACCTATCCAATGACATAAATCTTATTGCTATTGGAAGGTGGTCCCAATCTGCCCATCCTCCTTTGCTAACCCTGACAGTTGATCGAAATGCTAAGGATATTCCGTTTAACTGTTGGGTACAATACATTTAAAGGCCGGTGAGAGTGGTGCAGTGAGTTACTATCGTAAGTACTACGTTTCAATCGTGATTTCGAAGTTTAAGGATGAAAACAAATTATAACAGTTTGTCAGCATTAGCTGCATGCTATTTGTAAATTAAGAATTAATAGAAGAGATAGTTGAAGCGTTATTGAATATGAGTATTTTTACTGTCTTATTAAAAGCAACGCTAAAATATATTAAAATCAAATATTTATACCGTGCAAGTGATGATGATATTATTATTAGACGAATAAATCGTGTATATCTCAGTGACGCGTGAATTCAACCGAAAATTTTATTACGAAGCACAAATTATTTTCATCGAAGCTTACCTGTATAAAAGATCATACAAAAACCTTAGAACAAGCCGAAAACAATGAGATTATTCAGTAACCGAAAGGAGACCGGCCAAAGTTGGCTTGAACATGAACAATCGTCTTAAAAAAAAAGTAAATTACTCTAAGTTTTTGTTTTAATATATTATGAATATTGATCGCTATCCAGTAGTATCAAAAAAACACGTAATAATAATGGATTTTAAAATAATTTCATTTGTTTATAAACGTGTGGGTACTTCAATGGACTATTTGAATGGTTGGTTTGTGTTGCCTTGTAAATAATCGGTAGAAAATATCGTTAAAAAGTATTTAATAAAATCACATTTTAAAGCGATTGCCGAAACCTGAAAGTACGTAGAAATTTTTATATATTTTTTTATTTTATATACTTTTAGACGACAGCCATAAATAACGTAAAATAATGATATTATTTTTAATAATATCAAAATGGTAATGTATGTTGGGTATTTATTTTCATATTCCAGTAACACTTGACTAACTTGTCAATTCTATTACCGTGATACCGTCATTGGCTTTGCGTTCGTTTCGTTTGATCGTATTGTGGATTTGATTTTCTGTTAGCTGTTCTTTTTCTTCTTGTGCTTTCTAAAATGGACTCCGAATATTCTCCTCATGACGACCATGGCTTGCCTACGGACCCAGTACCCGTTTCGAATGATAACTTGCGCTTGAAAATGGATTACCCAATCGCGCTTCATGATCATGAATCAATGCATTGCATCAATTTGTGGTACCAATATTACACAGCGGAGAAGACATATTCTCAATCTCGTGGAAATACGACAAGTAATACTTCAATGGATTGCACCGCAATTGGTATGTATTTGGCATTTCAACAACTTACTCACATAATTATGTTTATTAATCCAAATATTAAATTGGTATTATAAATACATGCATTACAATTGTTTATTTTGGTTTGTCAACAGATCGAGGCTCATAGCCAATACATATGTCATTCTTGTTGGACTGTGGCATTAAACATATCCCGTATGTCACAAATCGCAAACCCATAACAAGAAGCTGCAAGTTCTGATTCAGGTCCTCACAGGCAAATATGTGTCTGCTGTAGAACTTCGCTGATGAGAATTAGGTCTCACAGCCTCAATAGTGATACAGAACGTGAGCGATATATCAGAAGTGTTATTATACAATGGATTAACCCACATGAAGTAAGTTATCATATGACTAACTAGCTTTTGTAAGCGACTTTGTGCTACTCCGCTCCTATTAGTCATAGCTATTAGCCGATAAGAAATAAGGAGTATGGAGTGTGTGAAAAAAATATGCCAACTGAGTGAATAATGAAAATAAATATTTATTTTTAACAATGTGTTTTATTTTATTATTCAACTGACTTGGTACTAAACTTCAAAGAATAATGTTTTCTACTTAGTTTAGACTATTGAAAATTAATATTGTAATTCCAATTTTAAATTGTTCACGCCCAGGCCAAAGTCCCATACATTGTGGTCGGTCTCCTTTATTAGTTTTCTGTGAAAACAGTTGTAAACCATGTTCAATTTGCTAAAATTTAATCAGTTTGTTTATTATTTTATTAAATTGAATTGAGGTCCTATGCATCGGATTGCTAATGGCGTATTGTAGAATCCTGAAAACTTTTTGGCGTATTTAAAGGCTCATATATATAAATTGAAAAATAATTTAATTAAAATCATACTAGTTTCTTTACTTCCTATCATCATCATTATGATATGCCTTGAGATGTCTACTGCTGAACATAAGACTCTCCTTCCGCAAGGCTGCCCACACAGGATCAAGCTTAAATTGCAAATGTATGTTTATATAATCTGTTTATAGCGCGTTAGAAATATAAATAGAGGACACTGATATTTTCTTTTCTTTTGAAAGGGCAAAGTCTTCTATGGGATTATCTAAATGCAGTTGCTTAACTTAAACACATTGTCATATATTAAAAGGTAATAAATAGAAGAGATACAGTATGCTTTGATTCGTAATGATAGATATGGAGAGCACCCAATTGCGAAAAGCGACCAAACTAATATAGATTGTCCTGACACTGAAAAAATTGAACTAGAAACTGACCACAATTGAACTAGGATCAGAGACGGAAGAAACTGAAGTGAACAAGCGGGAAGCGGTTAAATATGGCCGATCAGAGCAGCGATATGTAAAGTTAATTAAGAACCGTATTGAACACAATCGGCTTCCACCGATCATGGTCGCACAGTTCAGTCCCTCCGTTGAAACGTTGGAAAATAGCACAGGTAATTATACCAAAAAATAAGTTATTTATCGCAAGTAAGACTCGCTAAATAAAATTGTATGATATCGACTGTTGCTATATTGAAGTATCGACTGCCGATGCAATTGCCAACCAAACACTTAAGCTTATTATGTACCGATAAATCCATGATGCTAAATGGTTTGACTTTCGCGATTTAATTTTTTGTACGATATTCGTTGATAAGTCTTAATCGCGTTTCGACTTATATCCGCTATGTGATAAGGGTGTATTCCCAAGAATGTAACTCAGTTCTTATATTATCACAGGAAAAAGTTAGATTAAAGCAACTATTTGGAAATTAAGGTTCTCATTTGCTCTACTATCCATCCGAACCCGGACGTGTTTATTTTAACCGTTACAAGTTCTCTGTTCATGTTTATGTTCATATTCTGAAAACATAAAAATGTGACTTTAAAATTTACTATCATTAATTATTAGTAATACTTATAGTTTATTAAATTATTTTGAGACAAACTGTGGCTGTTGGCACTTAGCGACCTTGCAGAATAAAACAATTTTCGTATTATTAAATAACAGCAGTTACGTCGAATGATACAGATTTTACGATATTGAAAAAAAAGAAAATGTACTATCATTTGCACAACAATTACCTATTAAAATATAATACTTAACAAAAGAACATTTTATTGTATATACTGGTATTTAACAGATAAATCAAAATAAAAACGTTGTCTAGTTTTTGTGATTAAAATTCCTAAATATCCAATTTTCTTGGCAACTCTAAAAAGGTTAATAATGCTAGTCTAAAAAGTAATTTCTACGTACAGCCAACAAATTTGATACATCGTTTTCGTTTCAACACGCCAGTGCACATGACCCGTTTTTACCTGTCACTGAATTGGAATAGTTCCATATCCGAGTTGAATGTCCCCTATTCTTCACGCTTATGGGCTGCGTACACACCAGAGATGGAAGAGGTAGCTGAGCGGTTTAAGATAAAAACGTTGAACTTAAATATATGATATATCTCAAAATCTACTGACCACATCTCGTTCAAACCAATTCTCGGCGGCAGTTCGATTTAATATACCTATTTATTTCAGAATTGTCACATTCTTACTTAAAAAGATACAGGCGGGGGCCCCTCATTTTACCTTTTTGGAAGCGTATATATTTTAAACCATTGTCTTAAGACCTATCTATAGATATCCCGCATGTATATTTACATGTTTCAAGCTTTAGTAGGTTAAAAAGTAACATCCTTGTATAATGTAAGTGAGTACTCAGGAACAAAATGTTTTCCTCGGAATATAAAATAATGCAGGATGCGGTTGCTTCAAGATGGGTGAAGAGCCTTGGGGGAGGCCTATGTCCAGCTGTGGACGTCTATGGGCTGATGAAGAGTATAAATTAGGGGTTGAATATTATTATACACAGTATCAAAACAACAGCACAGTAAAGTTTGGTGGATGTGTTCCTCACACATTCCTTAGTTACCTCGCCTTATGATGTATACGCCACCTCAACAGGATAAATATTTATCACTCATTAAAGAGGGCGTTTCAGATTGTGCCGCGATGTATTAGTAAGGAACCCCTCGACGCACGTATTAACCCTAATCAAAATAAAAGCCTTTGATAATGTTAATGGATTTTATAATTTATACGACAGTCATGATTTTTGTGATATTTTAATGTTGGACTTTGATAAGCTTATATCAATGTGATATTATTTTTGAATAGTATAAATATTATTTTTACTTCTCTAGTACGCAAAAGCGTGCACCAAGTCAAGATCAACAAAAAAAACAGAAAATAACGGAAACTTTTGTATAATAGAAAGTCGTTATGAAACAGGAAACAGAAATAAAACGTGAAATAATCCATTATTTCTTCAGTCGCACCTGTTTTATAACAATTTAAATTACAGTAAATGTAATAAAAGTACGAAGTTACGAAGAATACTGGGACGAAGAGGATTAGTCATCCCAGTACCCTTTTCTAGTCTTCTCGGGCCCAGGCATCCTGAAAGGTAAACAAATTAAACCTAACGTCACGCGCGGGTAGTGGTGAAACAGTGATTTTAGAAATCCTCTTGTTTAAATGTTATAACTGGTAAACCAAATTAAAAACACAAAAAAAAATTGCAACGTAGGTTTGTACATATATTTTTTAATGTTATAGGCGGCAAAGGAGTATACAGATTGTAAGCAATTAACGACACCCATGGACACAAGCAACACCATAGGAGTCACAACTACCTTAGTTTGGTTTGGGAAAAGGTGGCATCCAGCACTCTCACTCGCCGAAAGAAATTCAACTGTATAGGTATTGTTACTTTATGTGGATTTTCTGACAGGGGGTAATACTTCCCCGGCGAATTCTGAAATCAGCAAGACTCTTCTACGTATAGGATGTTTAATAATATATACACAGAAATTACGTCATCACCAAATCAAATTCACCAAAATTCACAAAAAAATATCCGGAACCGAAACCATTAATTCCACCCATACTACAAAAACAGTACATTAACATATATTTATTAAGATTAACAAGACAATGTCCCAAGGAAATAATTCGTTTTCATAATCAGACTGCAAATGAGGTGGATAGTCCAATCAATAGCCTAATAAGGCAACTTTACATTCAAAATTACAGGTATCTATTTCCAAATCACGTCTAAATCATTCTGGCTTCGAGTTGTATATAACAGCTGACTACTGAAGGCCTAATAAGTATGCACGAGGGCTGTCTCTTAGAGGAGACGATGGCAAGAGGTGACTGTTTTTAGTAATAAGTAGATGTATTTGCGTTGGTTGTTGCGAAAGATTAAAAGCCTTATTATAAAACAGAAGTTTGTATAATTTTAAGTTTAGCCCTGATCTTAGACCGCAAGTCAGGGCAGATATTTGACTTAGTCGCATTTTACGACACGCATAGCTGTAATGACGATGCGGAGAGCTTTACTTGAAAAATAGAATATTGAAGTGGCAGAATATTAATTTATTTTTTAATTTCTATGTATGCTATTCCCTAATTATTGCATTTGCAACTATAATTAGGTATATGATTATCCAATGATTAAGTTGATGATATCGCCCTTCGCAACTCAGATACTTCAATCAAAAGCGAGCTTCAGTATATAACTTCAAACTAAATGTTCATAGTTAGGCTGAATTTAATAACTGTTATAGTTTACTTACAAACGTCCCAGGAGTATATTATACCAAACCGTTTATCTAATTGATTGATTAAACCCGCTTAACGTGAATCTCATCAATTTCTGAAGAAGTTATTAATTTACTACTCTCTATATCAGTGAATGAATTTGCGTGTTAAGTGCTTAAGTCGGACTGGAATTCTGTATAGATTATAATATTATACTTTGTGATCTAATACTGATTTATTAGTATTTACGTCACAATCCTAAAATAAGCATTATTATAACAAGACGCTTCTTGGAATACTTCATATTGTATTAAATCGTTATAGTTGGCTTTTAAAAAATATATAATACATAAAAATATATAATATCTAACTTTCCTTGGTCCCCACAGACTGGTTGTGAAAATGTAGACTCATATTTATATAGTATATAACGAAAGATTACAGTTATCCTGATATATCTGCACAGGGAAGCGTATATATTTATATAGTATTATAATAAAACAGCGTTAGACTTATGCGTAAGATAGATTATATTATATCAAAGTGCTGATCCACTGCGACTGTGGAGCTTCATCACAATCCATGGCGCATTTGCTTTCATGTCCTCTTTGCCCATCTACCTGCAGTAAACGAGATCTTAAAGTGGCCTCAGAAAATGCCGTTACCGTACCCAAGTTTTGGGAACAGAAAATCTTATCCAGTGACGCGACACGAAGAAGAGGAATATTTATTTTTCGCAAGAGACATAGTTTACAATTGGTGGTAAATACGTATATCAGTCACTTGGCATATCTGGCACTTGTAAGGCATGCGAAAGCTTAGATCAATTATTAAAATTATTACTAACTACAATTATTCATATTATTCTGAACAATGTTGAAGCCATATAATAAAAAAATAGTTATATTACACCTCTGCTTACCCTTTCGGGGATACAGGCAGATGAAAAAAACATATTATAAAAAAATCAAAGAACACAATAACAAATGTCATTCACCAAAACATTAATATCATACATATATGCATGAACATGGATTATTGTCTTGTCTAACTGTCCAGCCTGAATTTCGGCTATGGTTGCAAGACTCAAATGACCCTAGCCAACTGCGCGCAACATATTATTATTGTGTACAAGTACACTCGCTATTACCTCACTCCCATTGTCCAATGGGACGGCATTTTCGAGAGATGTGTGATATGTTGAAACCGGGAATCAAACGCAAGACCTCATGATCAGCAGTTGCCTACATTTAGCGCAAACAGCTAGTCAGAGAAGTGTTGGGCGTATTTAAATAGTGTCACATATTTTTATACCCTCCAAAATTCTATTCTTCTAAGTATTTAAAAAACTTTTAACTTCAGGTAGTATAGTTGGCAGCCCTGAGTCCGCCTTGCGGCCGGGGTTGTCGCTACCTGGGGTGATTTGCATGATAACGCCCACCCCATCGAACCCCATCGACGTCAATTGGGCACAAGTGATGAATAAACGGGATTCTATTAGTCTAAGAGCCAGTGTTCCGCAGACTTACGGTATAGTAGCAAACTCCATATTAATGCTAGTTGTACTAATGTATCTGCTGTAGATCAAATGGGAGTTCGCTATTCCCATAGAGGGTTCCTTTAGGCGTGCGTAGAAATCGAAAAGCATGAAAATTGACTTTCAAAACGTGATCGCAGCATGTCTGCCGTTTTGATATCTTAAAATATATAGTTTTTTTTATAGAAAAACTTAATGGCAGACACTTGTTCCGGTTCCAACTATATTTAATATAGTATCAAAGTTTCCAAATTTTCATAAAATTTACGTTATTTTAGCAAAGCTATAAATAATATAATTATATGTTATTTATATTATTATTATAAACATATATTCACAAAGGCAGACACATAGGTCGGTTGACACGCGGGCAGACCATTCGATACTTTCTCAGTCGTGCTATTGAAGTTGCATGATTTTGATTTTCTCACTCTTAATTTCGCAGGGAACTAGTGTTTCAGCAAAGCTGCAATTTATATATGTTTTTTACATCATTATTATACATGTATATCTAAAAAACCAGACCGATACGTCGGTTCTAAAATGCAGGCAGACTGCATAATAGTTTCGCAGTCATGCTAATGGAGATACACGATATTGACTTTCTCACTCTTACTGGCAATGACAGCGAATGAGTATGAATACATGTGAACAGTTTTTTTTAATTTTATGTAGAACTCTTATTTTCAATCATAAACATATAAGTTTTTATAAAGAAATTTACATTTTTTTAACCTGACAATAATAATGATTTGCAATTTATTTTGTTCTAACAAAACATAGAACTTGAAATTCAAATACAGAATAAATAAATTTAATGTTGGCTACAAAAAATCTAAATGGTTCACTGTTCTTCGTCAGAATTGCAAACTTTCGTTGATTGAAACAAGGCAAATTATTTGTTTCCAAGACCCTCAGGTAACTATCCTATTAAATTGCAGAGAAAAACATTTATTTTATTCAAATAGTTTCCGAAATGAATAGCGTATATTCAATAAACCTTGTCCATCGTTTTTACAACGGTGCTTGAATACTGAATCCCTGCGAGATGAAGAGAAAGTCAATATCGTGTACCTATCTCCATTTAACATGACTGTGAAACTATCATGTAGTCTGCCTGCATTTTAGAACCGACCTATCTGTCTGGTTTTTAGGGTTCCGTACCTAAAAGGTAAAAAACGGGACCCTATTACTAAGCCTCCGCTGTCTGTCTGTCTGTCTGTCCGTCTGTCTATCACCAGGCTGTATCTCATAAACTGTGATAGCTAGAAAGCTGAAATTTTCACAAATTGTGTATAAAAATAAAAAAAATGTAAATATTAGGCGGGCCCCATACAAAATGTGTTTATTTTTCGTATTTTTTGCCCAAAATTACTAACTGTAACAAGTAGATGCTTTAAATTTTCACAGAATATGTAGTTGTATACCTTTCAAAATAGATAATTGAATTTAAAAAAGTAAATAATAACAGGGGGCTCCAATACAACAAACGTAATTTTTAAGCAATTTGTTACTCGATCTTAATAAACAGGTAGAAACTTAAAAAGTATTTACGTATATGTACATACAACAAAGGTGATTTTCTTTTATAGATGATGGTACGGAAACCTTCGTGCGCGAATCCGACTCGCACTTGGCAGAATTTTTTAGATATTCATGTATAATAATGATGTAAAAAACGTACATAAATTGCAGCTTTGCTGAAACACTAGTTCCCTGCGAAATGAAGAGTGAGAAAATCAAAATCATGCAACTTCAATAGCACAACTGAGAAAGTATCGAATGGTCTGCCCGCGTGTCAGAACCGACCTATGTGTCTGCCTTTGTGAATATATATATCAATAATGCTAGGTAACTAAATAGTCATTTACAATATTATGAAACAATGGATCGTGTGTATGTTATTAACAAACAATAAATAATGTTATACAAAGTCGACTGTCCACTCCAAAGCCGAAAAGTGTGATGGAAAGAAATAGGTAGTCATATCTTTGGAAATATCAACAGTAGCTGACAAATTACTCAAACATCATTCTTGTAAACCCCACTCTATCAGAGTGTTGTATAAAGACTAAATTTTAAACATTTTGTTTATATCGTATCGTATTTCGTTCCTATTCCTAGATCGCTGTCGTCTGTTTACCATAGCAACCGTTTCGTGTGTTTGTGTGCGTGCGCAAATTTATGGTGACCACGCTTTTTACTTTTAATCGAGTTTATTCTTTCTTTAAAAAAACAATATTTACGCAAATAAAAAACAAAATTCAATGCATGCATTATGATTGTAAAAAGTTATTCTAATTGGGGTGTCTGAGGATGTGCGTTATTTCATTTACACGTTGTATGTACATACAACAAAGGTGATTTTCTTTTATAGATGATGGTACGGAACCCTTCGTGCGCGAATCCGACTCGCACTTGGCAGAATTTTTTAGATATACATGTATAATAATGATGTAAAAAACATACATAAATTGCAGCTTTGCTGAAACACTAGTTCCCTGCGAAATGAAGAGTGAGAAAATCAAAATCATGCAACTTCAATAGCACGACTGAGAAAGTATCGAATGGTCTGCCCGCGTGTCAGAACCGACCTATGTGTCTGCCTTTGTGAATATATGTTTATAATAATAATATAAATAACATATATAATTTTTAGCTTTGCTAAAATAACGTAAATTTTATGAAAATTTGGAAACTTTGATACTATATAAAATATAGTTGGAACCGGAACAAGTGTCTGCCATTAAGTTTTTCTATAAAAAAAACTATATATTTTAAGATATCAAAACGGCAGACATGCTGCGATCACGTTTTGAAAGTCGATTTTCATGCTTTTCGACTTCTACGCACGCCTAAAGAAACCCTCTATGGGAATAGCGAACCCCCATTTGACCTACAGCAGATACATTAGTACAACTAGCATTAATATGGAGTTTGCTACTATACCGTAAGTCTGCGGAACACTGGCTCTCAGTCTATATGATTGATTTATGGATGTAAGGTGCTTTTTCTTTTAGGTTTTCCAGTTTGTATATATGTCACGGAAGGATTTTTCTTCTCTTTAGGCTGTTCGTATCAAGTAAAGGAGATTACGATAGGGGTTAGTAAAATCATCATTGAAGAATCTATAGCTTAAGCACCCATCTATTGTACATCCATCGTTACCGAGGAGATGTCACCCATAATAAGTATCTAAGGATTTTATTATTTTATATGTCTACTGATGTCCGTGTGGTGACAGATTAAGAATACGGATTGTCACCACCCCATATCATCCCATGGGTGTCGTAAGAGCCAACAGAGGGAGCCTATTATGCATAGAACAGCACTGTAAGAGAAGGAAAACTTGATACAAACCCTATACCAACCCGTTTGGCCAGCGTGCTTTAGTAGGCCAATTCCTCCTTTCAAAGGAGAGGCTTAGTCCAGCAGTGGACTGTTAAAGGCTGATGATGAAGATGTCCATTGACCTGTAAAGCAGTCGGTACTGGTTGTTATCTCAAGACATTCTTGAGAAAAAAACTACACAAATCACAAATCTTTAGTACATGTCAGAGGCCTTTAGGTGGCCTTAAAACGCCGACACCAGAATTTGTCACACATTTATGCGAAAAAAACTTAAACCTAGAACTAACCTAACCTTTGCGTAGCAATCCTTTTTTTTTGCCGGACTACCGCTGCTCCACATAGCTTAAAAATTACGATTTTTAATATAACAATGCAAAACTGGCTCAAAATGTAAATTGTCTGCAGCCCCATAAATTATCGTTTTATTCAGCAGTACCTTGTTAAGAAGCCTACTTAAATCAAAAGCTGTGGTTCGTGCCTACCTTTTAATATTCCTGATTAAATTAATGTCACTGCCCTCCCTTGAATCCTTACTTTTAATTACAGTTACATTTTTAAAGACTGTTTTTGTTCACAATATTAAGTGGGACAAGATTTTAAGTACCTAGCTGTTTTACGTTTAGTTAAGTGGGAACTAACGAATTAGTGCTCATTGGTGTGCCTCTTTATTGTATTTAGAATAGATAAAGATTTTCTTTACTAAAAAGCCGTACGCATATTACTTGCTACATTTTTTTAGTTTTTTTACTACTGCAGGTACGAAAAAAATTGTAGATAAATTTATACTTATTGCAGAAAGAACAATGGCAGAATTTGGTCTGTGTTTGTTATGGCGACCTTAAACTTCATATGAACAAAACAAATTGTTTTATTTTTCTACGATTTTTAATATTTTCACTTTGTCTCGTTAAAGCCGGAATAGTCATATGCCGTGGTTTAAATTACCGTCAGTGTATTCAAGGGAACTCTTTGTAACGACTGTCACAGATCTTCCTGACAGCCGGGAACGATGGCTTAGTATGCTCTTCGAGCCACGGAGCAAGTGATAATTAACAATTGAATGCCTACAAAAATTCATACGAGAGTCAGTGTTGCGCGCCAAGAATTTGAACTCTGCGTTTTGGTATCTCCACTCAATTCGCAGACAATATCGGATTCTTCAAGAGTTAACAGCATTGTAAAACTGTGCTCAACTCGTAGTGAAGTAACAGTAAACATAAACTAGAATTGAGACGTAAACTTATGACTGCGTGGTTGGCGTAGTGGTTTAAGCGGCCGCCTCACCGCTTGACAGTGTCACTTGACACTGCGCCGAAGTGTTGTGGGTTCGATCCCTATACGAGACAATACTTTTTATGATTCTTTAATTGTTATTTCGAGTCTTGGTGTTCATTGTGTCCGTTAGTTAAATGTTTGTAAAGTCCCCCGCGACACAGACTTTAGATCTAATGCGGAAGTAGTCTCTTTAAAAAAATATATCTAAATAATTTCAGCGCGTCATACGAAAAGTATATTAATCGTACGAAATCAAACTGCGTGCCCACATAGTGATCTGAACTGTCTAGAAGAGTCAAAAGCTTCTGCTACATGTCGACATAATAATAATAATTACTCAGAACATTTATTCGATTGCCAGAAAATTCTACTACCACAATGCTTTGAATAATATAATTAATACAATCAAGTGAGTTACTAGAATAATGATGTTCGTAATTATTGACAACAAAATTAAATAAATCGTTAGATGAAATAAATACAAATGCATGTATATGTCAAATTAACTTAACTAACTATTAATAAAATAATTAAACTCGCGATAACTGATTGGAGAAACCGACGGACTGCTACACAGAGGGTCTCGGGATTGAATCCACGGCACGCACCAATGACTTTGCGGAGTGCGTATTAAATTGTTAATTATCGCTTGCTAATCTGTGAAGAAAAACATCGTGAGGAAACTTGCATGTCTGCGAGTTCTCCATAATGTTCTTGAAAGACATGTGAAGTCTGCCAACCCGCACTTGGCCAGCATTTTGGACTATGCCCTTACCCTTTCTATGGTGAGAAGAGGCCCGTGCCCAGCCATGGGACAGTATAAAGGGCTGATGATGAATTTATTCAAAAATAAGTAATCTTTCCTACAAAATGTATAATGACAAAAATAACACTTTTAAACAGTATATTGAGCACATTTTCAGCAATATTATAGTCGTACAGCCACGCAGAGTACAGTTTTAAGGTTCCGTAGCCAAGAATGGCAAAAAAATATACCTTTATAGATTCGCCATGTCTGTTTGTTCGGTCCGTTCCGTTCGTATATTACAGCCACTTTACTTTAAACATGTATGTAATATTTAATTATAGCTGCATCCAACGGGCCCCGGTAAGCCAAGTAGGCCTACTATATGCTGTTTTGACAGTATAAGAGATAATAGGGTGCCAATAGAATTGTCATTACCGTGCGAAGTGAGGTGACGTTGATAAATCGCAGCCTACGCTAAGATGATGACGAGATATCATCATCATCATCCTAGTGTTATCCTAGTTACATCCAAGACTTACACGCCGTCGAGCCCATAATGCAAATGCCGAAAGATCGCGCGCCGTGCAGTTATTTTGTATCTGGTCAAACACTGTAAACACACACATACACACTATCTATACTACACATTATCTACATTAGATATACACTGGCACGGATAACTCGAAAAACAAGGGACGTATACGCAAGTCATCTGCATAGAAACTTGACAACATATTGAGTGTTCTTTGTGCCCTGTAACTGAATGTATATATTCTGTAAATTACCGCATGATAAAAGATTTATTATTATTTGGTATCGGAGTCATCTATATAATAGGTTTAAATAAGACTTTCAGTAGTTATGTGTATTTTTATATCAATTTGAATCAATGTGAGGATATGAGGATTAGATACTGAAAATTGATCAATATATTGTTATAGGTAGTAAAATTCAAATGAATAAGTGCGGTGAATTATTTTTTCCTTTTCTATTCTCTCTCTCTATGTGCCATCATTACTGCTTTATTCTTACTCCTTCTGTATTCTACTAGTGCTTCTATATAAGTAGTAAACTGTCTAAGTATAGACTTTAGAAAACTAAACACCAAACTTGGGAACCAGTAAGCACCAAATAAGAACGCTAAAATATATTATAATGTTACGAATAATCACCATCCAATCTTCCTTCCCCATTCTTATAATCGCTATCTTTTCCCACTTAGCCCGCTCCTTAAAGCCTCGGCCGGGAAATACTAGATAGTGATTCTCGTAACGAAGGCTTTAACTTTGTTATCTACGATTTTATTACGTGTAGAAAGATGTTCCAACACGGTTTAACGCGCTGAATTAGATTTGCACTGGACGACAATAAATTTGCATGTTTAATAGCGGGTCTGTCGATGTGGAATATCTGTGGTGTTTGTGATGTAATGTAGGCGATTTCATTTAAAGAGTACGGTTGAGTTGGTGGCTATAGGGTGGTTGATCGATCTGTGATTTTTTGCAAGTGGGGACCAGACTAGGGACCATGATAGTGCAAGTTTATTTTATATCAAGGGAAGTGTTTTGGCGAGAACACTATATACGATTGTTTATTGTAGAATTATCCGTGTGGTGACGGATTAAGAATACGAATTGTCACCACCCCATATCATCACCATGGGTGTCGTAAGAGCCGACAGAGGGAGCATATTATGCATAGTACAGTACTGTAAGAGAAGAAAAACTTGATACAAACCCTATGCCAACACGTTTGGCTAACGTGGTATAGAAGGCCAATTCCTCCTTTCAAAAGAGAAGCCTAGTCCAGCAGTGGACTGTTAAAGGCTGATGATTATGTTGATTGGAGAATCCCGTGGTAACAGATGATATGCATGGGTGATGAAGACCGTGCGAAGTGGATACATAATAGGAAAATGAGCCCCGTTTTCTAATGCGAAGGTCTTAGATTGCAACTGGAAACATGCTAAGATGATGATGATGATTGATAAATCACTAGCACATCGAGGAATACCAAATGTATTGTATCACAGTTTATCACACTTAACTTTTATATCTTAGAGTAAGGAGTTCGCCGCTACTAAATACTTCAGTATATTTTAAGCTGGGTTAGTGCTTAGGACTATCGAATTTCACTTTGGGTGTACGGTGTTAAAATCTTGATGGGTCATAAGCAAAGACATGTAAAAATTAATTGTCTTACGTCTTATGAACTAGGTATCTACGTACTAACTGCCATGATAACTGATCTACTGAGGTATTGGTGTAGTGAGATAGACACGAAATGAAATGCGTTGACGTATTACCGTCACCGGTCGGTATAATTACGATGGAAATGCAATGCACTTTACAGAGCTTTCATGTTATCACTCTTGGACGGTCGGAGCAGTGGTGGTCTCAGTATCTGATCGCCATAGTATCGCTCCCATATTCGATTCACAGTAGAACGAAACTTACAACAGTAAAACCATAAATTGAGATTGAAAGGCCAAAACTGTGAACCGAAAATACGCTGAATGAAACGTTTTATTCTTCGAAGGAAGTGAAGCGGGGGATAGTCTTGCAAATTATCACATTCCAAATAATTTCTAAATCTATGGAGGTGATTATATTTACCAGCTCGTATGATCGCGTAAATTTTTCATGTCAGAAAAGTATAACTGTATATGCCCTAAAAGAAACAAAAATTAAACCATGAAATCTTATTAAAAAATATTTTTTGACGGCAGCATTTAATTCCACTCAAATAATTGTAGCATAAAAAAGTAACCAATACTCCCTACGTGATCTGCTCCAAAAGATAAATTACAAGTTAACTTACCTCACCTGACTTTTATAAAAATAATCACCCAATAAATAACTTCCTTCCATTTGTGGAAATGAGTGGTAACACGTTTAATGTCTTATTTTCACACAAGATTGCGAACTCTTTTACAATTTGTATAGACTGGACACTTTTTGTTGCTTTAGAGCTTGATGTTGCAAATATTTCAACAACTTAGAATCCTAATTAAAAAATATTGTTTTCGTTACAACAACGAAGGAGGATGAGGAGGGAAAAGAGGTTTGGAGAGAGCAGGCTGAGGGAAGCTTCACCTTTCAATATCTTTAGGGTTAGCATGCGCGAAAAATTTATGGCGGGGCCACGCGAATCGCAGTTAGCATACTTTACCGCAACCTAATCAGGGTTCGGCCCGCCGTTGGATACTGAGGGGCCTCGTTATATTTTCTCATCATAATTTATTTAGGCGCACGTGGACACGGCACCGCCTCCTCGGCCTATTGGCAGACAGAGCGGCCTTTAGGGCTCGCCGTTTACAGTCACGTCACTGGTCACAGCGCTCGGACCTACCGTCAGGGAGACGGCGATCGATTTGTCTCTCGCGCTACCTCCGACTCCTTGGTCAGCATGACTGCCTCACAAAAGGAGACAGCGGCGTTTCAACACCTCTCGCTCCAAGCCATGGTCAGAACCAAGGCCGAGAGCGAAAGGGCAACCGTAGTAAGTGCCACGACCAGGTCACGACGCTGCAATACTCAAGCGAAGCATTCAACCAATAACGTAGCGCAGTGTTCTCGACAGAGTTCCGACTGTAAACTACAATGGTGGTATCCGGGGGTTTTTCCCGGCCTATCCTCCATAGATACCGGCCAAAACATTCATGACCGGTGAGGACTTGCGTCAAGCGAAAGGTGAGGATGCCGTGACGCCGTCCTATAATTTTCAATTGAAAATAACCTTCACTTAATAGCGTATATTTATCTACATGAATAATAACTCTGTTGTGTAATTTATATTATCTTTGAGATAATTGGTTTGATATAACAATATAATGTTATTAATACACGGTGTCAAAAGACCAATCACCAAGCTGAAGTCTACTCGTTTTGCACATCTTGCCAAGTTATACTAAGCAAAAATAATATCTGGGAAACGAAAAAATGCGTCGATACTTATTGTATTTTTTTAAATATTACATATAATGTTATTTAACAAATTGTTGACTCCAACAATCAAACAAAATTTACTTGAAGTAAGGCTTATTGATTGCATAATGAACACAAAAATGGAGGGAAAGAGGAACTTCCCAGACTTTCTCTGATATAATAGTTGGGGTGGTCACCTCGGCGGGTACCTCTTACATTCCATTAATATACAATTGAGTTCCACCAAGTAAAACCATTAATAAACTAGAAAATTTTAAACATCCAAGTCAACTAAAAGTGGCACGTCTAGATTAATTTATAAGATTCGCCGGCTGCTCTGAGCTCTGTGACACATTGCGTCATTTCCTCACACTCGGCGCACTGACTCACTCACTCACACTCCAGGGACGATAACTTATGCTCAGCAAATAAATACTTTGCAATATATCATTTTGTTTCCCGAAGGAAATTTTTGTAGAAAGGTAATTTTTCGGATTCTGTGTTGATTGGCCGTGATATTGAATTTCGTGTATAAGTTGCAATAAATGTGTCTTGAAAAACAAAAGGATTTTTGTCGATCAGTTGTTTAATTTAGATTAGAATTGATTCACAGTCTAGACAATGTTTGTAGTCAAAATAATTTGGCACTACAAAGAAGCTACAGCTTCACAAAATCTACATTGCTAGGGTATGCAAAGGTACTCAACAATTCTTTCATATAAACTAAGTCTATATATTGCACTCTTCTACATTCAAAATGTCAAAGCCGACGTAAATGATTGAGTTCTAAAAGAACGCCCAGCTGGACTAGACAAGTGTGGTCACAGATGTTCATAATGTTGCGTCAATTTAAATCGAAACGAGACGTGAGATACTGTGTATTTACTAGGCTTGAAACATATGCGACATAAACAGTCCTGTTTTACACATGCCCATGCCCTCCATCCATTGCCCTGAGCATATTCAGCTTTCATTCGGCGTATAATTGATACAAGCGAAATTACAACGTAAACTGCCCGTCAACGTTGCAGCAAATTGTTGCTTTACAACAGAAGTGCATCGTGTAAATTAGCCTTTACTTTTCGTTTTTTGCTATGGACATTTTCAACTTTATAATGAAGTTGGCAATATCTTCCCAGACACTCGAGAAATTGTGTCATCAGACTTTAAATGGTAGATTTAATATCTGGCTCTTTCAAGGTTGGCGAGGCAATTTTTCGCTGACGGTCATGAATTTAATAATTCCCCTCAGAATAAATTGAAAAGGTCACTATTTACATTGCTTTTATACCCAGATAAACTCAATAAAGTTGATCGCAACATAAGTGGGGTAGAATGATTTGGCTTTAGCTTAAAATTCATACATACATAGACTCACGCCTGTTTCCCGGAGGGGTAGACAGAGACTACGGAACGCCATTTGCAACGATCCTGACATACCTCTCTTGTTTCACTCACTCCCATCAAGTTTGTCATGCATGCTCTTCTGTTAAGGGTACTTCTGACTTGTCCTTTTTTCAGGATGTCTCCAATCTGGTCAGAGAACGTCCGCCTAGGTCTTCCCCTTTGTCCTGTCCCATTCACACTTGCCTTATATATCTTCTTTGTCAGTCTATCGTCATCCATCCTCTCCATGTGCCCAAACCATCTTAACATGGCTTTCTCAATGTTATCTCAATCTATCAACACTCTCTTATCACACAATTCTTTACTCTGTCGGTCAAACATTCACCACACATACTTCTCAGTGCTCTCATTCCTACAGCATTTATCCTACATACAAATCTCTTCTGCCATACCCAACTTTCACTACCGTTCATAAGGGTAGGCACTAACACCCCCTATGCACAGCCAAACATGCCTTTTTGGACACGTTTTGGCTATTCATAAACGCCTTCAGAGCTCCATTCACTCTATTACCTGCATTAACTCTTCTTTCAATATCTTCTTCATTCTTACCATCTCTTGTAAACAACGTACCTAAGTATACAAACTCATTCACTTGTTCCACTCGTTTTCCATCGATCAAAACATTACAAGCCGTAACGCATTCCTCTTTTTCAAAAACCATAACTTTCGTTTTACTTACATTCACTTTCATTCCTTTCCTCTCTAACGCACCATGCATGATTGTTAACATCTCCTTAACTTAGTTAACTTAAAATTCATCCACACTCAAACTAATATGACTTAGTACGAGTAAGTGACTTGAGTTACACACATACATACATAGTCTCACGCCTGTAACCCCGAAGAGGTAGGCAGAGGTGTATTTCTACACCCACTTTTCGCCAGATATACTTTAGTTCCACGTAATAAGGGGCGAGCCTATTGCCGTACCGGGCACATTTCCAGACTCCGTGCTGCTACTGTGAATTTCGTGACAAAAAGCCCAATAACACTGCCCGACCCAGGAATCGAACCCAGGACCTCCCGATCCCACGCGCACATTTATGCCGCAAGACCAACGAGGCAGTCGTATAGGGTTTGATGTCGAGTTTTCCGTCTCTACGCAAAGATGGTATTTGCATCTTGTTATCCCTTAGTCGCCTCTTACGACACCCACGGGAAGATAGGGGGTGGTGACACTTGTATTCTATGCCGTCAACCACACGGTTTACTACTGCTATTACTGATATTTACACCTGATATAGATCAGGTGTAAATATCGAGGCGCTGAATAAAACTTTTTAAAGTTATGTGTGTATTAAATTGTTACTCATCGTCTGCTCTGTGCGCAAAGCACATTAAACCTTTTATGTTTTACTATAAAGTAATTCAAATATTCTATACCTGACCTAAGCCTATATCCTAGCCCTCTGTAGGAATAAAATCCAGAAGGCGGACTTCTCTGAGGAGGTAGCGCGCGGCTGACGATGAAAAGGGAGTATATATAAAAGGTGTAATTTTAAACTGCCTAATTAATTTTACTATACCGTCTTGGCAATAAGAGTGGCATACCAGTTTCATATCCTTTAACTAACAATTAACAGATAGGATAGGTAGACACACGTTTATCGCTTACATATGAGAAGAGATTACCGATAGTTACAAAAAGCAACAAAAATAATTGTATTCTAGTTCGCCACAATACATTAATATAACACTTTTTATATCCATTTAATAAAAAATCTGTTGCTATTATGTAAATAAGAAGTTTATCGTCACAGAAAATAGCCTTGTTGCGTGCGATTATTATGTGTGTATTGAAATCTCAATGTTTGTAAGCACTATAAACAAAATTTTAATATTCTAACTTTACCTTTCAAAAGGAAATTCTCTCCATGTAGAATAAAATTTCTGTGTAAGTTTTGAACAAGTAATTTTAAAAGGATATTTTATGAGTATATGAGTAATATTTCAAAACGAAATTTGTGTTTTGGTAACAAAGCCTTTAGAGAATCATAATTCATGGCGATAGTTTTTCGGGAAACACGGGGGTGTTTTACGGGAAAACATTCATTTTCCTCTCACCTTTGGGCTAGTGATACGACACTATTAGACTTTATTAAATAAATAGATCGTCGGTATAATGGACGAACTAAATAACTCTGATTTTCGCTAAATTAACCTATTACCATATTCGTGAACCCCAAAATGTGCCGCATCTTTTGGTTTAACAAACATGCCCATATCTTAACCCAATCAAAAAATAAAGCCATTTTCGTGTTTCAATTGTAGAAATAGATATGTTTAAATTAACACAAAATATAAGTAGAAAAAAGGACTAACTCACTCCCACTTTCGTGTTTAAATATTAATTTAGGTTCAAAACTCAATAAGTGTAGTTAGTTGACCCAAATTCGTGTATTCACATCCATGTAACGTGTGGGAAAACTGTATAACTACCATAAAGAATTAGCTAGCTACAGTATGTTTACAATATTATCGTGTTGTGGCAAAATTGGATAACGTTTTTGATTTTATAATTTTTTTGGTTCATGAAATAAATTAGTTTGATTAAGCATATGTACAATCGACAGCAAACATGCTTAAAGCATATAAAATTGCCGACGTTAAAAGTGTTCTCCATTTATTAATGATGTCAAAAAAGCATTAAAAAAACATAAAATCTCGATTATCTCGAAACTTGAAATGTTGAGTTATTCAGATCTTCCATTATTCCGATGTAAACTCTAACATCCTGATCTTTCTGAGATGATAGTTAAAGAAATCTGGTAAACAATTCTAAAATAAAGGCATTCTAATCTTTATCAACACATACAACTAAAGATCTGATTTGAATAGCAGCTTTTAGTAAAATCTATCTATAAAATATCTAATCTATTATAATGACACTTATCTCATTTGCCTAAAATATGTATTTTCAAGCTTTCACAATTTGTACAGACACAAATATAAAATTATGTAAATTCTATATCGTATAATTAATTATACCTTCCATTTCATTCAATTACAAGATATAGACAGGTTACATAAATATAGGTTCGCTTTAAATATGCTTATTCGACTTAATCAGAACATAAAAAAAAATACCGGTGAAACAATTTTGAAAGACAATAGTTCTAGACGACAAGACTTAACATAAGCCATTCTATATAGTGTGATTCATATATTCGTGGAAAACTGCAGAGCAGCAGCATGCAGCATATTTCTTAGGAGGACGATGACGCATTAACATTTTAATAGAGCTTCGTACAATAACATTTTTTTTATTTTTCTGTAAAGTTTATTTTCCTTATGAACACTTGGTTGTAAAGAAACGTCACACATGTACATCAAGGTATTCATATCTTGAAGTTTTGCTCACGTAGCAAGATAACGTTCAATATTTTATACTGGAGTCACTGTACAGAGAATAGACAAAAAGCCAAGAGACCTCAGGTGCAAATATGATTCCTTGAAGTTGTTTAGAAGTGCTGTAGGTGGTTAACATCTTCTTGATTTGTTTGACCTGTTTAATGTTTTTCGTACTATTTGAACTGTTAAATTAAATGTATTAAAGCAGCACTTTTGTAAGCATCAATCTAAGCATACCGATACCCAAAATAAATCGCTCTCATCGTTTTCCAAACCCACCCTCTATTCTGGTATTCACTAGTGTACCTACTTAAAGTGTGTATGTAAGTAACATGAATCATGTTACTTTTTCTTTCTATAAAGTACTTACATAGCTAAATTTTCGATTTTTTTGCACGTGATGCCCTTGATGAGCTGCTCAAGCCATTAAAGGAATAGAAGTGAAATTGAGCAGACATACAAGTCTGATAATAATATCAATTATTATTACAGCATACAAACGTGAAATATAGACCTAAATTTCGTGTTACCCGCTGAGTTGACTTTCTTTTCGTTACGTAAGCCGTAAGTTTGCAGGATTGTCTACGATGTTTCGGTACTAAAGCTATAACTTTGCACATCGCTTGCAATATCGGTTATGCTCTCAGGTTATGATGAATTCCAAAAGGAAACGTTTGGATGCGGGCGATTCAAGATCGATCTGTGTGGAGAACCTTGGGGGAGGCCTATATCCTGAAGTAGACGTATCTAGGCTGACATGATGATGATATTGGTATGAGATAATTAACTATTTACCGTCAGATCATTCAAATTGGAATTATCAGCTTCGATACACTGCCTTATATTGCTTTCCTTACGTTATTATTACCCATTCAATCGAAAGCAGCTTATTCCTAGTCGGCGACATTTCTCAGTAGGTATATGATTCTGCGGATCGAGGATAAATTTGATGAAATAAATAATATGTGATACAATACCACAAAACAACGTTTGACTTGATGTGATGCTTAACTGGATTTTAACCTTCTCAATAAATTGATAACACTTGATTGCAGAGTGGTTGAATGGCCGCCTTGCCACGTTGTAGGGTCAAAACAATACTTCGTTTGATCCACAAATTGTTGGCTAGGGCTTCTCTTCTTCTCTTCACAATTATTCAATAAACGGACTTAACCGTTTATTGAATAGTTGTGAAGTCTTCTATGACACAGATTACATGCGTCAAATAAAATAAAAAAATGGAGCAAGAACGAAATTTAAGTACATACCTATGTAATTTTACAAAACCTTTTACTTTGTACTTAGCCAAGTTTTTTGCTCTAAGCTTATTGAACTATATTTAAATACACGACAGACGACGATATAACCCTTTGGAGATATGCAAATCATAATAGACCAATTCAGCTTAGAGAAACTGCTCAACAAAATTCTTGTCGAATATCACGTAAGAAATTTCTTTACTTTGTAATATTTGTATTCATCTGGTCCACTTGTTAAGCTGCTACGTATAAAATATGTCCATATGTAACAAAGTAGGAAAAAAGATGGATAGATAGATAGATGCTTCAACCACTTTTGGTAAAGACACCCTTAAGAATTTCGTACAAACCTCAATACACTTTATATGAAAACGTTTCACGTATATTTCTCGGCTTACCATACTGTATCGATAAGAATCCTTCACATTATTACAAAACAAGTGTTTGTTATTGTAATTTCTGTATTCTTATTTTTGCAGCCTTTATAATAAACTAGGCGAAGCCCGCAGTTACGCCCGCACATTTCTTACGATCCCGTGGACATCTTGCAAAATCGCTTCTTAGTGCAACCCTAAGGTCTCCTAGATACATACATGCTAAATTTCAGCTTCTTGTGCACAGTAGTTCATCTGTAGGTTGTCTGTACTTTTATAAATCCGAATTTTCCTGACTCAGTTGTGGTCGCGAGTGTATGATGTACAAAAAAATCTATTATAAAACAACAATAAAATATATTAGTTTACCTGTGAATATCATTCTCCAGCTAAGCATTTTATGACACTAAACAGATTCCACTTCACAAGTATATCCAAAACTCAATTAGTTAGAAACAACAAGCCAGCATAACAACATGTAGGCCAAACCAAAATTACCATCCGTATTTGCATTGGAAAACTGGAGACATTGTCCGTTGATATCTGTATCCAAAATTGTTTACTCCCTCTCGACTAATTAATAGTTCTGTGTTTGTATAAACAGCTGGAGCATGTCCACTTTTGTTCAATGTGAATTTGTATTTGCTTGGCTTACGTGAGGTCGCAGGTGTATTGTTTTTAAGATGCGCTGCACTGGGTAAAAGTCTTGTTAGTTGACTTGATTATCTGTTTGAGTGATAGACTCTAAAAGCTAAGTTGGACATCGTAGGTTGGATGGCTATCAACGTAGCTATGTAAATATTTTTTGCGATGCGCACCATTCAATGTTTTGCCTGACATTAGCGTAGGGAAAGCTACAATAATTGGTATTAAGCAAGTTGTAGCTTGCTGTACTTGAGATCATCAGAAAATCTTAAATTAAAAGTCCCACCACATTCTACAGTTTTTTATGATAAATCCTTTGCAGTTCAAGCTGTACGCTTGTGGAATACGTTGCCACTAAATATTAAACAGGCTAAATCCCTACCAATTTTTAAAAACCTCGTCACTCAACACTACTTGACATTTTGATCATTACTGTTATTATATGTATAATGTTAATTAAATAGTAAATAGTTTCTAGTAATGGTTTATTATATCATAAGGTATTTAAGTATGTATTATAGTAAATTAGTATAGTATTAATTATGTATGTAGTATTGAGTATATAGTATTTATGTTAAAGCTATTTACTACGAAGATTATCTATACAAAAAATTGCTAAATATTATGTAGTACACCACTAGCTACCCGATTTTGCTTATTATAATTGAATATAGTCCATCAGGTTGTCTGGAAGAAATCGCAACCTGCGATAAGACCGCCCATGTACAACTAGACCTAAGTTTGTAAATGTTTTTACTGTAATTGTTTTGCCTCTGGTGTACAATAAAACATTTTCTATCTATCTATCCAGAGAATTAAAACGTACCTATGCTACATATTTGGCACAAACTTGCTTCGAACAAAATAAAAGACCTTATTCCTGGTTTAAAACTGGCCTTTGTTACACGTACAACGTAAATAAAAATAAAACAACTTGCAAAGATCAAATGCAGAAAATTCGGCGCTACAAAGCAAGCTTAAACGATTGCAACGTCCATACTAAATTGGCAGTAATAAAATCTTTATGGGCGAAATTCGTGCTAAAGCTTTGATAGCCCAGATAGCCGTTGTAGTGAGCATTTTAAAATAGTAGTAGACATGCAACGATGTCCGGCAAATTACAACACCTGGGCAAGAAAATCATGAAGTGTGAATACGATAGATTTGTTTGAGCCTGGATATACCTTGAAGAGTTAAACGATAGCGATTGAAGATTTATAAAATACTAGCTTTTTTTCGCGGCTTCGCTCGCGTAAATTTGGGGTTCTCTAGTTATAGTATATCATCTATGTTCGGGGTAACACAAATCTCCTTTATTGGGAGGATACTTCTATAATTTATGGTCGTTTTAACTGTTTAGGAAATATAACTGCAAAACGTATTTACACATACAAACTACTTAGTACTAAGACTTTGTAGTACTCAAAATGTTATCCGGTATCTGTGCTTGTCAACGTTTTGCTAGAGTGGCCAATATGGCGACTGCGGTTTGTCTGTCAGAACCATTAGCATTTAACAAATTACTCGACAATCCGAATTTTGCGAATATATGTTGTCGATTCAAAATCTTTTTTTTTATGTTTTATTATTCAGGTAAAGTTTCGATGTACTCCTTGACGAAATTATTAATATATAAGATTTGACACTGCAATAGCAGCGCAGTCCGTCGGTTCTAATATGAAACATTCCAAAATCCACAACTACTTACAAATTAAAAATTAAGTAAAAAATCATTTTCAGTGGAATAAATTGTGAATCTAAACCATTCTCAAGTCCACTTGAACACACACAAAAAGTTTCATCAAGATCGGTCCAGTTGTTTAGGAAGAGTTCAGTGACATACACACGCACACAAGAAATATATATATTAAGATAGCAGCACTAGTTAAAAGGTTGGTAAAAGTTTACTTTAAACACGACAAACAGTATCTTATTATTTTGGACCTTTTTAGTATATGCGAGTGTCAATTCCTTTGTCTATTATGAGAAGAGGCAATTTCAGCAGGTAAAGATATGTTGAATCTGAGATTAAATCTAAAAGTGATTAAATAGCAATCGCACAAATCTTGCGATTCGCACGGTTTACCGGAAATCAGACAGAAGTAGCTTTATGGGCAAACTAATAACTCTGTCAATTCTGGTTCGACTGGAAAGCTGATCCGAAGCCACAATTACACATCTGAGTCACAATTCTTGAATTTAACAGGAATAACGTTTAGGTGATAATTATGACGATGGTTATATAAAAAGAACATAATGCCACAACGCCCATTGTACACGAGTTCTCTGAAAAGCCAAAGCTCCTGATAACGAAACAGTTAATAACTGTCTCTGTAAAAAAAGAATAAATCACATTCATGCGACCCACGTTTCGACGATTAACAACATCCTGCTAACTCAATTCGCTGTCGCCTCAAAAGGAAACACAAAAATAAATCACATTTTTAAAACTTCATTCATATTCAAGTTGGTACAAATATTAAAGTGAGAAATTTTCTTGATATGCGTATCCTGATAGCGGCTCTCAACATTTCCATGTCTCCCTTGGGAGTCTTCAGAATCCATTACGAGACATGCAAGGGACATTTTCGATGGAAGCGAGTGAATCATAAATCATTTTCGTAATCTAAAGTGAATCTTAGATTGTGTCTAATATTGTTATGAGTTTGTAAATATTTGGTTAGGTGTGATATTTTTCTGTTGTGCTTGAGGTTTTTCGTATAAAGGTATGTGGAAAAAATATCTTGGAAAGAGTTTGCGGCTGCAGGCTTTGTGGATGTGGCCGTTGCTGTTTTTGTTTTCCTATTCAATTTCTTAAGCCTAACAGTGGAATTGTACTTTCATGTATTATTGCATTTTGTTATTGTTCTCATTTTTTATTGCTTTACCTTGTTGAGCTGTTCTCAGCAAATCTGTGTTTATTTAGTTATGAATGTACTATTAAAAATGTGATAGTATAGATGTGATTTAATATATAACATAAATAAATTAAATTCTTACTGAGTTGTTAACGTACTTATTTCTGTGAAAGTTAATTGGTAATATTTTGCATATTTTTATTTGCACTTACTCGTCAAACTAATACTACCTATTTCAAACCATAAAATCTTAACTTTGCTAATGATGCATTGATTTAATAAAATAACAAATTGATTGTCAAATACAATCTTACCCATATCTACCTTATCCAGATTTATATCGCTATGTGCCTAGTTAGAAGCTATATTCTACTGAATTACTTATTAGCATCAATCAGTAAAAACAAACACATAAATCAAAAGCCAATTGGATATTCCAAATAACGCGCACTCCATTAATGTCAGAGTATTTACCGCAACGATTTGCTTATCCAACGTCCGTGACACGAAACTCCCGATTCCTCAATCCTAAAACTTTGAGAACCGCTGACCGCATCATTGAAATTGACATTTATCTTCCGATTGGCGGTCGGACCTCATAAGTCACGGACAGAGAATAATTTCCCGGGACCTCCCGAGATTGGCGTCAGACGTGTTTTTTGCTATTTGATTGCGCACATTTGTACCACTCGGTCGAGTGTCATTCCGTTTTATCACATATGAAGTGAGAGGGTATTCTCACAGCAAAATACCCAATTTTTATGAGTTTATAAAAAATCTTGTACTATGATGTAAGGTTTAATGTATGTGGAATTTAAAGTTTCGCGTGAAGTAGTATTCTTTGGCTTTCTATAAAATTTTCGCTACCAAAATAAAGACTAAAGCTGTAGTCATTAAATATTACTAACTGTAATAAGCAACAGTAAAATACAGCGACATGTTATCAAATGCAAGCTAAAATCTATAATTGCAAACTGCGGTACAACACACCTCTTTTCACTGGTTTAAGAACATTTTGACTAGGGTAAAACTTGGTAATACGCCCCGCTTTTTTTGAAGTTCAATAAATCTCAAATAATAATGTAAATAATCGTTTTTTTGTTACTTGGACGTTATTTGGTTACTTGACCATAATACAACAAAAGGTAAAAATGTAATAGGAACGTTAGTTAAAGACTTATTTCTATATTTTTTTGACATGGAGTGGGGCGTTTTGTCAGGTACACATCGCCTAATACGCCTCTCTTGTATTATAAAATGCCCCGGGTAATTTAAAATGCCCCAGTAAGTATATATACATACATTAATTTACACAAAGACGATAAAAACTTTTAACAGCTTCCATAGTGATGCAAAACTCATGTAACCACCCTGAACAATCCAAAAATTGAATCCAGTCTTCAGAAAACTTTGTATTGTAGCAATTTTCTGTGCATTCAATGCATTTGTTATCATCCATATCCGAAAATTCTTCTTCAGAAATGTTAGTAGAAACCGGTAACAACCGGTTTCATCGACTGTTTCAGAAGACGATGAATAAAATACCTTTCTGTTTTTTGGATGAACTTTCCTCAGCTTTTTCTTTTCTATCGAAATTTTAACTATTTTACTTCTTTTGGTTTCTTCTTTTTCATTATTCTTGACCCTCTTTTCCTTTGCCGGTATTTTCTTCTTTGTATTTTCAACATGCCTATATTTCTCAGCTCGGTTATTTATCATGTAAATTCTCATCTGAAGATGCATCCGTTCTATCTTCGTCATCTTCTGAATCATTTTTATTTTCAGGTTTTCTCTTCATTGCTATTTTCGTTTTCTCATTGGGTTTTACTCGGTCATTTTTTGATATTTCACCTTCAGATACATCCATCAATTTCAGATTATTGTCTTTTTTCTTAGGTTTTCTTTCACGTGCACATTGGTTAATTGTTTATGTTTTTCGTCTTGATCTGAATCCGAGTTCTAATTTTTGTAATTCTTTTTGTCATTTCTCGTTTTAGATATTTTCTTCTTTGCTTTTTCAATTGTGTTCTCCCATGCCATTTTGTTTCCTTTTGCTAGCAATTACTTTTCTCTTCTCAATGTTATCTGCGGATGTAAGAATAATAGCTTTTTGCTTTCTTTTTGATGACATTACACATGTAATTTGAATACTGGGGCGTATTGTACAATTTGCTGCTTAAAACGCCCCATTAAGGACAAAGCCGCAATCTCAAGGTTATAACGCTGAGTGAACGAGAATAATAAAGGGTATTTATATATATTTTTCAAAGTTTAGATCAATTTGACTTAACTATAATGAGTTTGAATACATAAAAAATTTTTTGCAACTTGCCACAAATTGTATCTTCAACGAAAAACTTAATTTATCAATATTTTTTAACCGAGCGTAATAAACCACACATGCACGTCAGTCATGTTGTTTGGCGACTAATGGCTACTCGCAGCGCTATACCTGTGCTGTGTAGCATTCCTAGTGTGCGTGCTAGGTGCGTGGGGCGTTTTGTCAACTGGGGCGTAATACCAAGTTTTACCCTATCATAGGAGATTTGTTTCAAACACGTATATATAAATATACAGCATTAGTAGCAATTGTATTACGATTATATAGCTTAGTTTCTGCTAAGCGTAACCAGAGCTAAGCAGCAGATAATTGGTGATCAGAGTAATTTGTTACGCAAGAGCCGACTAGGGAGACATTTTCTTACACCTTTCTCTAAAGTCGCGAGTCCTGTGAAGGTCATACAGTGTTTGAACGTTCAAGCAAACCGTTCCAACTTTCAAAGCATTTTGTTTAAATATTTCAATGACTGACTTTGAAATTATGGATTAATATACGTACAATCAAACAAGTCGGCGCTAGACCAGTTTAAAAAAAATATCCTTGGCTCGCTCATAGAGTCCAGGCATACTAGAAACGAAAATTTTGTATACGAGTGTCAATGTGCGTGTAAAATAGCACTTGAAGCGACGATGTCTTGCTGAGTGATTCTCGCCCTTATGGTGGTCTAGCGGGAAGTTGTTCGACTGTACATATATATCCATACATATTGGTAAAAGTGTATCATGAATTGATTACGATTATCAAAATCCGCATTATCGACACCCAGGACTTGAACGTGAAGCCATATCGCCATTGTCTTATCCGATAAATGTGCTATACAGCACATATAAAACATTTAAATCGAAACAATGGTATCTGAGATTAGCACGTTTAAATAAACAAAAACTTTTCAAGTTAATTAATTATCTTAATATATATATTTCTTGTCTGCGTGTGTATGTCACTGTTACTCCTCCTAAACGACTGGATGGATCTTGATGATTTTTTTTGTGTGTGTTCAAGGGGACTTGAGAATGGTTAAGAATCACAATTTAGTCCACTGGAAAATGTTTTTTTACTTAATTTTTAATTTGTAAGTACTTGTGGATTTTGGAATGTATCACATTGGAACCGACGGACTGCGCTGCTATCGCAGTGTCAAATCTTTTATTAATAATTTCGTCAAGGAGTACATCGAAACTTTACCTGAATAATAAAACATAAAAAAATAAAGATTTCGAGTCGACAACATATATCCGCAAAATTCAGATTGTCGAGCATTTTGTTAAATTATAATGGTTCTGACAGACAAATTGCAGTCGCCATATTGGACACTCTAGCGAAATGTCACAGATACCGGTTAACATTATGAGTACTACTAAGTCTTAGCACTAAGTAGTTTGAATGTGTAAATACTTTTTGCAGTTATATTTCTTAAACAGTTAAAACGACAATTATAGAAGTATCCGCCCAGTAAAAGAGATTTGTGTTACCCTGCCGAACATAAATTATATAATATAACTACCCCGAATACATATATAATTCGAGCGAAGCCGTGGGCAAAAGCTAGTATTATTATATAACAGAATTTGAGTAAAGCAAGTGTTATTTATTTCTCCAAATATCATTTTAGAAAACAAATAAAGTAAATAACTTAAAACACTGGGGCTATTAATATGCCAAACTTAACTTATATTTACTCAGTTACCTAAATCTACACAAAATCTAATAAAGTTTTATACCATTCGGTAGCCATAAGTAAAAAACGTAATTTAAAAAACTAAAAATCCCGACTGCAGGGTAAAAAAAAATTAAAAAATTAAAAAACACGACTGCCCTGCATAAAAAACGAACTAAAAAGTTAATAACAAGTTTAAAATTAAAAATGTTCATTGTAGTCGGGGGACCTCTTAAATTGGTGTTCCACAAAACGGCCCCAGACTGCAATCAAAATTTTTAAATTAAACTTGTTATTAACTTTTTAGTTCGTTTTTTTGCAGGGCAGTCGTGTTTTGAGTTCAAAACGACGAAAAATCTGTTAAGTTAAAGTCAAATATGTTTATTCAAGTTGGATTCATTACAAATCTCTTTTGCACGTCATACATTGTATCTAAAACTACAGCCGCGTTCTTACCTGTATAATCAATGGAAAGAAGCGGCAAGAAACCCAGAGACATATGGCCCAGGCTACATTCAATCATTATTGCAATTCTTTTTTTTTACATCTTAAATACAATTTGACAGGGCACTGTCAAAATGTTGATTTCCTTAAAAAGTTCTCTCAGGGAATCACGACGATGAAGCTTGTAAATTGATCGAATGATGTAGATGCTACTGAGTTAAGTATCTAATCAACTGTGGTTGTTGCAATGACGCGTGCTGTAATGCCAGTGCCGCCGAATAGGTATCTAGGTAAATTGCTGTTTGTTGTTGTTTTGTTGTTTTTATGTCCAGCAGCATTACAAATTACATTTAAACATATATGTTGCATATATTTTTAAAATCACCTTCTAAAACCCTTTAATTTAATACCTCATTCGATAAGTTTGGACGGAAATAATTTTTTTGAAGACTTACTATTTGGCGTCAAAAATCCACCATAATGTTTTTTTTGGATTGTATGTGCCCAGTGACACTCGTGCCATTAAGACGAATCTTATGACGTATCATTTTTCAAAATCAGTTGAGCCGTTGTGTAGTTACGAGGGGACATAGGAACGGACATACATACATACATAGAAACATACATACATACGTACATACAGGTCAAAAACATAACCCTCCCTTTTGGGCTTTGCCGCAGTCGGGTAAATATTAAAATAAGTTCCATTTAAATTGCATTCATTTGCTTTAAAATCAAACTGTGTAATAAACCTGAAAAGCTGTGGATAATATCATACACTGAAATGGTTTCATCAGAAATATTGAAAACCATCATACAACATTGGTTTAATCTTGCTAATTGAAATTGTAATATCATTTTGTTGAAAATACAAAGAAAACCAAGTATCAAAGTGATTCTATGAAATCTACATTAATCTATAAATAAAAAATAGTAAAACACTGAGCGAATATTACTTTCCATCAGAATAATATTCGAAACTACAATTATATACCTACTTTACAACTGTTACAATTTGTAAACATGTTGTAGTTATTATGTTTGTATTTTATTTTGAAAACTATAATTTCGAAATAAAACAATATAAATAAAAAATATGTTGTGAAACTGTAAAGTGAGGATAGGTAGCGAAACCTAAACTTTTGTAGCACGGTCTTCTACAATATTATCACGGTATTTATCATGCCATGATCTAAGCTGGTGTAGGCCATGCTGAAAACTCGGTATAAACCAAGCAACCACGCTAAGTCTTCTAGAATTACACAATTCTTACTTTCTTACTGGTGAAAGTGTGTGCTGCCTACTCTGGCGTAGGTGTTTTTAGACCGAACGAATGCTCTGACGTGGTCTAACGATTCTTGTGTGATAGATAAGAGCCGAGACCGACGACAACTTTACGTGCTCTCTAAAGCACGGCAGCGCTCTGATTTAAATGCCACAAGTAGTCATTCTTCAATATGGTGACCTGTGCAAAATGTTGCTTAAAGTTGTCACGAACGGCTCGTCAATTCTCGTTATAGTGAAATAGAAGTGTAGTGAAGGAGTGTATATACAGTTGAGATCCGTTGAATATTAGTACAATAATAATTATACTATAAAATTTAAAAAAAAACCTATTTTAGAATTACTTCCATGTGTTCGACTTCTGAATATTTATGACACGCGGGAAAACTATAACATAACGATTATTTTCCTTGAAAATTTCCTCCGTTTATTGGGCTTTCCTATAGAATCCTTAGTACGCAAGTTAAGTCACACATACACCGATAAAAGTGTTCACATTAACAACCACAATCGAACAACTTTCACGAATCAGTTTCAGTGTACTGTCATAAAACATCGGAACAAGATATAAGGACAACCGGTGTAAGGATTCTATCGCATTAGACTGTATTAACGCTTTACTTGACAATTTTTATTTATCTTATCATATTCTATGTCACGGATAGTTTTGCTTTCTTTATAAGTGAGAATGCTAAAGGATGCATCCCCTTCCTCTTCTTCTTCTTCTCCTTCATTCCACTTCTCCGATTGCTTTTAAATTCCCATAGGTTGGCAACGGACTTATCACTCCTCCATCTGTGCAGTTTGTAGGATAGGCATGCACTGAATATCTGCGTGGATAAACGCAGTTGTAACGGAATTTATCAAGGCAATATCAAATAAAACAAAATAATTTATAAAAATACACACAACCTATAACAATTCATATGACAAAATAAAATTAACGCGTCCTGTTGCGTCATCATTTACTTTGTTATACAGATTATAGCCGTGACCATATATATTAAATATAGATTGTACCGAAATTGATCACTATCTTCGTAGTCCGCTCTGGCGCTCAACCGCCAACCGCCAAGTCTACGCAAACCCGAAACCCAAGTTTATGTTGGCACTTGGTTGAGCATGCCCGTCTCCTCTTATAATGAATTAGGTGACAGGCTGAGACGAATCTAAATTAGTTCGGAATGAATTCGATTGTTTTCGTGTTGCCCAGCCTCTTGGCAAAATTACTTGAAATGTACTGAATTCAAACTTGTATCAACGTTGTTGCTGTATTGTAGACTGTTATGATTCGTGATGTTTTGCTTTACTTGTGTATTCTTGTATTGTTACTGTGCTTTGGTGTATAGACTTTCTGAGGTAGTAAATGTGAAACCTACTAACAGTTTTCAATAGTAATAAGAATGTTCTAGAGCTTTTTCAGATGGCTGTGTGTGAATTACATACGGCGTCTGATTTGAATCTAGGGTAAGCCTACTGACAAAAATACTTAAATTATGATAAAGATTAATGACCCTAAGCACTAGCCCATTTATTACTTAGTGCACAAAGATTATATAGATAGGTCGTGGGTAGAAAACTGAGTGGGTAGAAAAATTAATAATAAGACATTTTCAGCTTAGCAGACGGAATAACTATCCACTAAAGCACTAGATGTGCCCAGGAGTATGAACGCACTAGTTGCTGGCTATACATAGACTCACGCCTGTTTTCTGGAGGGGTAGGCAGAGACTACGGAACGCCATTTGCAACGATCCTGACATATCTCTCTTGTTTCATTCACTCCCATCAAATTCCTCATGCATGCTCTTCTGTTTCTACTTCTAACCTGTCCTGTTTTTAGAGTGTCGTCGATCTGGTCAGAGAACGGTAAGCAGTATGCGGTAAATTGTATCGTGCTAGTTCCATCGCGGTCCTCCGCAATCGTATTTAAGAGTCTGAACGCACTAGCGGCTGTTCGCAATAAGGCGCACCGCATACGGCTGGCCGCAAGCAGTTTTCATGTGAAAATAGAATTGCGTTCACGCACTAACATACCAGAAAATTAATGCAGAATTATTTATCTTTACTTAATTTTATAGCTGTTGATTATCACTTGGGTTTATATATCACATATACGGATATCATAACAACGGTAAAAATATTTGAATTTTCCAGCCAATGTGACCCGATTTACGTTAATTAATGTTCGGACACCTGTTTCAGTTGATTTAGGCTTAATGCCAATTATTACGGCGCTGACCTCAGATAACCTGCTTCACATACAAATGTTTCGTTTGACTGATTGAATTGTTTGCTCATGTTATGTTTTTAAGATAAATTGGTGGCCTATACAACGTGTGTACACAAAGTGGCTGGCAGCGGCTGGACATGGAGAGCCGAAAATTAGTCTCATTGGTGCGACATTGACTGCCTTCGTGGTCCAGTGGATAGCGTACGCGACTGCTGGTCGGAGGTCATGGCTTCAATTCCCAGGTCGGGCAAAAGTGTTACTGGGTTTGTCTGAATACTCAGTAGCAGCCCGGAGTCTGGTGATGTGCCCAGTAACGGCAATAGGTTCGCCCCCTATTACGTGGGACCTTTCGTGTATATAGGCGTGAGACTATAAATAAAATAAATAAATAAATGGTGCGACATTGGAGAACCCTATATTCAGCAGTAGACTACGGCAGGCTGATGATGATAAGTTGCTTCGTACTGCTAGGGTTTAGATAATATTTGTTTTTAATACTTTTCATTACATATAATATTTTAACAGAGTAAAATTATTATGATAACCACATCCCTAATTAAACGTGTTATAAATATACACAAAACTTAAAATCAGTGCCTTCCTTCATAAAGCTATATTAGTTTTACCTAGTAGCGAAAAAAACACGTCAATCATCATACATTGTTTGATTCTGTAACTTAATATTTTTCTAAGTATATGTGAGTGAAATCCTCGCACACGCTGTCTTTACATCGAAGTATATATTTTTAAACTAATTCCCAGAACTTTCACTCTAAAATCACAGATTTATTCTCAGAGAAAATTTTCGCTTCGCTTTAGTTATTTTTCATTCAAGCTTATAGACGTACAGATTTTATTTTTATCAGAGAACATAAATCGCTACATTGATAGAAGGAAAAGATTCGAGGCGGTATAAATCATGGCTCTGGTTACATTGTCTTGACAGTCGTCCAAATTTCACCTAAATACATATATCATTGTCTGTTTAGTTCTTGTAACAGTTACAATATTGCGTTGTACAGGGTGTAACAAAAACATGTTGGGGATATCGGGCAAGTTTGGCTCGTGTGGTGACGGATACCCACAATATTTAATTCCGTGAGTATCATAAGCAACTAAAAAAAGACACGGAGCTCTATTTCATTCGTGTATTTTTGTTAGTTGCCTTAGTATCTTTGCGAAGATATGGAAAACTGGACATTACAGACAATGGACATTCAAACCTGCACCAATACCGCCGGCCCGCGGCGCGCGTTGCATGCCAAATTCTCCTTTGACTCCAATGATTGACTCCCAACTAGGAGAGGCTTAAATACAGCAGGCAGGGCAGGCAGGCAAAAAGCAGTAGAGTGTTGAGTGGGTTAGTCTAAATAGTAACTCATCCTCCCAGCGTTATTCCATTTTCAACCTGGGTTCCACTTACTAGTCTAACCGGATTTGGCTGAATATTAGATTTTCCACAGAGCGACTGCCTGTCTGAACTCCGAAACCCGAAGGGATAGCGATATTCCATGGTTTAGACTAGTGTCAGTTTAGAGGTACTAACGCCCTATAATAGCAGTCAAAGATCTTCATGAGAGCCGGGACGAAAGCTTAACGTAGTCCCGGTTGGGACCCTGTACTATGCTGCGGGCGGCCAGCGGCACCACCGTCTACGGGTCTCCCTGCCTGGTGGGTTGGCCCAGACTACCTACACAATGACTCCACTAGTACTCGGATGGTCTATCGCATACTGCGTTATACCCTTTGCATGGCAGTCTGCTCGTGTAGGCCATATGGCTATCGCTGCCGCTGTCTAAATAGTAAGTATGATTGTAAAAATATTTCTTTATTTCTCGAAAAAATAACATCTCCAACAGATCATCCCGAGGTTGGTAGGAATATTTTAGAGAAAGGGTCACCCCTTAATTGATGTTGATTTTCGTGCACAAATGTATAAGTACCTACACCAAAATTAAACATACTTAATATAGGTTCATACAATCTTCGCAGTACCATCGATTGTAAGACCACCCACTAGATCAAACTTTAAGAGCCATTAAAACCATTTCAGCAGCTTAGCAAACTAATTAGAAATACATGCAAATGGGCAATTTATCCATAGAAATAAAAATGATAAAGAAATGCGTGTAAGTTTTAAATATAATAGAACTTTTGCTACAGTGGAAATAAAATCTTTAAATGTTTTGCCGAAAAATATTTTATAAAATTAAAAGGTTTATGAAATAAAATATACAGTCAATACGCACTTCATTAATTAAACATACTACAAGTATGTTAAATTGAAGTAAATATTTTTATTGTTTCTTTTTCAAGAATTATTTATAGTAATATATAATATTCTATCACTATCACTACCTAACACCACTTGGTCCCAAACGAAGTAGAGCTTGTACTATGCGTACTAGACAACAGATAAATACACATCTTTTTTTAATACACATTGAGAGGAGAGACCGACGGACTGCTACGCAGAGGGTCTCGAGTTCGAATCCACGGTGAGCACCAATGAATTTTCGAAGTTATGTGCGTATTAAATTGTTAATTATCGCTTTCTTAACGGAAAGGAAAACATCGTAAGGAAACCTGCATGTCTGAGAGTTCAAAATAATGTTTTCGAAAGACATGAGAAGTCTGCCAACCCGTACATGGCCAGCGTGATGGACTATGGACTTACACTTCTCATAGTGAGAAGACGCCTGTGCCTAGCAGTGGGACAGTTTTGTATACAGGGCTGAAATGAGTACGTACTATATGGGTACGTACTATGAATAGAAACACCCAGACCAAGACAAACATCATGTTAACGCGCACAGATAGGTGGCTTAAGTGCGAATTGAACCCACGAGCTTCGGCGTAGCAGTCGCTTACACTCCCGCTAACGGGTTTATGGAAATGATCAAGGTAGTATAGCCTTGCTGATTTCAGCATGAATGGGCCGGCTCGACCGGGGAAGTACTACCCTCTCACAGAAAATCGACGTAAAGTAACTTAAACTGTTGCGTTTCGTTCGGTGAGTGAGAGTGCCAGAGGCCCTATCCCCTATCCCTTCTCCCTGATCCCACTCCTCATCATAGGATGAGCGTTGCCGCCCCTTGGGGTTGGGAAAAGGGATAGCCCTTTTCCCAACCCCAAGGGGCGGCAATGCACTTGTGACTCCTGTGGTGTTGCTTGTGTCAATGGGTGGCGGTAATTGCTTACCATCAGGCAATCCGTCTGCTCGTTTGCCGCCTATTACCATAAAAAAAATATTATATTTAAAATATGATAAAAATAAAATCAATATAATATTTTACGGTAACAATTATTGCAAAGTGGATACCATGGTGGTATCCACTTTGCAATAATTGTTACCATATCCATGTTTGGTGGCAACACCAAAGTTACATACTAATCAACTCAAAGAACACTGGCTAGACGGCCCGTGCCAAGCCCTGTCACAATATACCATTCACAGATATCTGCGGATACTAACACAGCTCACAGGTTTTAACAAATGCTATGAGTATACGCAACCAATACTAAATTAATTATAATATAATAGCGAGAAACCTCTATCAAAACCAGCCACAGCCAATTACATAAGAAATACCGAAATTTCAACGAAATATATTCCATCAGCCCCGTATTATTCAAAACACGAATAGCCTCTGACTGCATAAAGTCGTGTTCAAAACATATTCATCAGCACAGTGGTCTATAAGCGACCTGTTTGGACAAAATCCTCGACCTAAATCACACACACGTGGAATATTCTCGCATATTTGTAAAATTGCTTTCCAAACGCGACGTGCATGCAGTGTCCTGATATTTTCCGCCTTGCGCGCCAAAAGTTCGTACCACGCTATTATTTTGTGATAATAAAATGTTATTTTCTGGTTCTTGGTGGGTTTTTCCTTCTTTCATGTTAAAAATAATTGGATATTTTAGGTCTACTCATGAAGTCATGAGTTTGAAATCTTTCCGTTGAAGATTTTCTGTCTATCAAAGCTATCAAAGGTAAGGTACTAGATATAAAAACATCAAAGCAAGTATACCTGTTCAGATAAAAAGGCAGAATTAAACCTGAGAAAAATAGTCAGGAAGGTAAAAATATAAATAGGCCACAGGTCATTAAACCCGGTACAATTCTAGAAACTTATTTAGTGTTAAAATTGGTACTTCCCATTTTACTACTATATCAACATACCTACTCTCTGTTTTGTTTGAAGCGCTTAACGTAACTGTGTATCATAATGGTACAGACAATGTTATATTATATAAAATATATACCTTTTAAATACAACTGCAGTGACTATGTAAATAGACTTTTAGTGCAGACCACGGTCGGTTTCAGCCACCTCTACTCTATATTTGTGAGATAAGCGAGAATCGTTTGGACACAAATATATAATTAGTCTATCATCTATGAATATCATGTTGATATTATAGTTTTTATTTGTACCTATCTCACGCAGTTGAGAGACTAAGTATTTAAAAAAAATATCATTCTGCCTTGTTTATAATCTATCCCACTGCTGGCCACAGGCCTGTTCTCATTTTGAGAAGAGTAAGGCCATGATCTATCAAGCTGGCCAAGTGCAGATAAGCTGACGTCACAATACAATATGTATTTTGTGAACATAATGAAAAGCTTTCAAACATGCACGTTTCCTCGTGACGCTTACCTTCACCGCTAAGCAAGCGATCAATAACAATTTAATCTCCATCTCTCCAATAGGCTATCGCTGTTCCATTGTTTAATCACTGATACGCATAACAAGCCCACCAATGGTTTATCTTCACCACTAGGAACTAAATTGTGAACACACCTTACTACCTCCTATAGTAAAGGCGATAGGGTATAAATATTTCATGAGACAGCTAGCAAATACACTTTCATATTTCATTTCTGAATTTCCATAGTGCGCACGTTTGCACTTCGCTCCGTCGTTTGATTTTACTGGTGACTTTTTATAATAGTGCCACTGTAGAAAGATAACAGAAGCATATTTTCACATCTCTTTTGAGTTTCTAGATCATTCGGTTTAAATGTAATAACTTAGTGAAACCAACATATCCCGATAAAATCCGTAAACTGTAGTTTAATTTTAAAGTTTAATTTCAATCTCTTTAAGATGTATCAGCTGTATTATATACAATAAAATTAAATTAATTTTAGCATAAAACAATTATAACTACTTAAATACTACTTACTACTATAATTAAATTTAAATATTAAAATACAATCTCTTTTGATTTTATATACATTTATATACAGTTCCGGGATTTAAATGCTTGTCAATTTTGAAGATTGGTTTTTACTTACTAGTAACATAGTATTAGGTATATTTCTTTGAATTGTATTATAAGTTACATGAACACATACATGTACTCACGCCTTCTTACCGTGCGTCGGGGAAGACAGAGACAACAGAACACCACTTGCTTCTATCGATACAAACCTCACGAGCTTCCTGTACACTCATTACTCTTTTCATACATGCTCGCCGGTTTCAGGTACTTCGGACCTTTACGTTTCTTAGGACGTCCCCAATTTGGTCGACGAATTTCCTATGAGGTTTGCCGCGACCGACTTACCCAGAGTATTATAAATTAAAGTTGTATTTTTTTAAAGAAACAGAGTCTTTTATCACCATGCTTCTGGCTGAAAACAGTTTTTTGCGTTATTTATGAGACTGCTTCCTGTCGTTTGAGAATGTTGGACTAATTATCAAATGGAGTTTTGTCTTAAAAATATTTTTCCAACCTGATGTTAGGTACCCATGGGATGATAAGAATAGGTAAAAGCAAAAATATTAATAGCATTTTTGCAAAGGATGAGTTGTATCCAAAGCACACAGAATCGAGTAACATCCAGACTGTTGTAAAAAATATCAAAGTAGATTATAAAACAATTATTCGTATCCATATATTCCATTCACCCCTATTGAAATCCATAACAATAGTTCAGTTCCAACGTATAACATTCGTGAGAACATGAGACAATACAATGTAACTGAGTACGGACTACAAATAGCAAAAGATAAAAACCTGTAAATTGTTGTCGAAACGTGTATTGCGATTGAAATATTTCGTCTGACTGTACAAGTAATTAAATCTACAAGAAATAACAGCGCTTGTACGACACAAAGTTGACGCGCTTGTAAACTTTTTAGATAGCTTTGTGTGAATAGTTTAGGGAACTATTTAGGATAGATTGCGATAATATTTCTTAGTATATATTATTACAGCAAATTCGTTATGTTTACATTGATCGTGCTTACTATACGTTCAAATACTGTGTGAAGAAATTCCTAATCGCATTTTATATCTTTGAATGACAAGTCATTTTTAATGCCGTCGATCACGATCTAGTATATACATGAGTATCTTAGAGAACACGTAAAGCCGCTAGTTTTGGCTGCCAAAATCGATTTGAGGTTAGGACGAGTCAGTATTTGCCAATATCTTACAACTAGTCTAACATAACTTATGACCATTATTGCGGGTACTAAAGCTTAGACCGGAAAATTTATATGGAAAAACCTATATATCTCAAACATGCTAAAACTAGGAAGCGGATCTTCGAGACCAATGCAGTCGTGGGTTCAACAGCGAAAATACTAGAATAATTATGGTGATTCATGTAGATGCCTAGGCAAAAACTTTTATATTTTTGATAAATATAATACTATAAATTTTCCATAATCATCATCTTAACTTTATTCTAGTAGCAATAGGAAATTAGTGAATATTAGCCAAGCCACGGGACATGTGTGATTAAGTATTAACAATTTAATATGCATTAAACTTTGAAAGTCGTTGGTGCGCGCCGAAGATTCGAACCGGTAGCAATATTTTCGAATACATATCTGTCTGTTAGTATCTCCATTAGGTTATCGCTGCCTTTTTACACGAATTTTCTATACTACTGTCTAATCCTTAAAATAATGAGCCCCGAGTCACATTCTTTATTTTAATTACTCACCCAAACTTGCTTTACTACTTATAATTTTATTGCGACCTTTTACATTCGATATATTAGACAGTTTGTACGGCGTTTAAATCAAATATGAAATATTTAACTGGGTCAACCAGCTTTTACTTACAGTGAAATAAATTGAACTGATACGTCGATGAAAGGTTTGCAGATAGATGAAATGTATTCTAATGGAAATATTTTTTAGGAATCTTCTGACTGTAAACTACGCTATGGTGGACTTAGCAGCTGGCGCAATGTTGTGGTTATATTATCTGTGGTTGTGAGATTGATCCACAAATGATACAAAACTCCATATGACCCACAATTCTCTGATATAGTCCTACACGATACAGGTTTCATATTAAAAGTAGGCAATGCTTTAAAAAATTTACGTACCGTTTGTTGAATAGGCTCTACTAGGGCAATGTCATCCTTTCACAGAAGATCAACGCGACCAAAAGTCGTATTTCTACAATTGCGTTCCGTTGGAATGCAAAGCTAGCCTTCTCACCCATTCTTTTCCCTATTGCAAGGCAAGAAATACTGAGCAGGGTATTATTGTTTTAGACAGGAGGCTTATGGCGTAGATGAGGTATGGCTGCGATTTGTCTTCCTTTAAAAGATGAATTTACATTTCAACTTAATATTTACTTACAGGTGAATCCCATAGGAATGCATCAACTTGCTTAAACATTATCTTCTTAGCTTTATCCCATGAGCCTCCCGGGGTCGCTTACTAGTCTAACCTTATGTGACGAAACATGAGATTTTCTACAAAGCAACTGCCAGATTGATTTCCGCAACACGAAGGGATAGCAATATTCGATGGTTTTGTAGTTCAGTTTATTCAGAGGTACTGACTTCCTATAAAGATTATCAAAAAAGTGTAGATTTAGCCAGCCTAGGTTGACAGCTAAGGCGAGGCTCAAGACAAGCGATATTTAGCAGTTGAACTAATAAATTGCCCGAGAGTATAAATTGCAGCGGTTAAATCTTTTGCACTGTATGCAATAGTCCGTTGGAGTTACAAATACACCAAGCAACACAAACTTTATCGTGCAGACTTGCCTTCTACTAACGTATCTGCACTATCATTGTTCTTTTCTTCTTGTTCAAATTCTCTTCATAAACTTTCTATCGATAAGCTATAACTGCTTTATTGCTTAGTAAGAATAGCCACGACAATTGTCATGTCACTTATAACGTCAGTTACAAAATTAGTATTTATACCTATATACATACGATTTGTACCAGTACATAAAAAATGCAACAAAGACAAAAATACACTTCTGTTTCCAATACTGGTTACCTATCTTCGAAATAAAATCTACATATCATTTTTTAAGCAACGAAAACAAACAGAAAAACTCATAGACTTGACAACAGTTTATTAATCACACGAAGTGTTGTTCTGTGTTGTCCTGTGGTCCTGATTGAGCACAAAACACTCATAATGTTAAACCAGAAGACAGCTGCTTAAACTACTACGCCGTTCTACAATAAAAATAAATACACACTCCAATTCGGGGGCGAACTAGAGCATTTGCAACAAAATATAGTTTTTCCAAGCATCATAAAGTCCGTTGATATGTCGCATCAAGAGCTAATCTACACACTGTGTTGTAATGGTACCCCACGTTGGTCTCGTCATTGTGGTGACAAAATGTACACGTAGGAAATACATGGGCGTAATGTTAAGTCATTTATTATTGTATACGGCGGCAGGTTTTTATAAGCTTGACAAGTTTCTTTCTAGTGTGTGACAGAGATATGTGTAGACTGTATTTCCCAAAGGGTTCCTACGGATATCTAGTGCTCATGATACTAGATTTTCTAGAATCTTATTTCTGGAGGTACCTTATTTATGTTTCTTTGTGCTAATAATAGTTGTGCAGTATTGACGATACTGATTTTTGAACGATTAAATAGTAAGGTCTTGTTCGGTTGTAACTTTCGATTGTATTGTTACTTTGTATTAGGTACTTATTTAAGTTCATTAAGTTTGGGTCATGAAGCTAGGAGTACTACTTAAAATTATTTTAAGTAATACTCCTAAAACTTTGAAACTGTGAAACTTTTTATCATGATTCAGAAGCTTCGAATTAGTTGCTATTTTGGTTTATAATTCTAAAGAAACAGAAATACAGTAGTTTTTATTTCAATGCCTTCCAATAAAACGTAAAACAGTCGCAGGTACAAAATATTTGCATTCAATAACACGGTGTCAAAAATTAAAAAAAACCGGTAGCAAAACTGCCTCTATGTCAAAGGACACTTTTATTGGATACTCCATTTATTTGTAGAGAGCACAATTTTGCAGTTAGTTTCCACGTAAAACAGTCAGGAGTCGTACGCATATCACTAGGACTATAATTCGCGGTTCCCTTCCTGGCTGTGACTTTTATTGTTGGTGTAAATAGTGACGCACTACCGTCCGGATTATTGTTAAGGATAGCGCTGCGGGTTTTTTGTGATTTAGAAGTGAGAGCTTTAGTTATGTGGGACAATCTCTCTTAAATAGGGTAGTGCTAGGTCACGGGGATTTGTAGACGAACACTTACTGTACCCATTGGATTAAGTTGCCTTTATGAGCTTGACCGGAATTTTGTATGTTTTGTGAATGTGGTCGCTTGATTGTTAGGGTGCGTCTTTTGCGAAACGATACTAAATAACATTAAATTTCTTTTTACATCTTTATTTGTTAAGGCCTTTGGACCATACATACTTATATATTATGCTCGTCCATTCCATTTCACCTGTTCACACATGAATATGCCATTTCAGCAATATAATCCTACGTGAGTAATAACCGAAACACATGTTGCTCATGAATTATATTAAATTAAGAGAAAATCACGTACTCACGTAAGTACAGCTGCATAAATACTGCTGAGATTGCACCTTTTACACACAGCACACAACCGTAAAGTTGTGTTTGTGTACATAGGATTAGTTTAGTATATAAGATCATGTAGTTTAAGAATAAATCAGTCTTATTATCTTTAGTTAAGTATATAAGATCATGTAGTTTAGAATATATCTTTAATCACTTTGTAGTGCAAGGTTAAATTAAATTAAGACCAATAATCTTAATCTTCTTTGTACTCTATAATTATCAGTAACTGGATGACGGATGATTCGATGATTATTACTGGAGCCTTTTTCAAGATTTACATGAGGTATATAAACATATGTCCTAGAATTACTTCCCCTATTTTCTTTTACGACCCAACAGATTTGCAATTTTTCACCTACACAAATCACGCGATTAAAAACCGTTGTAAAAAAAACAGCAAGAAGAAAAATCCGTTCTCTATCCTATCTACACCTATTTTGACGCTTAAGCTTATACATTGTGCGTTTCTGGGAAGTCGGATATTTGTTCGAATTTTAAAAACCAAATAAATCGGTACTCCAAAATCTACACCTATGTATAATGTTCTGCTGTATGTTCCGCGCCTCACTGTTTGTTTACGTGATTTTTGACGACATACAGTTAGCGCCACGAGGTATTTACTTAGAGCTTGCTCGGGGTTACAAAGAAATATAGACTCTTTGGTAAATACTATAATTGTTTATTTCCTTGAAGATAAATTATGTCTGAAATTAGTATAGGTAGGTCTCTATCTTATTACGCGATTGTGAACCGTTGTAAAAAAAATTGCTAGACAAAAATCCGTGCCCTAAAATTTACACCGATATTTGTCAACTAAAACCAAACTGCAACACGTATATTCGACGTTTTAATACAATTGACGTAGCGTTGAAAGTAGTTACTCATGTTCTAGCTCCTTCGAAAGAAGAGTAACTGAGATTTCCTTAAGTAAGGAAGAATATTCTCAATAACTTAAGGGTTTGAAGCAACTGAAAATATCTTAATCTTAATCAATGCCAAACACAAAAGGCATACTACATAATATAACATCGCTCCATTTCTACCTGCCGGAAGGTTAAATAAACAAAATATAGAAAAACAAACACACGTTCGCAATAAAATTAAAATATAAGTAACGATGCTTACTCTGCTATTACATACGGAAATATTTTTAAAGGCAAGGGGAAAATGTTTCAGTAACTCTCGATGTACAAAAATACTTTAATAAAAAATATTTACGACAGGCTACATCAATTAAAAAGTAACGATATTTTACAAGTACACACGCTTTTTAAAAGAAAAGTCGAAAACTTTTCAAATATAAAACCTTTTGTGTCGTTTCATGTACAAGTTGAACTTCTGACCAAAACGAAATTAGTACAAAAGAATCCCTAGATTGCGAAGCAGGGAAGTAAAGTAAATGAAAATGCCTCTCAAAAGTCGAAATTCACCACAAACTCGAATAACAGTCGCGAAATTTGAACAAAACCAATAAGTTGAGTACCGAATTTAATATGCGGACGTTAGGATTTAATGTCCCACCTTTCGAAGAAATACGACAAAAGTTGGACCATTGCTGAGGGCTGGAGAACGAAACTTGGACGCATGAGGGGACCTGGTTCATTAATCAAGCGAATCAGTTTGATGGATGGCGGAAAGATTGTCGCTCATTTTTGCGGCGCCCCCTTTCCTCGATGTAATGAATTATACCTAATCAATGGTTGAATTGAAATGGAATATCTTGATGAAGGTCTTTTGTTAATGGTTGCGGTTTTATTATGCTGCAACTGTAGATTAGGATTGATATTGGCTAAGGGGATTTCTTATGGCGTCTTTGTTTACTACGAGAAAGTTTTAGCTTTACAATTATAATCTCTTGCTAAAAGATTTAGTAGTGAGAAAGGACTTCGACTTGTGTAAATCTCAGATTTACTCCAAGTTTTTAAGGACCATTTAAACTTACCTTTTAAATAGGTGAAACTTATCATTCAGCACATTTAACACCCTCCTTGAAGCATAACAGTCTTAAACCTTACCGCAACTTTTACATTACTCTTATCAGAGTATCAAACTAGGAAAGTTGTCATTTAAAACGAGGAGAGGAGCCTCGAAACTGGCGGTGCGTCACCCATGTATGCCAAAATAAACGATCCCTTTCTTCCCTTCGTTTCAGACGAAGGTGACAGTTATCTCGCTGCCTCCCCACCAATAGTTCCGCGCCCTTAAACCGACACAGTGTGGAGTGAAAACATAAAGACGTACGGTATGGACCGGCACGCTAGGAATATTTGTAGTGAATGAAAGAAAAAAAAACCTAAAGGATGATTTTACCAGAATAGCCACAACTACATAAATATAACCACAAAAATACGCGGTCAGAAATTTTAAAGCAAAATTTCTTTTATTCGGCATTAAATGACAGGATAGTGGATCATCTTCTTTTCTTTTACTTTCATGTTTTGGGTTATATCATTTTCTGTGGCACGGATTAGGAATACAAAGTGACACTACTCCATTTTGTACCGTACGTGGTTACTAAGGAGAATGAACGTAGCCAAGTGTCTTTGGGAAGAGACGGAAAACTCGACATCAACACCTAGCAACCTTAGTAATGCAGGTGAAATCCTTCTACTCACAAAGTTATATAGCTAGGGACGCATATTAGGTGAGGCCTATGCCTAACAATGGACTGCAAAAAAGGGCCAGATCATAATATAAATCGTGATGAATAATCCTTTTCTGAATGTTCTCTGTGACTAAAACTAACATTTGGAACAGTTGAATCTAATTGATCCTAGGTCCTTTGACTTATATACGGTTTCAATGCTGTTTTAATGCTGAAGAACACTAAAAATGAAAAATATGCTTGATGAAATGTTTCACGCCTATGGCCTAGTAGTTTAAGTATGACATAAATGAACTCGGAATTTATTTGGGCTTCTTGTGCTTTTATGGGGTAAGTACCTCACAACGTAAACCTGAAGTCCGTGGCTGACTGAAAAGTTAAGAGTTTAATCTGACAAACTGAAACTATTTTGAAATGAAATCTTGAGAGTTGTATGATACTTCATTACGAAACTGAAAAGGACAGTGAAATCCTTTTTAGACTTGGAATTTTATTTAGTCTGAAGTAGCATTGTTTTAACTTCAAGTGGTCGTGTACTTTGTACTAGTCCGCAGTAAACTTATTGAAATTATTTTCCATAAATTATGAACAGGTATACTTCTATGATATTCTTAAAGAGCCAATGTACTAATCCTTAGTACACATACATACATAGACTGACGCCTGTTTCCCCGAAGGGGTAGGCAGAGGCATATTAAACGCCCACTTTTCACCAGTGTTTTGATCCCACGTAATAGGTGGCGAGCCTATTGCCGCTTATTGGGACATTTTGTTTGCCAGAGCCTCGTCCGTTGATCGGTAGGTGCACCACTTGCAGGTGAGGTTGGCTTGGGACCCTAAGTTCTTGGTGGGAACCCTATGCACCCTCTAATCCTTAGTAGCTTTTCTAAATCTATAACGCGCACGTTAATGCGGTGTCAGATTCCAAGCGCGACTGAACTGAGGGATTTGAGATACTATGCCACATATTTAAATTAACTGATGATAATATTTACTTATTTCTAAATTGATGATATAACAGAATACCTAACTTATACACTGATTGTTTCAGAACTAGAACCACATTCTCCTACTATCCTAATAGTCCAGTATAACATACTAACCATACATATAGGAACGTGCCTAGCTATACATTATGAATTAAGGGTAAACACTAAAGCAGTCATATCTCTCTAAAAGCCATCTCTACCGCATTATGTCAGAAAATGTCAAAAGCAAACCTACATCAATCATAATTTTTTTGAATTCTAAAAATACCTTCCCTACCCATCTCCTGCTATCTATTAGCCATGTACGATTATCGATTGAAATTAAAATCATATTTTGTTATATTCTGTATTGACGAGGATAATTCTTTTGACATATATTTTATTTGTTTTATCGTGAACTCATACTGAACATATGAATACCAGAATTGGGAACATCGCTACAGGAAAAATGCAAATATCATCCACAAAATGAGGATAAAATTAGCCAGGAATACTAAGAAGGTGATATGAGCTTAAAATGCAGGAAACTTCAGTATGTCATGTGGATTTTTTTAAATTTGTAATCAGTCATAGCTCATTAAAAATATATTGCTATATTTTTTATATAAGGGTATCGAATCAAAACGAACTGGGCTGATATGGACTTAAACTATTACAGTCATAAATTATTTTACCAAGCTTAACAAGTACATAGCTTCGTAAAAAATATAGTACATAATAAACTTGAGTCCCTTACTCAAGTGTGCTTTCATAACAGCCCATTCCACAGGCCAAATACGTAATAGTTTAATTTGGCCTCAAACTGCCTCGTCTGTCGATATTGTAACTCTCTTCATTCTGTTGCCATAACTAATAAAAATAAGTGCCTCCCTATCACACACACACACACATGCACATTCAACATACACAGGGATAAGTCCGTCAAATCAAAAACAAATCTAAAACTACGCATCTAACTCTCATTTCGATTCGAATCGGTATGGATTCCGAATTCGTGGTAGTGAACCTCAGGGCTGCCTCGTATTCAAATAAGCTTGCATTTAGTTGCGGTTAAAAATGACATACCACAAACCACGAAAATGAATGATTTGTGCTAAATAATAATTATGTGTTGTCAGTAACATTATTTAGTTTAATCTGTTATGAGGCATGTGATCCAGTGGTCGCGCGGATAACTATCCACGAGATTGAATTCTAATGCAGTTTGAATAGTTTTGACGTTTCTGATTTATCTTCTAATTCATAAATTAATCAAAGAGATTACTTTCACGTGAAATGAGTGAGCTGATTCATTTTATGGAGTACATTATGCCTCGATGAAACTGTTAATTTGAGGAACTTGACGCCACATAAAGCAAGTAAACGATTTTATCCATGGAGGTTAGGAACAAGAGAGCATACATACATGTAACTCCAGTTTACCTAAAATATATTAATTATATTTTAAGGAATATTATATGACTTGCAAACATTGTCTCGTATATTTTCTAGTATTGATGACTCAAAACAAAGATGTCATATTATCACTTAAAATAGTCACGACTGAGGACCATCGCTTGTTGTATACTTTTTGCTAAGTTGCGGCATATTCACTGCTAGAAATATGTGATTATGTTCAAAACGTTATTGAAGTGAACACTTAAGCGAAAAAATTGAATTTTTTAAAACTTTTATAAAGGAAAACTAAATGCCTTAGGCATTGCCTGTCCAAAAAAGTTAGGTTGGAGCAGAGATAGAAAAGGAAAAATAAATCTTAAGCGATAAATTATTTGATTTGATTGTTTTGATTGAATCGGCTGGTATACAGTATATTTATAGCTTTGGTATAATCACAGAAGTTTTAGGTTTGATTTTTGTTTTAATAATGAAATCATATGTTATCATGACGCATAGAATTGTTTTACAGGAAAGCCCTTCAAAAGCAACAAATGGGCCGATTGCCGCCTAAAATGCAACTGAAGCAATTCGGGTATAAATACAACTCCTACAAACTCCTGCCCGCGTGTAAGTAATCATTATTCAAATATTTTAAGTTATGTTCGGCTAAAATTGAGACTTCTGTCTGTTGAAACTTCTGTCATAAACATCTCTAAGATGCTCGATTCAATCAAAAGACTTGGGGAGTAAAAAAGGGGAGTCACTTTTTTTATTCTTTATCGGATTTTGATGTTCCTTTTAACTGAAAAAGAGTTGATTGCAAAGATGAATGTAATTGTTACAAATTAAGAACTTTTTGATCCGTGTGGTAACGGATTAAGAATACGGAATGTCACCACCCCATATCATCCCATGGGTGTCGTAAGAGCCGACAGAGGGAGCATATTATGCAGAGAACAGCACTGTAAGAGAAGGAAAACTTGATACCAACCCTATACCAACTCGTTTGGCCAGCGTGGTACAGTAGGCCAATTCCTCCTTTCAAAGGAGAGGCCTAGTCCAGCAGTGGACTGTTAAAGGCTGATGATGACGAAGAACTTTTGAAATCCTTTAAGCTTGGTATTTTGTACAAAAATAGCTTAAGACGTTTGGACAGTTTCTTTCCATTCAACTTTCATTGCCTTGCCACCACTTCCATTACTAAGATAAATGTTCAATTACCGTTGTCGAAAACTTATTGATAAGAGGGAAGAAACTAGCAATGTACCATAAAGTAAGATTTGAACCCAAAACTACGATAAACTCTTGATTTACCAACAGAAATAATCAGCCAATTTGGCGTAAATAGTTTACTCTTCAGACCAGCGCGTCAGCGCTAGGTCCAAGGATACTGACTCCCCATATCGACTGTTAAATCTTCATACCTTGTCCGCCAGCTTAACGTGCTATTCGAGGCACGGGAAAATGATAATTAACAAGTTAATACGATATTTCGAAAAGTCAGTGGTGCGTGCCGTTGGTTTTCACCCGATACCCTCTGCATGGCAGTTTGTTGGTATCTCCACTAGGCTATCGTTGCATGTAATGTATATAAAATCAATATAATTATTTAAACAGTCTCATGCTTTGGATACCAAAAACACGTATTAAAATGAAATATATTTTTGAATGCGATACCTCTCTGAATCTGGTCAGGCATAATTTCATTTGAAACTATTAATTAATAAAATTAACTTGCGCCCGTACAAAAATAAATACATTTTCTGCTTAAAACTTTGAAACGTGCCTTGTTAATATGTATAACATAATGATATGTCTCTATTTTCCTGAAAAATATTCTCATTTTATTTTCCTTAATATCTTTGGGGAACACTTTGGTTGAAAAATATGCTTCAATGTCGCAAATCTATTAAAAATGGTAAACCAGTGTTTTTGATAATGAGTAAAGCCATAAAACTTTAACTCAAATTGCTTCAATTCATGAATATTATGTAGTCTTCCTTTTTATTAACAGCGAGTTATCATCAAGACGCAGGTGTAGCAGGAGCATAACTGAGAACTTTATGGAGAATACACAGACTGAATAAAAGTCAGTACATCTACTATTTTGAAAATACATTTAGAATGTATACAAACAAGTTATCAGCAAGCCTGTGCACCCACACTCCCAAAGTCGTCTAGCAAAACCCAGTGGTGGGGAAGAGAACTAGAGGGACTCAGGCAAAACCTGAGGAAACTTTTTAACAGGGCTAAAAACACGAGAATGGAAGCAGACTGGCTCAAATACAAAGAAGCCCAGTCACACTACAAGAAACGCATAAGATTCCGCAGAGGCGAGTCCTGGCGGCGTTTTTGCAGTGGTATAAACACCACGAATGAAGCAGCCAGGGTGAAAAAGATCTTGTCTCAGGACAGCAACAAAACCCTTGGCGCCATTAAAAAGCAAGATGGAACCTACGCAACTACGGACGCTGAAATTAGCCAAGTGCTAATTGAAACTCACTTCCCAAGTTGTGAAGTAACCAATGACCGTCTGTGGGACGAGTCAGACTACAGACCACCGACCCAAACAGACTGGCTGGTAGCCGAAAATGTGGTCACCACAGACCGGCTGAAATGGGCAATAGACAGCTTCCAGGCATTCAAATCCTAGATGAAATCATACCAGAATTCCTACAATGGGGATGCACAACGATTGTGCCGCACCTGCTCGAGATCTACAGGGCCTCAATAGCACACAGATACATACCTTGCAGGTGGAGGGAAGTTAAAGTCATATTCCTCCCAAAACCTGGCAAAACCGACTACTCACAAGCGAAAGCATAAAGACCCATCAGCTTGACCTCTTTCTTATTGAAAACGCTGGAGAGACTTACGGACCGATACCTCCGTGAGGGCGCATTACTGCGCAATCCACTACACCCACATCAACACGCCTACAGAAGTGGCAGGTCAACTGAATCGGCGTTGCATTCCGTTGTTGGAACCATTGAAACAGCGCTTACCAACAAGTTAATGACACTGGGGGCCTTCATTGACATAGAAGGTGCCTTCGACAAAACTAAGTTCAACAATATCAGCCGGGCCCTCGGAAAGTTCGGAGTTGAGCAAACTCTTAGTGGCTGGATTGATCAACTGCTGAAACAGAGGGCAATACAATTCACGGTAAACTCCACCACAAGGGGCATAGTTGCAAAAGGCTGCCCTCAGGGAGGTGTACTCTCACCCCTGTTGTGGAACATTGTGGTGGACGATCTGTTACGGAACTTAAACGACAGACGATTCTTCACGGTCGGCTATACAGACGACATTACCATCCTGATCAAAGGTGACTCAGAAGACACGATCCGAAATCGGATGCAAGCAGCCATCAGGATCATGGAGGAATGGTGCAACCAACATGAACTGACGGTTAACCCCAACAAAACGGAGGTAGTACTTTTCACCAACAAAAGGAAAACCCATATGTGCAAAACACCAAAACTCTTTGGAACGGAGCTTACCCTATCGAATGAAGTCAAGTACTTGGGCGTAATACTTGACCATAAGCTAAACTGGGGCAAGCACATCGGCACAAAAACAACAAAAGCATGCACAATCTTCTGGCAATGTCGGAGAATCATAGGCAAAAAATGGGGTCTCAAGCCATCAATTACCCTGTGGATCTACACTGCCATTATACGTCCCATGCTTACATATGGTGCAGTAGTGTGGTGGCCACGCACGCAACTAAGCACAATCACAAAAAAACTACAGAGCCTTCAACGCCTAGCCTGCTTGGCCACGACAGGCTGCATGAAGAGCACCCCAACAGCCGCCTTGGAGATACTACTGGACCTAAGACCGCTGCACCTAATGATCCAGCAGGAAGCTGGCGCTGAAGCAATCCATCTAGACAAGCTCGGGCTATGGAGAAAGGATGATCGAATTACCCACGCACGCCTAAAAGGGACCTTAACCAAAGAGATCCCGATGCTAGAGGCCGCTTGCGATCTCATCCCTAAAACTTTTGTCTTCGACAAAAAATATCGCATCCAATTGCAGGAGGAACACAAAGACAGCTCTGGTATACACGAAGTCAGAGTATACACAGACGGCTCAAAAACGAAGTATGGGACAGGTGCGGGCGTATTCTCCCATGACTTAAATATCAACATCTCAACATCCCTTGGCACCCTTAACACCATATTCCAAGCCGAGTGTGTTGGGATAACAAGAGCCGCAACAGCAATCGCGTCTAGGAACGTAAGTGACCTGGCTATACGCATTATCACGGACAGTGCCTCTGTACTACAAGCTCTCGGCAGCAACTGCTTTAACAGCGGCCTCATCATGGAATGCCACCTAGAGCTGCAAAAGATTGCAGAGAAGAATCGGGTTACGCTGCAATGGATTAAAGGCCACAGCAACTCCGCAGGCAATGACGCCCCAGACCAACTGGCAAGGCAAGGATCGGACACAATGATAATGGGACCCGTGCCGATTGTACCGATACCAGCAAGCCAACTCAAAACGTGGCTACGCGAGAGAACCGCACATGAACACGAAAAACAGTGGGCAAACATAAAATAATGCAGACAATCAAAAGATGCTATCCCCTGCTTGAACAAGCGACTCTCACACAAGCTGCTGCATTCGAATAGAAAAACACTTAAGCATCTGACGGGCATAATAACCGGCCACTGTCCACTCAACAAGCACCTATTCAACATAGGCGTTACGGACAGCCCACTGTGCAGGGGCTGCATGGAAACCGAAGAAACACCCGCTCACGTCATTCTGCACTGTACAAGTGTGAGCGATCAACGGGCAGAGCTGCTGAACAACCCCAGAACCATGAGTGAAGCTTTAAATGACACCAGCCAACTAATGGCTTTCTGGAAGGAACTAAGGTGGTATGAGTAGTCGGCGTCAATCAAGTCGCCACATACGCACAATGGCCCAAACAAGTGGCTAAGTGCGGAAAACCCACGACCAACTAACTAACTAACTATCTACTATTTTCCAGAGAGTTTTGTATTATATGAAACGTCTGTAAAACTCCCTAACATAATAGCAAAGTTTTGCCAGGCGACAGCCCTACAAGCAACACAGAGCAACGATTAAGGAGATGAATTACGATGAATCACCGACTAGGGTCGCCCCACACATCTATTATCAAACAGTCATAATTTATGTAAGTCTATGCGTTGACGCCCGATAAGGGACGATTAGACGATAACATTCACTCGTTAGTTTAATGGCGAAGCGTTTCCCAGTAGCACAGGAAAATGTGGTGAAAATATTGAAGTTTTAAAAGTAGGTCGTATTTTAATAATGATGTATGATATGCACTGTGGTGAAATTAACTGATTTTGTGGCTGTTTTATAAAAACAGCTGCGGCTTGCCTTGGAAAATCGGCAAGTAATTATTTTGTGTTTTGTTGTGTTATTTCTGAGGTGGCAACTTTTATAACATCGTCGTATTCGTACCCGTGAGGATATGCCGTGAATTATGTTCGGATATATTTTGGTTGCCAAATATTTAGCTTATACTCGATATTAATTAAAAAGTTACTTTTTTTAAAACATCTTTATAACAAAATTTCGCTATAAACCAATCTACCCACCTGCTTTCAAACACTAGCAGTTTCACTGTTCCGTGTGTCATATGTTATGCATAACAATTGATTTTCTATTGTGTCTCGCGCCGGACAGAAAATGGGCTAGTTTTGGATCTGGTAAATATATTGCAGGCTTTTAGGAGTTCCTCTTCAACATGGCAATAAAAGCAAACTGATTTGACTCCCGAGTGCATTTCATCATAATCTCCACTACTGAATATAGACCCAAGGTTCTCCACACAGACCGACCTTGAGCCACCTGTATCCAACAGTTTTCTGTGTTCCCAATTTGATCGATGTCCTGTCTAAGATCGTCCAATTCGTGACCGCTTTAGAACCTTCTTCCCAACGGCCATCGGTTCTTCAAACTGTGTGCCAAATTGCCACATCAGGTTGACTATTAAGAGAGCTAATTCGCCCGCTATGGTTCTCCTACAGATCTTCTTGCTATTGATGCATTTGGACCTGGGGGCCAATTCTGCTAAATAAATATAGTCTCGATATCATGTCAGTGTCATACTTACGTCACAAAAAGCGTATTCTTCTAAATTACCTGATATTTGAATGAAATTGTAACGAGATCGTATGTGTCAACGACGAACTGTTTATTTAAAATTATACGACAATGACATTAGGTTATCAGAATACCGCTTTTAAATCCATTCAAAATATAATATCAATGTCATATAAAAATTGCAGAATTGGCCCCCTGGTGTATATTGACCTATCAAAATCAGTAATGATTTGCTCAAATATTATTTCTATTCAGATATCTAAATAATTATATTATTAATCATAATATATTCCATCAATTAATTACCAACTAAACAATAGTATTGTGGTAACTTGGTGCGTGTGAATTGTTCTAAATAGTGGCATGAAGCAATATACAAGATTATCATAGCTAATCAGGCGTAACTAATTTTCGAATAATGATCAGGACTATTACGTAAACTTGCAAAATCAAAGGTGTGTCCTTTAATAGCGAGCTTCCTTTTACTAGACAAGGTGATCGTAAATTACTGATAACTAGTATTATGCCGCCCAATGCAGGTCGAACACACGGGTGTTCGAGCAACTCTCAGGAGGCTAATTCACGTGTGTAACTTTTGATACGTTATTCAGAATGTTCCATAGTGTCGTCATTGTTCCATCGAGTCCGTTAAATGTCAACAGAGTAAGTGAAAAGTCACATACGGCAACGATGTAAAAAAGAAATTCTCTATCGGTTTACCATGTTGGAAAAACGACCGCGGTGTTCTCAACTTCCCACAAATCTACCACAGCGTGAAAATATAATATTGGTTTTTTGCAAATCGCTCCTAACATCAATATGTAACTGCCCTTATAAATTGTATGACCTTTGGCAAACATCCAAAAATTCGATTCGAATTCGAAATCCGTTTGACCTTTTCGGAAAAATTACGTTATCCAAAAATAACATGATAACCCTTATAAAAGCAGTCGGTAAATCAAGTCACATAACAAGAGGTCCTGTCATGTAAGCTACTTAAACGACTCAAAGCTTCAATTTTCAAGCTTCAAACTTAAATTCGCAGTTCTGCGATCTACCTTCGAAGTTTGTTTCAAAGTTGTACGATAATATAACATGGGATCGTTTGATGTACGTGTTTAGACAAGTTTGGTGTGTAGTATTGAGTAGACCACAGATTGTTTTGTTGATAAAGCGATGCAACTTTTTTCTACATTTGACCTGTTTTGAAAATGAAGATCTAGAATTGTAGATACTCGATAGGTTATAATAGATGGTTTTAATTTTTTGTTGTGAGTGTGTTACCTACTCTAGTGTTGGAGTTTTCAGACGACCCAAAGGCCTCCGATATGGTCTAACTATTCTACTGATGAGACAAGAACCGGGACCGACAGCATTACAGCCGAGGCTTGGTAGCGCTCTAATGTTAACACACGCGGTCACCCAGCCGGCGGGTGACCGCGTTCTTGTGTCATCAGTAGAATAGTTAGACCATATCGGAGGCCTTTGGGTCGTCTGAAAACTCCAATCATACCACCATAACCATATTTCGCAATCTCACGCCAAGAATCAGTATCCCAGAAAAGCAAGATCAGAATCCCAAGTATTTACAGTTTGCATAACCTTCAACTAGCTAAGTAAATTGAATAATCAATAGAGTTATAACAATAACAATCGGGATGTCGAATCTAATTGATTTGCTGACCGCCGTTTATGTAACCCACCCGCAATTATCAAGAGGGTCCGAGTTAGCTACCCAGTTAGTTGGTGGATATAAAAAAAACAGTAGATCAAAACCTGTTATATTTGCTATTAATAACTTCGTAGTAATAGGGGAGGGTGAAATTAGAATTATAGTTTTTATGAAGATGAGGAGCGAGGGTAAACCAACAAATTGATACGCAGACTGCTTCTGTGGTCCAGTGGATAGCGTGTGCGTCTGCTGATCAGGAGATCCCGGGTATGGTTCCCGAGTTGATCAAAAGTGTTAGTCAGTTTTTCCAAATTCTCAGTAGCAGTACGGAGTCTGGCAATGTGCCGGTAACGCCAATAGACTCGAGGACTATTACGTGGGACCTTACCATTTAGCGCCATGTAGTTGAAATATGAACGACAACTCTGTCCAGCCCTTCGGGCGTATGCCTGTATAGGCGTGAGTCTATAAGATGATGATGAGATGCTACGCAGAGGGAATTAAGTTCAAACTCACAAGGCGTACTACCATTTTTCAAAGTTAGTGCATATTAAAGTGTTACTAGCGTGCAGCAACGGAATATGAAACAGTATATATACTGGTACGTTACGTTGGTATTGTGTAAGAGAGTAGTACATACTACATCGGCCGAGTAAACCCATTCATGCTGAAATCAGCTAGACTCTACTACCTATGAAATAGATTAAAAAAAAATACAATTTTATTTCTTGAGACCTATAAACATTCGTTGTAATAGTTACGTGAATGAAATCCATTGCTTGTCGCTTTTGAAGTTAACAAACGATGACATGTTCGTACAATTTGTCAACTCAAATATTTTGATCAAATACTTTCCTATATTCTAGTGGCGTCGCCGTCGGCGTCGTATTCATTACAAGAAAATTTGAAGCTCCACCTATCGAGATTGATGGCTCTCCCGCACCTGCCGCCCAAGCCTTATTAGACGATTATAAATTAAAGATGTCAGGCCTCACTGGAAAACGAACTGCCTACCTATTTTTCTTTAAGTTGGTTGTTGGAATTTTCTGATTCGGTTTGTTTGTTTGGATGGATTGTATGGTTTCATATAGGTTAAGTTTAGAACTCGTTAATTGGCGAAACTTGTTGAAACATGAGACTCGATCAAGCTTCGTACGGGTTGTAGAGTCATCATCATCATCAGCCCTATATATAAACCGTCCCACTGCTGGGCATGGGCCTCTTCTCACTATGAGAAGGGTAAGGCCAATAGTCCACCACGCTATCTTAGTGCGGGTTGGCAGACTTCACATGTCTTTCGATAACATTATGGAGAACTCTCAGACATACAGGTTTCCTCACGATGTTTTCCTTTACCGTTTAGCAAGCCATAATTAACAATTTAATACGCACATAACTCCGAAAAGCCATTGGTGCGTGCCGTGGATTCGAACCCGGACTCTCTGCGTAACAGTCTGTCGGTCTCTCCATTAGTCTATCGCTGCTGCTTGTAGAGTAAATAATTTAAAATATCTTTACAAATTCCGTAGTCTCTGCCTACCCCTCCGGGACGCAGGCGTGAGTCTATGTATGTATGTATTTATGTATGTACAAATTATGTCCCCAAATCTACCTCACCTCGTAAATTATTGACGATTTACAAATTATTTATTACACCCTACTACCCGTAGGTGTAATAAATAATTTGAAATATCTTTACAAATATACACTCAATGCTTTCTCAAACAGCTTGGTAATAACAACATGAAAGTCCATCTATCAGTTTTTTAATTTATCACGAACAGACAGACACTTACTGGGAAGAATTGGTGAGGTAGTTTAATTTCTAAAATATTTTTTTTTATAATTATAGGTGGCAAACGAGCAGACAGATCACCTGATGGTAAGTAATTACCACCGCCCATGGGCACAAGCAACACCACAGGAGTCACAAATGCGTTGCCGCCTCTTGGTTTGGGAAAAGGGATAGGATGAGGAGTGGGATGAGGGAGAAGGAATAGTGGATATGGCCTCCGGCACTCTCACCCACCGAACGAAACGCAACAATTTCTACTGTTACTTTACGTCGATTTTCTGTGAGAGGGTAGTACTTCCCCGGTCGAGCCGGCCCATTCATGCCGAAAGCAGCAAGGCTCTACTACCGTAATTTCAAAGGATAAAATTTATATAAAAGAATAAAGATTGAACGTAGAATATAAAACGTAATTCAAGCAGCACTCAACCTTAGAAACGGGGTTTAAGTCAAATTACGGATAAAAAGATATTCTCCAGAGTATTTCTGTTCCTGTCGAAATTAGGCACAGCCTCTTAAGCTTTGTAATATTCATGACACAAAACAAAAAATAGTTAAAGCAGTTAATTTGAAAAGACTGGCTTGTACTCAATTGTTTTGTATTTGATTATCTCGACACTAAACAAATACAAGAAAATCCTTATGTTTCGAAATCGGATTTAAAAGGAAAGTGTGAGTTTGATACGAAATGCGGTGGCAAGTGTATGGTAAAAGATATAGGTATGTTACTCCTCAGCAGAATATATCTATGCTAAATGCTTTATCCTACAAACATGAAAATAGACGTTTTGAGTTTATCTGTAATGCTATAATCATTTCAGGTTTATATATTGCCAATGTACCGATGTTAAAATATGTATAGGAAAAAAATCATTTACATAATCAAATAAAGAAATATGTAAATGGAAATCAAGCACATTAAATCTCTCGCCAGACTTCAAGCTGGAAAGTTTCGTGAAAAGATGACATGACAGTCACGCTCGGGATCGTGTGCTAATTATAATTGAGCATATTAATCAATGCATGATAGAATTTAAATTAAATTGTTTATTTAGGGTAAAGAGAAACACGGATAAAAGTCAAAGGAATTGTTTACATTGTGTAATCATGATAGGTAACGTCCGTCTTTGTTCAACATGAAGAGGAAATCACGCTCGAGAACGACTTATACCTGTGAACCTGAAAACTTATCCCATGACACAGTTCATCAACAAGGCACTGAGTTATTTTAAAGATAAAGATATTTTATTTTGCAAATATGGGTTACATTTTTGGTGACAATTAAAGTAAATATATACAAGTTCAGCCATATCTTACCAGTTGGCATGCAAAAATAACATAAAGAAAAAAAGAAATATAATACAGCCATCAAACCAATTACACAATTTTAAAAGGAAACAATTTTAAATTAAATCAGTAAATAATAAAATAAAAACTCTTTTTATCTTTCCACTAACATCACAAGTTATAAAGGCTAGAGGGTTACACCATTACTCAAACTTTCAAATTTAACTTTAAATTATAAAAGTTGTGCTTAATTAAGTTATGTTACCCGGAATATTCATTTTGGCTGTGAAATGATCTTGAAAGTTAAAAATAAAGTTCGGCTATTTTCAACTTGGCATTAGGATATTAAATAAGTCTCTTTGTTGAAGTTTGGTTTTAGTGGGTACTCCGAGTAACCTTCTGCTCCGATTAACATCCTCAAAATGGGGTGCTGCGCCTTCAGTTTTGCGTACCACAGGATTGGCATTGTGTTTCTCTGCGGGCGAATATGCATTTCCCGGTTTGGCATCGATCGTCTCACGCCTAAAAAGTGGATATAGCTCTCAACGAAACGTGCCGGAAAATTACAGGATGTCTGAAGCTGACCCCGGTAGAGATGTTATATCCACTGGCAGGCATTGCCCCTCCGGGTGTGCGCAGAGAAGTAGCCTCCGCCGTAGAAAAATTGAAACAGGCGACAGATTGCAGACACCTATTGTATGGCCAAAGCCCAGCCACGAAGAGGTTGAAAAGCATAAAGAGTTTTCTCTGTACCATCCCAGCCAGCGACAACAATGTTTCCAAGGCCAGAGAAAACCTATGGCGTGAAAAATTCCCTCTTCCAACCTTCGTCCCTTTGGAGGAAAAACTACCTGCAGGATACCGGCTTCCTTGGCCAACCTGGAAAGCGCTCAATAGGCTGCGTACCCTGGTTGGCAGATACAGGGACAATCTGTCAAGGTGGGGATTTATAGACCCAAGTACGAACAAATGCAGCCGTGGCGAGTCGTCACAGACGATGGGCCATCTATTTACGTGCCCTGCAGGCCCGGAGTCGTGTACGCTTGACGACTTGTATGAGGCAAGGCTAAATGCCATCCGAGTGGCCGAGTTTTGGGCCAAATATATTTAAAGTGTTGCCATCGACACGATAAGTAAGTAAGCGGGTATTAACAATGATTGATAGTTTTTTAATAGAAACTTTAAATGCCATTTGAAAGAATAATATATAAAAGTTTTGTAAGTAGATTAAGATATTCACAATAATAATCAGTATAGTAAGCAAAGATTACAGAATGCAATCCCGCTTTGCTATACTCACATAACGTTCTATACCTTCCACACCTACACTTTAATAAAACCGCTTCCGCAGCATTACACTTTTAAATCCACTCATGTGACAGACGCCGATTCAAATCGCGGCCACTCGACAACTCTGCGTTCAAATGCTGATTCGACAGTTACCAACTTTCACACGATTTATCTAATAGTACCCGTGTTTGAGTGTTTGAGCTGGCTGGATTTTGGGAAAATCTCACTTTAAAACTGATAATAAAATCTGTTTGTGCATATGGATTTTTACTTTATCGCTTTTTTATCGGATTTAAAGTTAGAAGGGTTTGCAAGATCTTGTAGCAAAGAATTGATATGAAATAAAAATATTTTAAAACAAAAATGAACCGACTAAAATTTCGATGCAAATGTAAATTTTTAGTAGCTTTAATTTAAACGCAGAAGGTATATTATTATTTATTATTCATAATCATTATTTCACTTTAGCAATTTGCATTTTATTTTAGATTAGCAGGTATTCAGTAAAGTTGCCGACGATACTTAATAATATAGGAAGCCAAATAGAATACGAATACAATACAAACGAGAACAAACAATCCACCATGATTGTGGATGGTAATACTATTACATCTGTATAAATTACCGCAAAACACGTTAAGCCAAAGCAAAAAACCTATTATCGCAGCCTTTATCATCTACATTTTGTACGCCTTTAAATAGAAACATTCCATTGTAAAATTATACTTCTATAACACGCCTGAAACTACCATAGAACCCGTATAACTCAAAAACATCGAATATAAATAAATAATACCAGCCCTCTTCCAAATTCCCTACATCGCAAAATAGGGTAACAATACTTACATAAAGATGTTAAATAAAATTGAGACGAGAAGGGTAAAGGTTCTTATTACTTTCTAGGTGGACCTCGTGTCCACTATTTTCAATTCGCGACAACTTATTTACAGAGTAGTTCAAATGTATTGACTAAACGGTTCAAAGTGGATCGCGAATGTATACAATTCGAGACAGTGGTGTTGAATTATAGTTTCGAGTACTTTACTGCTGTTCTACTCGACAGTTATTGAAACAGTAATGCTGGATTTGCTGTTATTATTAAAACTGTTTGTTTTGTTTGTTTTTCGTGTGAGTGTGTGGCCAACTCTGGTTACGGAGTTTTCAGACTGCCCGAAGGCCTCCCACATGGCTTAACGACCTTATTCTTAGACAAGAACTAGGACCGACAACTTTGCGTGCCCTCCGAAGCACGGTAGCGCTCAGATGGAAATGCCACACACAGTCACTCATTCAAGTAGGGACCAGTGCAAGCGTTGCTTAACTTTGCCGATCTATAACGAACGGCAAGTCAAGTCTCGCTATGAGTGGTACGACTGAATAGCCACCTTATAATACGTTATATGTGTGTGCCCAGCTTGCGGATTGAAATATTATAATTGCCATTCACAAAAGTTTCGATAATTATTAAAGCGACGTCCGATAATTACTGGGTTTGAATGTTTATTGAAATATTCTTGTAATATATGGCTCCCAATTGGATTGGTAGTCAATTGTTACGTAAGACCCCAATTGAAGTAGGCTTTAAATGTCCTTCGCACTATGGCAAATATATTTTTAGAAGTGGGTTGAATTTCTTCGGTACTTAGATCGGAATGGCATGGATTCCAGGAATGTGTTGGGCAAACGGTGATAGGCTACAGATAATGTAGAATCATAAAGTAGTTAAAGTCATTGGAAGAAAATGTCTGGTGAAACGTTGTTGTAGGACTTAACGTGATAAGAAAATTATTCAATGATGACCGTTTTTTGCAAAATAAATTTGATGAGATAGTTTCGGCTTTAAAAAGTGATAACCTGGGTCTAATGTGTAGACCAACAGACTACTACGCAGCTCGCCTCGGGTTCATATCAATGACAGGCACGTGACTCGTCCCGCTGTGACCACGGCTGAAGCAAGTCAGTCGAAACGTTGGCAAATACCGAGGTATTTATGCCATAAATATATTATTTATCGCGAGTAAGACCCACTATATAACCTTGTATAATGTATACTAATCGCGAAAGTTATGTGCGTATTATATTGTTAATTATCGTAAATCTTGATAAACGGTGTAGGTAAACATCGGGAAGAGACTTGCATGTCTGAGAGTTCTCAAAAATATTGTCATGTCATCGAAAAATATGTGTTCCAACTCGCCAGCGTGATGGACTATGGCTTACCCTTCTAAAAATGAGAGGAGGCCTGATAGTGATGGTAATTTAATTTTATTGCGTATATGGGCTTCATTACCGAGCTACATATAGTTTTGTTCCTGTCAGCATAAGATACAATCCGCGGCATGGCCAATCCCTCCTGTATCTCCTTACTTCTTTAAGTTACCATCTACATCGTCAGAATGCTGTGATTGGGGTTCATTGTGCACTTTATTACAGAGTACACCTATTACGTGGGATCAAAACACTGGCGAAAAGTGGGCGTTTAATATGCCTCTGCCTACCCCTTCTGGGAAGCAGGCGTGAGTCTATGTATGTATTACAGAGTCAGAAGTATGAAAATCGATTATTAACATAGCTAGTCGGTGCATCGAACGTCATGATCGGCCGCATATACTAGAGTAAAAACGTATACCAAATTATAATCTTGAGTATCATTATAATATGCAACTGCATATTATTATTTCTGAATGATTTTCAAAATAAGGATTCAGTTTCTCATTTATTATAATTTACCAATGCTAAATAATAAACGAATCAACACGTTCTGTGTCTAAAGGCATGTATACATGTCAGCCTGGCTTCATTTTGGCAGTAATGACAAAAATACGACTGCATGTATTGAATACAACTCCTGAAGTGTAGTTATTTACGGCTGCCGCACAATTTAGTAGTACGCCGAGTGTTGTAAGTTTGATGCTCACACGATATGACATTTTATGTGGCTAACTTGTTATTTCATGACTGAATGTTCATAGATTCCGTTGTAGTATATTTTGTAAAACGCAGTTATACCTGATATGATATCTTAAATGAGGCTTAGTGATTCGCGATTTATAATAATAGAAACTTCAAGATTATATAAACTTCAATACTTACACATAACATTTGTAGCTATAATAATATGAATATTGTGCTATAATACTGCACAAGTATGGCACCAGAATGCACCGCTAGCGCAAACAATAAACTTGACACAACAAAATTACATAAATTTGTGACATTGACGAGTTTTTGACAGAATACGTTGTAACCATGTCAGATTGTTTACTGCATTTGTTTTTAGCGTCATCTGTAATGTTCTCTATTCTCTCTGCAGTAGCTAACTGCATTTGTGCTGCATATTTGTTTCACACTCGCCGATGTGGTCACAGCTTTAGTTGAATGTTCGTCTTTCCATCGTAATATTTTATTAATTTGAAACCCGAGGTAAATGACGAAATATTGTCGCTAATGAATTTATCATTAATTTAATATTGTTCAACAATTAAATATGTGTCGCATTAATTATTTGCAAACGCGGATGATTTATTTTGAGAAGAATATTACAGGGTTGTTTTTTATGGAATTGAATGTAACATACTATTGGTCGTTTTATTTTTCAACCAATTAATTTGATCCTGTAAGTAAATTCAAGAGTTTTATTAAGACCAGTGACGGAACTTGGTTGAAGTAGTTTATTTCTTTTTAAATACATACATTTATAATATATGCAGAGACTTTTAAAAGTTAGTGCGTATTAATTTGTTAATTGTCGTTGGTTAGTGGGGAAGGCAAACATTTTGAGAAAACCTTTATGTCTGAGAGTTCTTCAAAGTTCTCGAAAGACATATGAAGTCTGCCAACCTGATCAGCGTGGTGGACTATTGTAACGGAATCCTATCGACCACAGGCTGATTAAAATTTTAGTTTTCTTAATAACTGGGTTTAAAATGTCAGAGGGCCCCCAGTGGCCCTGATTAAGCGCCCCTCCTCCGCGCATAATCTATGACACTCGTCCAGGGTTGACGGGACATGTCTCTACTGACAGCATTTACCAAGTGTAAACACTTCTAAGAGTGAAAAGAGGACATCAAAATAATATATGTCTTTAATGGGATTGCCTCGCTTCTAACTAGATTACGATGCCTAGCAGTACCCTGAATACCACATAGTTAAGTATCCACCATTCAATCCACCATTCATAACCACACATCCACAAGCGAGATATGTGAAACCTCTCCGCTCTCAATCTCAGACGCTGGGTGCCGAGGCAGAGCCGAGGTAACTCATACCAGACCGTGGTCACAAATCAAGCATGTGAAACCCCTCCGCTCTCAATCTCCGGTAGCTGTGTACCGGGGCAAAGCCGAGGTAACGCATACAAGACCTGCGTACACTCTTACTTCTCCGCAAGCCTAATATCCTAAGCTAATCACACATACGCAGATCCACTGGCAGGATACTTGTATTCTCTCCGCTCTCAATCTCCGTACGCTGGGTCCCGGGGCAGAGCCGAGAACACAACCATCAAACCGTGGCTTACATATATCACACTCTCTCGGCCATACAGGACCTACGCTAAGCCAGGCGCACCCAGTCAGTCAGTCTGTAATCGTTATTATATAACTAACTATTATAAACTAAACATATTAATAAATAACATTGTCTATAGTAATTTATTCAGCCTGGGATATCAGTACATACATATTTGTAATGTGTAATTATATAAAACTTATACAATGACTTTTAGTGATTAAATGTAAGTATCAGGCACTCACCGGGATCAACAGCGTCATACCTCGTTAGGACTTCTCACCCGGTAACCGATACTCTGCCACTCGTCGCCCTATACCTTTTCTTGAAGCCCGCTCGTCTCTTTCCTTGTTAGTAATTAACACTCATTCTCAATTCTTGCCGAACACTCTTTCCGCGCCTAGATCTAGGTACGATACGTTTCGTGCCTCCAAGCCAACTTTTCTCCACCCCTACGCATACTTCCCAACCTAACACGCCGCGTCTTGTCACCCGCCGGGATCCGCCTAGCTCCGCGTACTCACATCGACCATCTCCAAACACAACAGACCCGTATTTCGTAAACTACCATGCCACGCTTTCCCGAGATCTCTCAACCTCCGCGTCCTAAGACCGACTGTCTAAACTACCACGCGAGTTTTCCCGAGCTCTGCCCTCTTCCGCGTCTTAAGACTGACTGTCCGAGATCCGCACGGTTCCGCGTCCCAACATTGACTGTCCCATCCAACACCACCACTACCACGTCACGCTGTCCTGGGACCCGACTGGCCCCGCCTCCTAAGATCGACTGTCCAGTCAAACACCCCCAAGGCAACGCCCCTGACCTCTTACTACCTGATAGGGTACGTTTCTTGTGGTTGTTCCCTTTTTTTATGATCCTCAACTACACCGCCTGTGAACACTACAGTGCCAATATTTTCTCACATTTCATGGCTATTTCTTTACTTATATGCCTGTCACATAACTCTTATAAATTTGTCAAACTCTTGGGATTTATGAGTTTACTAATTGCATAACGTTGGCGCCATCGTAGCGATAAGACAAACACATGTGGAAACAAGTATGCGACCTAAGGACTATATATTATTATTTAATTTGGTGTAGCGAGCAACACCATTACACTATGGTTTTGCCCTTCTCATAGTAAGAAGAGGTGCGTGCCCAGCAGAGGGACAGTAAATATACAAGGGACAGTATATATGACGATGATGGTAAATCACGTCTGCTGTTCTGCGTTTGCTACTTTTGTGTAAATATTGGATGCTTAAATCGGGACCAGTTAATAATAATATATACTTACTAGTACGTAGTAGGTTATATTTAAATCCCAATTAGTAGAGTTCGGTGCTATTAACGTGTACCGATCAAGTTTCTAATCGTTGTACCTGTTATTAAAAAGGCAGTCAGGAAGTTTTTTATTCAAAGCATTTTTTATACAAAATGTATAAAAAATGCTTTGAAAAAGAGGTTCTTAGTGAAAGAGAGGTCATTATTTTTCTTAAGTTACTAAGGTTCATTTAAAATGTCTTTATTATATAAGATTGAATTTCGTTTTACCTTTTTTAAAGGAGACACAAAATATCTTAAGCAGAGCCGTCAATATCAAGGTTAAAACGCCATTTTTGTAACGACAGTAGTTGGCATGGTGACTATCGTTGTTAGTATCTAATAACTGATCACGATCAAGGAGGGTTAAATCGACAAATTACAAAATATAATCAACATGCAGCTTTTTTTATTGTATAGGCAGATCAACGGCCAAACGGGTCCTCTGGTGTTAAATGACCACCGCCATTCAAAGACACCTGCAATGCCCGAAGGATTACAAGTGTGTTGCCGACATCTTTAAAACGAATACGCTCACTTCTTAAAGCTTCTAATGCCAAATGGTTTGGTAATACTGCTACAGATAGCCGGTTCCACAGATGAAATATAAATGCTGACTAGAGAACTTTCGATAATTTGTGTAGCATTCCTTTTTTATTTTTTTATCTTGAGTGCCAGGTATGCCGTAGAAGCAGTAAAACCTATTTAAAAATAACTTCATTAAGCGACGCAAGATACGCAGCGCCTATTGTGGTCAACGGTGACTGCAGACAAAAATCCTCTAAAATCTTTAATTTGCATACAGTTCTACTAGTTTCACGAAAATGTGGAACAAAAGATGATTTGTCAAATAGCCAGAAGCATTTGGTTATAATTAACAAACCACGATGAGGATTCATTTACAAGGTAGCGGAGCAAACGCAACTCTACAACATTTTTAGATATTTACTCATTTTTAAAACAGAAACCGTTACATTTTTTTTTTTTCAATTATATTGTGTAACATTTTATGTGATATATATAACTAGATAATAATAACGTATCTCACCAACTAGCGAATGGTCACCAACTGCCAAATTGGCGACCATCTTTAAATAAGGAAAAAAATTAATTCATATGAACACACTATTACCTTCGTAAGAACCGTCAAAGTACTTAATGTCCGTACCAACTAATATTATTTAACATTACAGGGACGTACTCAGTATTTACAAGGGTATCGAAAATAAACTGTCAATCCGATCGACGTTACGTTATTATTACTATTTTCGCTACAAATAGTTATTTGTAGCGAAAATAGTAATAATTATAATTTCAGTATTGTTCGGACGTCTTTTAAAAAAATATGTGCATATCCAATTATTAATTATCGCTTGCTAAATGGCGAAGGCAAAACGTTGTAAAGAAACCTGTATGTCTGAGAGTTCTCCATAATGTTCTCGAAAGACATGTTAAGTCTGCCAAGCCGCACTTGGCTAGCGTGGTGGACTATAGCCTTACCCTTCTGACAGTGAGAAGAGGCCCGTGCCCAGCAGTGGGACTGTTTATGAACAGGGCAGAGAGTGATTTTTTAAACTCATGAATCAAATATCCATAGCGCATCAAACAATTTTTCTCCATCAAATTTCAAACATGGTTTTGTTTAAATTTATATTTCTAGTAGTAGTTGCAGTTCGGCTTGAGCTACACTACGGTGTAACATACATCCTCGCCACCACCGAACAATGGCACTTGCGAGGTTACCCCTAGATTACCGCGCGGTGCTATTGTAGTCCACAAAAATACACCCGTATATGCCAAGTAATATATTTTTGTAATATCATAATGCAGCAGAGACTGCCAGGAATATTATGGTGTTATGTTGATGCTAAATGACATGTTTTGTCACAAAATGGAGTCGTAAATGCGAGTTATAATTATATTTTTTGTGTTTATATTTTATAGATCGTCAGAAGCTTTTAGTGTGCGAATTTATTATGTCGTGTTGTGACTGGCATGACAATATTTAAAAAGGCAATTTATTTTCTTTGTTTACTAAGAAATACATGTACATTAATAGACTTGTGCGCTAAGCCACTCATAACTTCAACACTAAAGTGCTTGAAGCAAACTGCTGTTTTTGTTTCTTTTTTGTCTATCTACTTAAGAATATGTACAATTATGGTAACTAGAGCATAGTTGCAGCTACGCCCTCTCATTTTATTTAAACTTAAGTGTTTCGTTCCTATCCCGTGGGAATTTTACATACATGCCTTTCAGCTTCTTGCGCCCAATAGTTTTGTCTGTGCGTTCGGTCAGTCTATCAGTCAGTCAGTAACGTGTCAGGTTTATATATATTCCAATTTCAGCACTTTCCTTTCCCCCCTAGTAAATCATGAATTAATATATTATGTTTTCACCCAGTAATATGTACATTGTTAAAACCTTTGTTACTTTCATCTTAAATCCATTTGAATTTACAAGTCAGATAGTACACATTTTCTTTGTTCATAATGTTTGTAGAACAAGCAATATAAAACGGTACAAACTAGAAACGCGTAAAATATTGTACAGAATATAAAATAGACAAATTACATTCATAACAGAGCGACTTACGACACTGCTAATGCAAAGTGGGCTATGCACCGACAGCTATATAAAACCACTACGACTAAAGTTGTTTTAGCTCCTTAATAAATTAATAGTTTAAAAAACACTAGGAAAACACGCTTTTATAAATGCACGTAAAAGCAAAAAAATGATTATGGATCGTTCAAGTTGTCTCTATTTCTAGGCTAAACTATGTGTTTTAATTATAATATTTGATTGTAAAAGCGTGGGGCGCTGGAACAGAAAGACGTTCTTGTTTAACTTGTTGAAATATCAAGGGAATAGATGTTACTGGAAGCAGGTTACACAGATTGGCGCTCTAACTGGAATTGCAGCACGAGTAGTAGGTGGCTCTACATTAAACAGTCTGCTCAAACCACTACCAGTTTGGCGAACTCAGACAAAACATGCGCCATCAGCGAGGAAGACGACATTCACCGACATTTTTAACGATTCTTCTTTCAGGAAATTAAGTACCTACATAAGAGAAATGCGTCAACAGTGGCAAAATGTAGAGTTCTTGTTCGTGGACGAGATATCTTTGGTTCCCTTTGGTAACCCTTTGGTGGCATAAATGCTATGCTCTTGTGCGATCTCATGCAGCTTCCGCCAGGAAGTTACTATTAGTTAACAAGAAAGTGTGTTCTGTTCCAGCGCCCCACGCTTTTACAATCAAATATTATAATTAAAACACATAGTTTAGCCCAGAAAACGATCCATAATATTTTTTTTGCTTTTACGTGCATTTATAAAAGCGTGTTTTCCTAGTGTTTTCCAAACTATTAATTTACTGTTGGCTGAAGTGTAAACTATGTGCTTTTAATTATAATATTTGATTGTTAAAGCGTGGGGCGTTCGAACAGGAAAGACGTTCTTGTTTAACTTGTCCATAAATCAAGTGAACAGATGTTACGGGAAGCAGGATACCACAGATTGGCGCTCTTACTGGAGTTGCAGCACGAGTAGTAAGTGGCTCTACATTAAACAGTCTGTTCAAAGTACCAGTTTGTCGAACTCAGACAAAACATGCGCCATCAGCGAGGAAGATGACATTCACCTACATTTTTAACGCCTCTTCTTTCAGGAAATTTATTATGCGGTAAGGTAATGCGGCAACAGTGGCAAAATGTAGAGTTCTTGTTCGTGGGCGAGATATCTTTGGTCCCCTTTGGTAGCCCTTTGGCGGCATAAATGCTATGCTCTTGTGAGACCTCATTCCGCCAGGAAGATAGTATTAGTATTTGTAAACAGTAAAGTCTTTCCTGTTCCAGCGCTCCACGCTTTTACAATCAAATATTATGATTAAAAGCACATAGTTTACACTTCACCCAAGAAAAAGAGACAACTTGAACGATCCATAATTTATTTTTTGTTTTTAACTGCATTTATAAAAGTTTGTTTTTCTAGTGTTTTTCAAACTATTAATTTATTTTATACTTTTTGGTCTTTGATAACGAAATATTTTTAACATTTATACATTTATTTTAAGTAGGCAAATGAGCCCGCGTCCTCTCCATCTCCGCCTGTGCGTCTGTATTACATGGTGTTTTATCTGTCAGCTTATAGCAATCTAGCTCTTCAATCAGGAGACCACTAAGTGATTTTACTCCACTTAGGGCCACATACGCCTGTCCAGCTGGAAAAGTACGAACCCTAACTACACCACTGCGTGGTCTACAATATATAATGGGTTTGTTATAACCTTGAAACCTGATTGTGTCCAAAGTCCATTACATGACCTTTCTAACAAGTGCAAACCGACTATGATACGATATTCCATCATGGAATGCCAGTGCCTATCTTCCGGTTTCATCATCAGACCTTGAAGGCTTGTCGTGGCCAAAGTTCATTACAAGACATATAAGAAATCCAAAACAGCTATGATACGATTTTCCATCATGAAGTTCCGGTTCATGTCTTCCAGCTCGATCATCAGATCAGTTTGACAATACCATATTATTGTATTGTCATCATAACTACATACAGCTGCCAATTTTCATTACGCTACGACCCTTGGAAGATGGTTAAATAAGTTACCTTAGATTCCATTACATAGTTAGTTAGATAAATGTCGAATTCCAGTTCATATCTTCCGGCTCCATCATCATATCAGTTTGACAGTACCATATTATGATTGTCATCAGAACTACATACAACTGCCAATTTTCATTACGCTACGACCCTTTGAAGATTGTTAAATTGGTTAGCTTAGATAACATTACAGAGTTAGTTACATACACGACGACCTAATAAAAGCCTTTTAAAAATCGGTGACAACGTACTTTGGCAACGAGCGGTTATTGCAGATATCGTAGACGATTGCATTGTCGGGCTGAATATCTTCAGAGATCATCAATGTAGATTAGATAGTAAAGGTGGTATCCTTAAGTGTAGAGATGTCAAGATTCCAATGAAAGGTGGTGGCATGGGGAAAGTTTTGTGCATCAAAGAAAGCAAATCTGCACAAAGATTACAATTCTATATCTACGAAGTTTAATGACTTGATTCATGCCGACAGGAGAGCGGTGCATCGTGGATCTAAGGATGCGCGGAACGCGCATGTCTAGAGGGGGGTCGTGTGACGGCCAGTGTCATGTCAAAATGTCACAGAACCAAAGAAATTGTGTGTACGGAACAGATAAGTCCAAGGATAAGTCATACTGACGTCTACACGAGAATTTGGCTGGTCGTGAAACAGAATAATTACCAAAACAAAGAGGTTTGAAGACGAAATTCATTATTTGGCAATGATAGTTTCAAGTTAGATGACGTAAACACTCATCATCGTAACACTCTGTCAAGTGTTCGCCAAATTCGCTACGAACAGTTAACAAGGCGATGGCCGTGCGGATAACACATCCGCTTCACGCTCTGTAGGCGTGGGTTCAGCTCCCAGTCATAACAGTCATGTGGATTTTGGTTTTTATGAAATTTGAAAAATGTTTATGAATATTTGGCAAATATTTTATTTTATTTTATTCGAAATATTTAAATAATTCAAAGTCCATTACGTGGCCTTTCTCACAAGTGCAAACACGATTATGATACGATATTCCATCATGGAATGCCAGTCCCTATCTTCCGGCTTCATCATCAGACCTTGAATCCTAATTGTAGTCAATAGTTATTTGTGCAACAAGAGAGCAAAGTTGTTTTTTGTTTCGAGTACTGATTTTGAGTCCCGAGCTAGCGAAGGATTCTATGATTGATTCACGAGCGTAGCGAGTGAATCAAAGTTAGAATCCTGAGCGTAGTGAGGGACTCAACAGCACGAGATGCAAAAAACTTTGCTCTCGTGTAGCACACATAACTTTTCACCTCAGCAGTGAAAACACGTATTACTTAGCAGACATAAAAAATAACAGGAATAAATTGTAAACAAAATTCTGCATTAATTACTTGTTGTTTTAACTCTTCTGGTGTTAAAGTACAGTCATCATCGCTAGTTTCACTCATTTTTTTAGATTAAGTATTTTATATTAAAATAATTTAACACGTTACGCTATACGCTATCAGCATCAGCGAAATGTTTACTTATACTTAGTATCCTTATAGTCTGTGGTTTACTTTATTCCCGCAATTTTTTTAAATCGCGTTTTGATACCGCGTCCCTGATGTTTATTTTTCAAATGTATCATTGTTGAAATTCCAAATAAAAATGTATTGGTTAAATACCAATTTTAAACTATTAATTAGACTCATTTTTATTAAAATCCAATTATATATTAAACATTTATAAACAATAACATTTAAAAAACAACATAATTTCTTTCTATATAAAGATATTTGTATATCTTAAAATTTTAGGATATAACGTGTTTCCGAACGTGTTTTCTTTGAGGTCGAATTCCAAAATCGAATTTCGAAGGAGTTTGTTTTTTTCACTCGCTTTTTTATATGCATGTGAAAGAGACAGAGCACAGTAAAATTCGAATGTTTCAAATTTATGGTTGAACAATGTCAATTCGTGGCACTGAAGATTGAAAAATTAAAAAGCTACTTTGCCTCACGCTCGAATCAAAATTGTGTTTTGTTCACTGTTGTCTCGTAGCAAAAGCGGCATGTTTGAGCTGCTGTGGTGAAAAGTTCATTACGTGGCCTTTCTCACAAGTGCAAACACGACTATGATACGATATTCCATCATGGAATGCCAGTGCCTATCTTCCGGCTTCATCATCAGACCTTGATACCTAATTGTAGTCAAAGTTTATTACATGGCCTTTCTCACAAGTGCAAACACGACTATGATACGATATTCCATCATGGAATGCCAGTGCCTATCATCCGGCTTCATCATCAGACCTTGAAACCTAATTGTAGTCAAAGTTCATTACGTGGCCTTTCTCACAAGTGCAAACACGACTAAGATACGATATTCCATCATGGAATGCCAGTGCCTATCTTCCGGCTTCATCATCAGACCTTGAAACCTAATTGTAGTCAAAGTTCATTACAAGACTTTTATAAGAAAGCAAAAACAGCTATGATACGTTTTTCCATCATGAAGTTCCAGGTCATATTTTCCGGCTCCATCATCAGATCAGTTCGACAGTACCATATTATTAAATTATCATCAGAACTACATACAGCTGCCAATTTTCATTACGCTACGACGATGGTCAAATTAGTTACCTTAGATTCCATTATATAGTTACATACACGACGACCTAATAAAAGCGTGTTAAAAACGAAAAGATTTTTTTTTAATATTAAAACGTATTAATATAAGTTTCGATTCAGTCAGTTATTTATTTTATAGAAACTTTCTACATATTATTAAATGAATTCCAGATTCTTTACTTTTTGTGCAGCTTTCACCAAAAGGTAGTGTCCTGAAATATATAATAGACTACCATCATGTGTTTTCATCATCATCATCAGCCCCTTATACTGTCCCACTGCTGGGCACGGGCCTCTTCCCATTATGAGAAGGGTACGGCCATAGTCCACCACGCTGGCCAAGTGCGGGTTGGCAGACGTGTTTTAGAAAGCAACAATATCAAAATATTTAAAAAACAAGTTAATGACATATAAGTAAATAAGACATATTACGCAATTAACGAATATTTAAATGATACTAATCATCATCCTCCTAGCATTATCCCAGTCTCAACCTGGGGACCGCTTTCTAGTCTAACCGGATTTGGCGGAATATTAGCTTTTCCACGGAGCGACTGCCTATCTGACCTTCGCAACCCGAAGGGATAGCGATATTCTATGGTTTAGACTAGTATCAGTTTATTTTAGAGGTACTGACGCCCTATAACGGCTATCAAAGATCTTCATGACAGCCGGGACCGACGGCTTAACGTGCTCTCGGAGGCACGAGACAAGCGATAATTAACAATTCAATACGCACATATAACCCTTTGGCATTATGTCCGCCTTGTGCAAATTGTATTGCAGCAAGTTTAATAAATTAAAAATTTAAAAAAAATAACCCCGAAAAGTCCGTGGTGCGCGCCGTGGATTCGAACCCATCGGCATAGCAGTCCGTTGGTATCTCCACTAGGCTATCGCTGCCTTTAAATGATACTAATAATAATAGATAATTCAATTTTTTTTTTCATTTTTTAAATTTTGGTGAATTCTTACTCCATGTATAATCAATTTATGACATTGTTTTCGCACACAATAATCGATTTTAATTTTATTAAAAACTTTGCATGCCTATAGTTTAAGAACGCAATCTTGCAATGTTTAAAATTATGTACCTATGTTCAGCAATAAATGATTATGATTATGATCCTGCGAAGGTAATATAGGGGCAGAGGCGTGGGCGACGCGACGTCTAGTAAAATATTTGTTACTTTCTGAGTTACTTAATCAGTAGCAGCACGAAGTCTGGTGATGTGCTCGGTAACGGCAATAGGCTCACCCCCTATTACGTGGGACCTCAATATTCACGGCGAAATAGGTAGACTTTCACAAGGCATTCGATACCGTAAAATGGCATAAACTATGGGACGTACTCAGTCATATGGGAGTACCTGACCACCTAGTTCGTTTGATACGCCGACTGTATGAGGATGGAACTGCGACTGTTCGAATAGACGACATTGACTCGAAAGGTTTTCAAACACATGTTAGTGTCCGGCAGGGTTGCATACTCTCTCCACTCCTATTTAACGTCTACACTGAGTGTATTATGAAAATTGTTCTAGAGCACATGGGGGTTTCGGTGGGAGGTCGTAGGATATCAAAGGATCATGGGCATTTTTGTATGAGAGCTGGGCGTAAAACCAACACAAATAAAATGTGTTGTAATTTACTTTATTAGTTGTAATGTACTTCTAAATACCCCCTAAATACTTGTTAACCCCAATATCGACCGGGTATCACTGCAAAAAAATCCCAAAGATTGGTTAAATAAAACACACATATTTGTAAAAAACTACTATATATTGATACCTTTTATTTAAATATCAATGGTTATCATCAACTTTAACATCTAATAAATGTCTTGCGGGTGCAATGAAAGGCTCGTGCCGTACTAACCCTAAAAACCACAAAACTGAAACTATGTGGGCACAACTTCCTCCTGTTCTTCTGCCTGTTAAGCAAGTACAGTAATGCTAAAAGGATAAGGGATATAGGAATGGTATGGGTTCCAGGAAGATACCTAACTTGCAGTATCCCGCTGTATGCGCCGACTATTCTTTGACACGTGTTTCGCCTCTGCACGAGGCATCCTCAGGAGCGATGGGCAACGACTGAGCCTACTAGGCTCAGGGAATTAGAAAGTACAATCGTTTATAAGACACGCTCACGGTAGGAAAGCGCTCAGTCGTTGCCCATCGCTCCTGTGGATGCCTCGTGCAGAGGCGAAACACGTGTCGAAGAATAGTCGGCGCATACAGCGGGATACTGCAAGTCAGGTATCTTCCTGGAACCCATACCATTCCTATATCCCTTATCCTTTTAGAGGAGTTCGGTATTGTCAACCTTTTTCTATTGCAATAGTTGGGGTAGTCAATCCGAGGGTGCGTGGTGGGTTCCTCTTTCCTTCCATTAGATTACAACCACACATTAGTTTGCAGAATTTTACATCTGTTTAAATCATCTAATCTCCTCTCTATATAATTCAGTTAAATAAACACCATCGCGGAAATGTACTGCAACATACGATTTTGCTAGTTTTATATGATAAGTACCCAAAGCGTGAAGCACTATACATTCCTCTGTTAAACGTGGAAAATCATTGGTTGGTCAAATAGATTGGTTTCTTTGGCCTAGCTCTGCACAACATCGTGTCGTGTTTTGTTTTGGATTCTTTAAAAAATACGTTTGAACATCACTGAATATCTCTGCTTACCGGTAGTTTGGGTGATTGCCGTCATAGTATAAAATTAAGTAATCGTCATTAGCTTTCACATATAATATATTTTAAAGCTGTTGGTTTAACGCCCATTTTGACCGTGACCCTTTAAGATACGCCGATGACACAACTCTTCTCGCTCCAACACGAGGAGATATGGAACAGCTATTGACACGCCTAGAGACAACGAGCCTCTCCTACGGACTCGCAATTAACAGAGACAAAACCAAGGTGATGATTGTGGACCGAGCTGAACTAAATCATCCTGATATCCTCATGATTGGAAACTGTGAGGTTGTCCAAAGCTACGTGTACCTCGGCTCCACAATCACGAACAATGGTGGGTGTGAGGACGAGATTCGAAGGAGATGTGCCATCACAAAATCGGCCGTTGATAAGCTGAAAGGGGTCTGGTGCAACTGCAATATCACCAAAGCCACGAAAGTCCGCCTAATGAGAAGCTTAGTCTTTCCTATATTTCTATATGGCGCAGAAACGTGGACAATTCGCCTTAAAGATCGACGCAAAATTGAGGCACTGAAAATGTGGTGTTGGCGGTGACTACTGCGTATCCCCTGGACAGCGTTTCGAACAAATACCTCTATCTTGGAAGAACTAAAAATTAAGGAAATATTATCGTCGACTGTGCAGATACGAATTCTCAAATACTTTGGACACACTGTTCGAAACCAGCACTCCATCGAACGACTCGTTGTTCAAGAGCAAGTAGAAGGTAAGCGGTCACGTGGCCACTCACCTACGCTGGACAGACCTTATAAAAACTGCGACACAAACGTCCATAGTCCAATGTTCCTGAAACGCTGAGGATCGCAACTGGTGGAGACAGATCGCGAGGATTGCATCATCTGAAGAAAATGCATCATGAAACCACGACCACTCTGCCAAGAGTGAACGACTGAGGAGGAGGAAGGTTGCTTGTACACGGTGCATGTAGCTGGAGCAAGTAAAGGTGCGGGTTACACGCGTGAGTAATATGCGCAAGCTACTTGATCAAGTAACTCGCTTGTACTTGTTACATGGTGCAAATAACTGGATTAAGTAAAGACACGGGCTACTTGCGCAAGCTCTATGTTCAAGTTATTTGTTCGTGGTCAAGAGCTACATGTGCATGCTATTCGCGGGGTAGCTTTATGGCTTGAATCGCGTCTAAATGTCGCGGACGAACGAAAATTCTTTTAAAATCATATGTTAAAAATGTAATTTTGCCGGAATTTTTAAATTTTTAGAGTTGTGTGTCGAAGTACCGACAGTTCCGAACATATAAAAGTTAATAATTGTGAAGACCAAGTGAGGGTAGGTTCCAAAACCCGCACTTCTCGGAGGCAGCACTGACGAAAATAAGTCATCCCGTGACCACGGCTGGTGTAACCCATGCCGAAACGTCAGGACAAATAGAAAGGTATTTCATCTTTCTTTTCGTTTAATAACACGATTCAGACCCGTTACATAATTTTTAATATGTGTACAAATCGTGGTAGTTTAAAAGTAGTTATTATTAAATTTGCTGACAGACGAACGAAAACATGCGCGAGTGACCCGCGCGCGCCGCAGATCACGCGAATTAGTTGCGCGAGTGGCTCGCTTTGGTACTATCGACAGCAGCGACGGTTTACCACTCCTAAGGTTAAAATCGCATAGCACACGCCAACATTTGGTAGGCCACCCGTGACACGCCCCTTTGTTTTGTTTGAGTTTTTTTACACTTTACATTTGTTTACTGATTCTAAGGCGATACAAACTCAACCGTGACCAGTTTGTATCGCCTTAGTTTTACACTAGAGAGACCAAAACGAATTTAACCAAATAATAAGTCTATACAACACCGTACCCATACTTTCATGACAAAGAACGACCTCAGCCGACAAAAGAACGCCGGGATTGATTATTTATACTTAGTATAAAAATTATCAAATAGGAATCAGCAATTTAACATCGGTTATGTTCTGAAGTTGCTATGATCAAACGAATCAAAACGACTAGAAGGTTTCAAATTTATTTTATTACTTACCTATTTATTTAGAGAACAATGATAATATTTGAATAGGCCGTAGGTCGGCTACATAATCTTTTATCTGAATGAGTTCAGTCCATAAAAAAATTACCAACATGTGTGCAGACCATTGTATAAAATAGAGATGCGTCTTGTTAACAAATGTTTGTTTTATGGTTTCCGATAAGGATATAGAACCACTATTGTTTATTTTTGTAATAAACAATTACATTTGTAGGTTTAGTTAAATGACACAGTTTCAAAATAATGAACAATAACATTGTTATATTTAACGTTGTATAAGTTACTGTTAGGTAAATTAATAAAGCTACCTTGAAATAAATAAATAAAACAACAATATTGTCATTATCTCAGTAAAATTGTAATTTAAAAGTTACCTACTAATACTAAATTAATAACTAGGTAGCTACGTTACATCTTTCTAAGCAAAAAAGACTAATTAAACATACCTATTTCAATGATTAAGTATACCTAGTAATGCTTAAACTAAATGACCTAAATAATTATGACCGCTCAAGAGTATACAAGTTCTTGTGGGCTCATGGTTGGAAGTTGGGTAAAAAAATTGTGTTTAAAACGTTTGTTTCCTTGCAAGTGCTAGATAACAATTGTCCAAGTATGATACCATCTGGCATGTACTTACATGCTCGAGTCGCTAGACCCGCACATTTTTTTAAACGATATGTTTACGGTGCATATAACCCGCGCACGTGCCTCAACATGCTCAAGCTACATGCACCGTGTACAAGCACCCTTATGATGTAGACTTTCTCTACACAATACAATGAAAAAAAAAACAATGACAATTACGGGCTACATAGCCCGTAATTGTCATTGTTTTTTTATTATATAAAGTTAGTTACTAAACTGATGAAGAATATACATATATTCTTCATCAGTTTAGTAACTAAATTCAACTGTAACTTAAAGATAATGACATCGATGATCACGTTTACTTCTAATAACAAGTTCTTCTCATACTAAGCTCTTGCTCTTAATTTCCTGTTTCTCAAGGTCAAATCTGATAAAATTAAAACGTCTAAATTACTGAGATGCAGATAAAGGTGATAAACTTACTTAATCTGCCGAGAATACCCAAGCGTAATATACGTATCAAAACAAAACAATTCCTCTTTTTCCTTGACACCCTTGCGTTGTGAATATCAATGCAAGATATTCCCCATTCGTGTTATAAACCAAAATCCAACACAACTCTATTCCGTAAAATAAACGTGTTTGCGAAGCACACGTATTAAAATAACATTGTATAAAGACCCCGACGCACTGGAGTGTAACAGACATGAAACCGCGCCTTCTATTTGGTTACAGGTGCTTAGTGAATTAAACCACAGAACAATTAAAGGGAGTTAGAACGGAAATAGTTACTGATTTGTATTAGAACGCGTGTCGCCGATTGTCTCCCACTCTCTATCTCCACTACAAGCAATACACTAATCCGTACGCGCATTACGCACACAAATCAACTGCACTTACTTAGATCGCGAGTTTGCCATTGGTTGTCACACTAGCGCAAACACTTCGCTTGACATGGAACTATCGCGCTTGACAATCACTCACACCTTCTCATTAATGTTACGGTGTCCAAAAGGTCGATTATTTATATCGATAAAATACTGTTGTTTTGTTACTTTAAGTTTTGCAATTGTTTGTTTTTATTTCGGGATGGTGGGATAGGGTACAAATAGTGTGGCCTTTCTAAAAATATATAAATAATAATATAAAATTAAAGGGGAAGATATAATATGGCCTTTATCATATCCGAATACATAGTTAAAAATCATGTCCACCTAGGATGTCAGTGTCCGTGATAAACTATTCATGTGTACAACCACATAAGCTAAAGTTTGTAAAGAAATAAAGGACACAAGTATATAATACAATAATATTTTAATGTTGAACAATAATTTAAATTAAATTTCAACCCAGATTCTATTATTGTCCCTGAAATAAGAAGTATTTATTAAGTAGCATACGCTTGCTATCTTTTAAATTCGATCTTTTCAAAATAAAATGCAATCTCACATTGATATATTTTTCTATGATAGCTTTAGATAGGTCTGTAACATGGCTCGCACTAGGATAAAATCCAACCTGGTGATAACTAATGTTGCTAATAATTCAGTACCGACAAAGCTGCGCAAGATCTTTGTTGTCAACATATATTATGTTTATTAATTTGCCAAAGATTGTCGGCGTTAATCTTTATAACTGCTTCGGACATTTTACAGATTAGTATCAGTTCTTTTGAAGGATACAGGAGACCCCCTTTATCTTTTGCTACGATAAATTTATGGTCCGAATTTATTTCATTTGACAGCAGTGCTCCAACGCATATGTCACAATCAATTTTCTTAATTAAAATATGTGATATGTAACCCGCGATCCTTAGTTAATAACCCACAATAAACATTAATCGGTAGTAATAAACAAAGTTATGTTAATCTTAATATTACTGATAACAATCATTTGAATACATTCACACGAAGGAACTCACAATCGACATTGTTCACAACTTGGTAGGTACAACACTATCGGACCCACCACCATAGATTTAGCAGAATTCAAGCTTTGACGTTCGCAGTGAACGAAATACATTGCGCAATCACCTACGTAGTACTAGATAGTACCCACGTATTGCCAGCAATGAATATTTTTTTATTTGCTTGCAATAGTATCGTTTTTGTCTACAAATTACATAATACTATTGTAATAATTACAAATATCATTTTTATTTTAAGGTTTTTGGACTTACCGTTGAAAAGAAATCCCTTCTCGAGCCACAGTACATAACTGGCTTCTTTTTCGACACGTTATTATAGCGCAAGACGGCATAATTCTTTTATTTTCGTGGAGCTTCGTACGCTGTCGCAATATGAGCACGATTGTTGACAGCGTCAATCAAATTTTTCGACATATGAGCGTTTGCTCACAAGTACGGCGAGCCTGCCACGCCCACAAGGCCGTTCTAACCTCTCTTAACTGTTCTGTCAATTAAACTGTTAAAATTATGTGTACCGCGTTTGCTCTGTCTGGTTTTGAGTATAATTTGTGGCCGTGATAGGGATAAAAAGTTTTAAGCTGTCTTCTTCTTTTGTATTTTAAGGAATATGAATTGCAATTGGACTGCCAAAGACTGATTGAGATTAAATTTGAAAGTCTACAAAGTTTAATCTTTGAATAACTAAATAATTGTTTAGTCCAGTAATCAATTTTGTGTTGCAAGACATATATTGTATTTTATTCAAGTAGAAGACAGCTACATACTAGTATACACATTTTTATTTTATTTTACTTTTTCATCCCGATCCCATGTGAATTTCGGAAAATACCTTCTTAGTGCACTCCTACACTCTTAAGGATTACTCATGGTTATGGTGGTATGTTAATCTGCATTTGCAAAATACTTTAGTAAGACATTATACAGGCAGCGATAGCCGAGTGGAGATACCAACAGATTGCCATGCAGAGGGTATCGGGTTCGATTCCACGGCACACACCAATGACTTTTCGGAGTTATGTGCGTATTTAATTATTAATTATCGCTTGCCCCGTGTCTCGGAGAGCAGGTTAAGCCGTCGGTCCCGGTTGTCATGAAGATCTTTGACAGTCGTTACAGGGCGCCAGTACCTTCTTAATCAACTGACACTAGTCTAAACCATGGAACATCGCAATCCCTTCGAGTTGCGGAGGTCAGACAGGCAGTCGCTCTGTGGAAAAGCTAATATTCAGCCAAATCCGGTTAGACCAGTTAGCGGACCCCAGATTGAAACTGGGATAATGCTAAGAGGATGATGACAGTAAAGACATTATACGTATTCACCTAAATTTATTTCAAACAGTGTGCCATAATAGAAGACCTTATTTTTATTAAACGTGACGTGTCGATAGTTAATCAGAATAAATTGTTGAAAGGTGCAGAATAAGACTGCACGGTAGAAACGTGTACTTGTATAATTATGTTAGATAATATTCACAGTACTACAGCATCAATATTATCGATATACGTCGCTTTGTATCGGCCATAGTACCTATGCAATCATTCACCGATTCACTTAATCGAAATGGGGTCTCGAAATCTTGCCACATCGTGTGAACGATATAGTTATTGACATGCGATCATAATACATATGTCTCGTATGGCCTACCATGTATTTTTCCTGTAGATACTTTAGTATACCTAAAGTAGATAATTATTTGGCCCAAACATTTTATTATTAAACTAAAATGACGAAAACCAGTTTAAAATATAATATATTAATGTGATGATATTAAATGATATGCAGATTTATTATCAAATCAAGCCTGAAAGCCTGTCTCAAGGAATTAAAATAATAAATAATGATCTGGATCAAATTTGTGACTGGACAAAAAGGTTTGGACTCAGGGTTACAAAGACTCAGACACAGGCTACAAAGACTCAGGTTATTTTGGTTGGTAGTTCCAGACTAATCTCTAAAATCGACTGGTCTATAGTTCCCCTTGTATCTTTTGATGGTATTCCAATTCCTTTCAGTGACAAAGTAAAGAACTTGGGGATATACATTGACCAAACACTATCTTGGAGCTTTCAACTGTAAAGTACTAGTCGGAAACTCTTTGCAGCTGCCGCATCGCTAAGAAGATTGCGAAATTTTCATCCCATTGCCACAAAAATTGCTTGTGCAGTCTATCCTTCTTCCTATTCTTGACTATGCCGATGCCAGCTATCTTGATCTTAATGAGGACCAGTTAGACAAGCTTGAGCGACTCCAAAACTTTTGTATACGGTTTATATTTGGTTTACGCAAATATGACCACGTTTCCGAATTTCGAAACAAGCTCAAATGGCTACCCATCCGCCTTCGCCGGAATACTCATATTCTCTGTCTCTTATATAATATTCTGTTTAATCGTTCATATCCCCTATATCTCAAGAATAGATTTGTCTATCTGCATGACACACATTCTAAGTGCTTGAGATCATCGGAAAACCTTAAGTTAAAAAGTCCTGTGTATTCTACTAAGTTCTTTGATAAATCTTTCACTGTCTTAGCTGTCAGATTATGGAATGCACTACCGGAAACGATAAGACGTTCAAAATCATTGCCAATATTTAAAAATCTTGTAAAGAAACATTATTTGTCACTATAATAAGTAACATTCCAGTGATAATATCTTCTATATAATAATATATTATAATATATATGTAGGATATTTCTTTTCTCTTTTGCAATTTAAGTAATGTGAACGAATTATTACTATAAGAATAAACTAATTGTGAACGTTTCCGAACGGAACTATTGTCTATGATCTTGCTCATACCACTTCCTGGAATGAGACATTACGAGGGTGATTTTTTTATGGAAGACGCTAACTACGTTGTTGTAATACACGGTGATATCTGTAAGAAGTTCATGAATAAAGAAGTTGTCGTTTTCAAAAGGTGCTTTCACTTAGACCCGCTCCAACAAATTCTCGTCCGGGATTGGGTCTAAGTAACGACGAAGTTTTGCAAAATTTTCACAACGTCGGCGCTAGTGTTGCCCAAATGCAAGAACAAGACAAGACTTAGCCAGTCTTGGTCTTGGTATTGCGCTCCCAGTCTTGGTCTTGGTCTTGGTCTTGCAGCAAGAGTCTTGCAAGTCTTGCAATTACCTATCAGTCTATTACTATTTATTAAAGTTTTTAAATCTTAGAAAAACGTATTAGAATTGGAATTATTATGACATCTACTACCTATCCTTACCATTTTATCCTAATCATAATACTGCTTGCGTGATCAGTATAATGTATTCATTTTCATTCTAAGCACTCTGAAACTTATTTATTCTTTGGAACACCTGTAGGTACTCTTAAAATTCGAAATTATTTTGCATGAGTCTACCTACGCCCTGTGGCGGCAATCAAATAGTGTCAAATGTTGTGATTTCGGCGCGGCGGCAACGATTGTTGTATATGATTTCAAAAGAAGCCGCCGGCGCGTGTATCATAACCATGTACTTCCGAAAAGCGGCAAATTTCTTTGAGAAGTAAGTACAAAACCTTTGATGCCGCATTATCAAAGTGCCGATGGTTAAAACATAACTATGCATGCACTCAGTTTGATTTTAATGGATATTTTTTTGTTCGCTATGTAGGTATGTTTATGGTACCTATTAGTCGTAATGCGCATAGGTCCAGTTTTTCATATTCTTTGATACAGTTTTTTGCGGCTCATAGAATTCCTAAGCGTACCTATACACCGAACTGCTACACCTAACTACTCCGTGAAATAGCGCTAAGTCCTAGCTGCAAGACGCAAGAGTCTTGCAGGCTTAGTCTTGTTCTTGCTCAAGTCTTGCACGATCAGTCTTGGTCTTGGTCTTGCTAAAAATACGTGGTCTTGTTCTTGGTCTTGGTCTTGCAAAAACGCAAGAACAAGACCAAGACTGCAAGACCAAGACTGAATTTGGGCAACACTAGTCGGCGCAGGGGCACCGCGCGGCGTGGGTGCGTTCACCGGCCGACATCAAATCATATCCACAAACATCTTGTCCACATTCCGCACATTCCGACGAACGATGGCGGAGAATCCAGAGAATAATGACGGCAAGTACAATCCATTCTATATGATTGATGCTATTCCAAAATTTACGGCGGACGACATGACGTACTATTCTGTAAAATGGACACAGGATTTAGAGGACAATGCTGAAATATTTGGATGGAGCCCGCATCAAAAACTTGTAATAGCGCGACGTTGTCTATCCGGCATGGCGGAATTATGGCTAAAAACGGAAAAAGCGTTCAAAACATACGATGAACTCAAGGCGGCTTTGCTCAAGGAGTTCTCGGAGCTGATAAATACCAAGCAAATGCACGAGATTATGAGCAAGCGGGAAACGCAAGCTAGTAAAACCTATTATCAGTACATGCTTGTTATGAAAGAATTAGGAAAAAGGGCGAGGTTCCCTGACTACGTGGCTAATCAATATATAGTCGATGGAATTTCTGACTACGAGTCTAATAAATTGTTATTCTATGGTGTTACGTCGTACGCTGCATTGAAAGAAAAATTAACTTTATACGAGGCATTCAAGCAGAAAACAAAGACGGCAGGGTCCGCAAGACAACGTGATGTAGTGAAAAATAAGGCACAAGAACATCCAAAAACGACGGGTCTGCGTTGTTACAAGTGTGGTGAAAAAGATCATAATTATGGCCAACTCGTGTACGAAAGGAGTAAAATGTTTCAAATGCAATGAATTTGGTCATATTGGGACGGAGTGCAAGATGGCGGCTAAGGTACGAAAATCATCGTATCAAAGCTATGGCGCGAACGGGAAGTCAGATCGCCGATAGATGTTCGTCCAATATCATTCACCAGAGGGCGCGACGAACGCGTCTGAAGCTAGCAGCGATTCCAAGGAGCGAGTAACGGCCATTTTCAATATTCGAACTATAGATAGATCTGCAGATCTCAGCCTCGTGTTTGACATATTTTGTATGGTGCTTATGTCAAAAACTGTCAAAAACGAATCTAAAATCTACAGATCTATCTAAATTTCGAATATTGAATTCCGGTGTAACGGCCATTTTCAATAATCGAACTATAGATAGATCTGTAGATTTTAGATACGTGTTTGACATATTTTGTATGGAGCTTATGTCAAAAACTGTCAAAAACTAATCTAAAATCTACAGATCTATCTATATTTTGAATATTGAATTCCGTAGTAAGTGAACACGCGTCAAATGACAGTTCGGTCGATCCATTCACTTCGCGGTTCAGTATTCAGTGTCAAAACGTGCTAAATGTAAACAAAAGTGTTTCGGTTATAAATAATAGTGTGAAAAAGGTTCAAATATGTGTTAAAATATCTTACGGTAAACTGTTTAATTGACACTGGTAGCGATGTAAATTTAGTTACTTACGGGTTGTTTTCGAAGTTAAATATGACATACGAACCTCAAGAAATGTCGTTGACTGGCTTGGGAGCCTGCAGAGTGTTTTCTATTGGTAAGTTTTACACTGATTTGATCATTGATGGTCATAGTTACAATATTTGTTTCCATATAGTTCCTACTAAGGTCACGCCATATGAAATAATTCTAGGTCAGCTATTTTTAATAAATACTATCACTGTGATTGATAAAGGTTCAGTTGAAGGCCTTAGCCTCAGTGGTATGATAGCTCATACCAAAATGCTATTTGTGTGTTTTCCAGCTATGATGACCAGAGTTCAACTATTCAAGAAATTATAGATAATTACAAGCCAGTAAAGATGAAAGAAGCCCCAATAAAATTGAAAATTGTTTTGAAAGATGATATACCTGTGTCACAACGACCAAGGAGATTAGCTTTAACTGAAGAGAGTGTAGTCAAGCAGCAAATTGATGATTGGTTAGCTAAGGGAGCTATTCGTCCTAGTCGGTCAGAGTATGCTAGTCCGTTAGTACTGGTTAAGAAAAAAGATGAGAGTATACGAGTTTGTGTAGATTACAGAAAAATTTATCAAAAGATGGTAAAGGATGAATATTCACTGCCAGTAATCGAAGACCACATCGATAAATTATGTAAAGTGAAAGTGTTCAGTACCCTTGACTTGAAAAATGGATTTTTCCATCTGCCCATCGAAGAAGACTCTGTGAAGTATACAGCTTTTGTGACAAGTAACCCAGAAGGCCAATATGAATTCCTAAGAGCACCTTTTGGGCTATCAGTGTGTCCAAAATACTTCACACGGTACATTTACATTATATTTGCAGATTTTATTAGGAATGGAGTTGTGTTGATTTTCATCGACGATATAATAATACTTTCAGAAGATGAAAAAGAAGGTTTACAGAGGCTTAAGGATGTGTTGAAAGTTGCTGCTGAATATGGGCTTGAAATGAATTGGAAGAAGTCACAAATTCTCCAACGTTCTGTTGAGTATCTAGGGCATACCATATCAAATGGAACAGTGAAGCCCTTCATAGAAAAAACTAAAGCTGTTATGACATTCATAGTGCCTAAAAACTTGAAGTAGGTTCATAGCTTCATAGAATTGACTTCATACTTCAGAAAATTTATTCAAAATTATGCATTAGTGGCTAAACCCTTAACTGAATTACTGAAGAAAGACAGTAAATTTCATTTTGGTGATTTGCAAAGACGAGCTTTTGAAGAATTAAAATTGAAATTAAGTTGTGAACCTGTTTTGAAAATATTCGACATGCAATTGGATACTGAACTGCATACTGATGCCTCCAAATATGGATATGCAGTAATTTTAATGCAAAAAGATCCCAAAAATGGTAGCTTACATCCAGTCCACTACATGAGTAGAAAAACAACAGAACCTCAGCAGAAGTGTAGCAGTTATGAGCTCGAGGCTTTAGCTGTAATAGAAGGTGTGAAAAAATTTCGAAGATATCTTTTAGGAATCCATTTCAAGATTGTGACCGACTGCGAAGCATTTCAGAAGACTTTCACTAAAAAAGATGTATCTGCAAAAGTAGCTCGATGGATACTGTACTTACAGGATTTTGACTATTCTATAGAACATAGATCTGGTGATAAGATGCAGCATGTGGATGCGCTTAGCAGATATGTGAATATAGTTCATGTTGAACTACAGGCTAGGATAAGGAAAGCGCAAGAAGAAGATGACAAGTTAAAGATAATAAAAGAAGTCCTTAAAGAAAATGAGTCTGAAGATTATTTTTTGGAAGAAGAAAGTAGGATAGAGTTCACGCATAAGAGAGATGAATTAAAAAAAGAAGCTAAATCACAAATATTAAGGATTCAGGAAGAGAATAGAAGGACATTTAATAAAAATCGGCAAGAAGGAGAGAAGTACAAACGAGGAGATTTGGTAGCAATACAAAGAACACGGTTTGGGAATGCGTTAAAATTAAAACCGAAATTCTATGGACCATATAGAATCACCAAGGAGTTAGGAAAGGATCGCTATGAGATGGAAAATATAGATAGAGGTAAGGAGGGACCGAGGAAGACTACATCAGCTGTAGATTTTATGAAAAGACTAGAGGACACCAGCAGCTACGCCTGCATTTTTTTTTATTTACCCGTTTTGGCCGATCCCGTGGGAATTTCGGGAAATCCCTTCTTAGTGCACCCCTACGGTCCCCAAGGAACATATATGCCAAACTTTAGCTTCCTGCGCCCAATACTTTCAGCTGTAGCGTGTCTGTCAGTCAGTCAGTAACGCAAGGATTTTATATATTAAGATGGCCTTAATTCACCTCGCCTTTATCAATCTCAGATGGTAGGGTTTATTTTTTTACGTTATACCTGGTATCTTAATCTGTTTAAAAAAGACGAAGTCAATGGCCAGATCAGTGAAACCCTTCTCAATGTATGCAAATATTGCCTATTTTTAACCGACTTCAAACAAAAAAAAAAAAGGAGGAGGTTCTCAATTCGGCCGGTATATATTTTTTTTCGATATATATTTTTTTCGTACACCGATTTTGTCGAGATTTCTGAACTGATTTACGTAATTCTTTTTTTGTTTGATGCGGAATAGTGTCGAATTGATCCCATAAAAATATGATTCATATAGGCCCAGAAGTTTCTATTTTATGAGCATCTTTTTATTTATTTTCACCTATCCTTAAGGCTGAAATTCCTATGAATAATAATTGTGACGGCCGGTGTTATGTCAACTTGTCATCACTACCGTCGTCAAGGACTACTGACGTCTACACGACAAACTGGCTGGTCGTCAAACATAATAATTAACAAAAAGGTTTGAAGACTATTTCATTATTTGGAAATGACAGTTTTAAGTTAGATGACGTAAACACTCTGTCAAGTGTTCGCTAAATTCGCCACTAACTGGCAACAAGGCGATGGCCGTATGGATAATACATCCGCTTTACGTTCTGATGGCGAGTGTTCAAATCCCAGTCATAACAGTTATGTGGATTTTTTATGAAATTTGGAAAATGTTTCAAGGACAGGGGTAATGCCAATTTTTTTACGGTATGCTTCAAAACAAGTGAATATAGAACAAAACTAAGAATTGAATGAAACAAGACTGACTCCATCAGGATAGTTCTTCAAAATTTAATTCTATAACTGATTCATCTGGCCATAATTAAATTGCACTTTCAGCTCTGTAATACATGCTCATAATTATGGAAATAGGAATACCAAAGAATATATTAAATATTTGAATGAGGGACTCGTTTTTATTATAAAGTAGTTTTCAAGATATCAACATTCAAATATTTTGTGCCCAGATGGATCAGAATTTGTTACATGAAAAACTTTATTAAGATAACCATTATATTTTAACAACTACTATAATCTTTTTTATAAAAACTATTATATGTGTGATCATATCACAGAAGTAACACTTCTGAAACTCTAAAACAGTGTATATTAATTATTTAATTGTATGGCCAAGCGATATTTTCCGTGTAGTGACGGATAAAGAATACAAGTGTCACTACCCCATTTCATTCCGTGGGTGTCGTAAAAGGCGACTAAGGAAATTGCAAAAAAGCGAATAATATCTTTGCGAAGAGATGGAAAACTTGAAACCAAACCCTATACCAACTCGTCTGGCCAGCGCGGTATAGTAGGCCAAATACCACCCAATGAGCGCACCAACGAATAGGCCCCCAGTTCCCGGTAGTCCCGCTGTCCGCAGCTACGGTAGCGGTCGCGGTAACAGCGGGGCAGGGGGTGCTAAGAATCTCCGGGCTACGGCAAACGGCTACCACAAGAAACTGACCCTGGCTACGTACAATGGACGCTCTCTACGGCTGGACCAACACATCACCGAACTCGAAGTAGAACTAGGCCATATAAACTGGCATATATTGGGGTTGTCTGAAGTCCGAAGACAGGGGGAGGACACGATAACTCTTGAGTCAGGAAACCTGTTCTACTTTCGAGAAGGCGATCAGCTCTCTCAGGGCGGTGTCGGTTTCCTCGTTAACAAATCTCTCGCTAACAACGTTGTACAAATCAGCAGTGTGTCGACACGGGTAGCGTACCTGATATTAAGGATCACCGACAGGTACTCCCTGAAGGTGATACAGGTATATGCGCCGACCTCGACATACTGCGATGACATAGTCGAAGCCATGTATGAGGACATTACTAAGGCTCTACATCATACCACCAAGACACACTACAGCGTTGTTATGGGGGATTTTAATGCCAAAGTGGGAGTACAAGAACGCGGCGAAACGAGAATCGGATCCTATGGCGTGGGGTGCCGAAATCATAGGGGGCAAATGCTGGTCAACTTTCCGGAGTCACAGGGGCTCTTCCTAATGAACACCTTCTTTAAGAAGAAGCCTCATAGAAAGTGGACATGGCGAAGCCCCGATACTGTGACAAGGAACGAGATAGACTTCATCATGTCTGATCGGAGGTATATATTTAGAGACGTCTCAGTGATCAACAGGTTTAATACCGGTAGCGATCACCGACTTGTCCGAGGCACTCTAAATATAGACTTCAGAGCTGAGAGGCTTCGCATGATGAAGTCTACTCTAAGACCTACTGCGCCTCAGCTAGCAGTAGGATCCGAAAAGTTTCAACTGGAACTTCAAAACCGTTTCGGACTGCTGGAAACCAATGGCACTGTTGACGAGAAAGCCGACGCTGTGGTCAAAACGCTACAGGATGTATCTCGAAGGGTGTTTCCCGGAAAAACGTTAACAAGCCAAGTAAACTCTCGCACGAGACTCTTGAACTTATGAGGCAAAGAAGGGGAATGTCATATGCGCAGACGTCTTCGACAGATGGAAGAAACCTAAACCGGAAGATCCGGAAGCTGGTACGACGTGACTTCCGATGTTCCAATACCCGCGCCATTACGGCTGCGATTGAACAGAATCGAGGCACCAAGTTCGCTCGCCAGCTTGGTAGAATGCATCTGTCGAAACTCAATACTGCGGATGGCAAAACGGTAACCTCTAAGTTCGAGATTCTCGCTGAAATTGAGAGTTTCTACAAGGACTTGTACGCATCACGGATGCCTAAACCCACGAGACCCAGCGATGATGACCACAGAGCCCAACTCACGCGCCATTACACGGAGGACATCCCTGATGTCAACCAGGGCGAGGTAAGAGTGGCTCTCGAGCAGCTCAAGAACAACAAGTCTCCAGGGGATGACGGAATCACCACAGAGCTCTTAAAAGCAGGTGGGACAGCAGTTCTGAAAGAGCTGGCGAGCATGTTTAATTCCGTTATCCACCAAGGCCTAACACCTCAGGCGTGGAGTGGGAGTGCGGTGGTTCTGTTTTTCAAAAAAGGTGACAAAACCCTGCTGAAAAACTACAGACCCATCTCACTCCTGAGTCACGTCTACAAGTTGTTCTCGAGGGCCCTAACAAATCGCCTCGCCAGAAAACTCGACGATTTCCAGCCACCGGAACAAGCCGGGTTTCGAAAAGGCTACAGCACCGTAGACCACATCCATACTGTTCGGCAGATTGTACAGAAGACCAACAAATACAATCAGCCGCTGTGTATGGCTTTCGTGGACTACGAGAAAGCCTTCGACTCCATCGAAACCTGGGCGGTTCTGGATGCTCTGCAGCGGTGTCGCATCGATTGGCGCTACATCGAGGTGTTGAGATGTTTGTACGATACGGCCACTATGACCCTTCAGCTCCAGGACAATAAAACCAGCCCCATAGAGTTGCGTAGAGGGGTGAGGCAGGGGGATGTAATATCCCCTAAGCTCTTCACCAAAGCACTCGAAGACGTCTTTAAGACGCTGGACTGGACTGGACGGGGCATCAACATTAATGGCGAGTACATATCCCACCTTCGGTTTGCCGACGATATCGTCATCGTGGCAGAGAGCCTGGCAGAGCTGAGCGAGATGCTGCACAGCCTAAATGGAGCCTCTCGACGGGTCGGTCTCGGCATGAACTTGGATAAAACCAAGATTATGTTCAACGAACACATTGTGCTGGGACCGGTTTATGTCGACGGATCGATGCTCGAAGTTGTTCAAGAGTATGTCTACCTTGGGCAAGTAGTCCAGCTTGGTAGAAACAACTTCGAGAAAGAAATCGACCGCAGGATCCAGTTGGGTTGGGCAGCGTTTGGCAAGCTACGTCGAGTTTTCTCTTCGCCCCTACCACAATGCCTGAAGACCAAAGTCTTTAACCAATGCGTCTTACCTGTTATGACGTACGGTGCCGAGACGTGGACACTCACAGTGGAACTAGTCCACAAACTAAAAGTCACGCAGCGAGCTATGGAACGGGCTATGCTTGGCGTCTCTTAGAAGGATAAAATTCGAAACGAAGTTATCCGACAAAGAACCAAAGTTACCGACATAGCTCACAGAATCAGTAGGCTCAAGTGGCAGTGGGCTGGCCATATCTGTAGAAGGACTGATGGCCAATGGAGCAAGCGTATCCTAGAGTGGCGACCACGTCTCGGCAAACGTAAGGTAGGGCGGCCCCCGGCTAGGTGGGCCGACGACCTGAAAAAGGTGGCTGGGACAGACTGGATGCGGAAGGCTGAGGACCGTGTACTGTGGCGCGTGTTGGGAGAGGCCTATGTCCAGCAGTGGACTGCGATAGGCTGATTGAAGCGAGAATATTGTAAGATTACAAAAAATAAACCTTTTGCTTAAATTTGTAATACAATCAATTCTTATAGGTACAAAAAATATCATATTTAATTGCTACATATATGATTCATACATATGGTGTGTGATGAATGAAGATTTTGCCTATAATCATGTATAACACATCATACAATCATACAGACTTTACTATTGACACTTTTCTACACCAATCTATAACTAGACGCTTTTAGTCTCTCGAAACGCAGACTGAAGTTGCAAAATAATAAAATAAATTTTATAAAATAGCCATTGTAATCAAAATGTCGAAGACAAATGAAATATTTACCTTGGTAACACTAGGATCTTAGCCATCCAGCCCCAGGTACACCTAGCTCGTCCGTAGCACGTCTAGCTTCCCCCCCCCCCCACGAGAAACCAGACTCTCATCTATAATCTTTACCCAACCAGGTACGGTTAAACGTCTTTTACGCTGTATTAATCACTTCATATTTACTTATTTATAAACACATTAAGGTATTTATAACTAATACATATTATTTTTCTCAGAGGGCTACTCATTTCCTCTCGTTAATATAATAATAAAATTTATATTGATTTATGAAAGGGCAAATGCGATATCGACTATTTCATTTCGAACAATGGCAGACGGACACGACGTATAAATCAGAAAAACGAAGTTCAAATACTTTTTTGTACTTAGCCGCTTGACCGCTAGCGCCAATTCGCCGAATTCACTCGACCGCTCACGTTCTTTCACGACTCTTACAAGTCGTATGAATTCTTTTTTGATATTTACTTTCTAATTTATTATACATAGCAGCGAACATTGACTATCATTGAAAAAAACACTTTGTGTATTTTAAACAGGATTATTTTAAAAAGTAAATCGATGACATACATATTTTATGAGTTTTCACTGTAAAGGAATTCTATCTACACCGAATTAAATAAAAAAAACATGTATCGTGGTATAAAAATATTTAATTACACGCATACGATAAGCACGTAATCACGGAGCGCGCGAAACAAAGAGTGGCATTTGACATTATTTTTTCGTTCCGGGTTAACGAATTTAAGACTCGCTTCGTATTTTTAGCATGAAGAAATGTTCAATGATTTGAATAGAACAGAGAAAAAGAATTTAAAACATTACGTAATAGAAAGAAACAGTAATTTCAGACCGAGTATAGCGCTGTAACCAAAAAGGGAAAATAGTCACATGTGCGCGGTCTACGGAATTTTGAAAAAGGGAGAATAGTCATTTGTGCGCGGTCAAGCGTGTAACGTTAAAAGACCTTTCAGGTATCCTCTGTTACGTTATCCCTACTAGGGTGTGTTTAAATGAGAAAATGAGTTGAATGTTACAATAAAAATTGATTTAATTGCCAAGAAAATCTACACACCATTTAGCAAGCGAAAAAATTACTCGTAAAGTGTTATTAAAAAAATATACACAGGGTTGCGTGATTCGGCGATGGGTGAGGTTTTTGTTGAGACTCTTGCTGTCGATGGTCGCTCAGGAGTCGCAGTTGATGAACTTAGTTTTTTCACTCGTGGCGACGTCGTCGAATGCAGCCCAAAAAGAAAGCCCGCAGCTAGCGCGTCCGCTTTTAAAGAAGCTCGCGGTGCGGTGGGGGGTGGAACATGCAGGCAGTCGGGAGGCGGTGTCGTCTCGACGTCACAGCGACGTCACACACTCCCCTCATTAGGCCAGAATTTTCCCAGAGGGAAAATTCTGTGGCTGGTAGGCGGCAACTGCATTCGGGAACCTGAAACAGATGAGTTGTGGTTTCAGTAAGCTAAGCACAAGCAACTACTAACCCTGGAAGAAAAGAAAAACCCAAGTATAACCCTCGGCCATTCATACGTCACCAAGCATCGAACGTTCCTATTACCTGACATTCATCACATTCAAAAAGGCCTACACACAATCATACGCATGAACAAGCCAACATTCATTCACGATGCGAGTCGCATTCATTATAATACACGACGCGCGAAGAGGTATTATACGTGAGTTTTATAGCAAATAGCCACCAAGTCTATGTTGGTAGGCACCACCTGACCACCCATATTCGATAAGTGAAATTAATTGAAAGAGTATAAGTCGTAAACCAATATTACAATCTTACTATATTACGATACCAACAATCATACGATTAGTTGGCAGTATCACAAACAAATTGCTCATTAACGCGCTCGATGCGAATTGTAAAAGCATAAAAAAAGTGTTCATTATAATTAAGTATAAAGTATAATACAATGTTTTGAGCCGATTGATCGGCTGACGTAAACAAGTGAGTCATCACTGCGCGCTTGGCGCCGGTCGCATTCCATTGTCGCGGACAATTAACTGGTTTCTGATTACGATACAAAATCAACAACGGCAAATACACAATTCGGAATAGGTTGCAATGTATAGTACATCACCGCAGGAGACAATCGATGACATAGTATACACAACCATAGCCAAAAACACAAAAAAAATATTCGCGGCAAGATGTAATGCATAGTACATCGTCGAAGGAGACTGTCGACGACATAGTACACACTACCAGAGTTAAAAACACAAAAAACACAATCGAGAATCGAACCACAGACCGATCCGACGACAACCTTTCAGCCACTGAGCCATAAGGGAATTTTTTTTAATTATATTACGATCAGTCATTACCAAAGCTGTATGTAACAAGATATATGGGTACATGATTTAGCTGTAATTAGGAGTTAAAGGTTTTTATATTATTTGTAACGAAGTGCTAAGTTATTTTAGTGATTAATTCATTAGTGATGAACATTAATCATTACATTTTTAAACTTTGCAGTGAGTTAATTTAAGATCTTTTATATGGCAATCACCAAGCAAAACATATCTGATATTTATATAGTTAGATAGTTATCTGATGTTTCGATATTTAGTTAGATAAATAACAGATTGTGCAAAAATATTAAATTTGGAAAACCTCTTCGACAATTTATAACAGTAATATTTATTCATGTTTTATGTTAGCATGTTTATATAATTCGTTAACACAACAATGCGTTATCTTGTGACTTGTGAGCTCCAATTCAAAAACAATAGCACTATTGTTGGCCTTCACAAATAATTATGTAGGTAATTATAACTTCGCATACCTATGCGTCTTACATTGTTGTAAATGACACTGTACCCAATCGTTTATAAACACATTTATGCTATAATAGAATAAGATTTAATTATTTTATTCAGCTTTTAGGTTTAAAATAAAAGACGGTGAAATACGAAATGATATTATCTTTAACTTGTAAATCAATTAATTTGCTTTAGTTATTAAAGTATAAAAAATATTGATTTATGTAGAAATACCCACATTAGTTATTTAAGTATTGAAATTATTTATTAATTTGTGTGTAAACAGCCACTTTAGTTTAGTAGTACACTTTAGTAGAAATATATCGCCGTACAAAATCACTAGCAGAAGGTTATAGTAGAAAATAGAAAGAAATGAAAAAGAGAAGGGGTGTGAATTCGTTCCATAAGTCAGCCAAAGCAGATTATTAGCAATAATTTCCAGTAGCACTTAATTACCTTAGTGGCATTTAAAAAAGCTAATCGCGAAGCATACGATCAACGAAGGTGACCTTAGCACGTCGTTAGTGGACGTGAGGTCATAAATCGCAATACAAAGAATGCAATCAAGGAATGTGACCACAGCGCGTCATTTAGTTGACACGTGGTCGCAAGCAAAACGATTATAACTTGTTACTTATGCGGTTGATACAAAATTAATTATCACACGCGGCAACAGAAATAGTTATAATATAAAATGCTTAGCATGCGTAGTAAGACAAAATTTGTCTGTTGTGACCGGCTCAACACAAAACCGACTTTCCGAGCACAACAGAACAAAAAGAGAAAATGTCTATTGTGGCCGGTATAACACCACCCGACTTTCCGTCCACAATAAAACAAGCAAAAAGAAACAATAAATGCCACTAAAATAATTACACACTGCTTTGGAACGATTTCACACATACACAAAATATAAAAAAAAAGACTCACCGGCAGCGGATTCTCAACAAAACCCTATAATATTCCGGTGGGCGCCACTGTAACGTTAAAAGACCTTTCAGGTGTCCTCTGTTACGTTATCCCTACTAGGGTGTGTTTAAATGAAAAAATGAGTTGAATGTTACAATAAAAATTGATTTAATTGCCAAGAAAATCTACACATCATTTAGAAAGCGAAAAAATTACTAGTAAAGTGTTATTAAAAAAATATACACAGGGTCGCGTGATTCGGCGATGGGTGAGGTTTTTGTTGAGACTCCTGCTGTCGATGGTCGCTCAGGAGTCGCAGTTGATGTACTTAGTTTTTTCACTCGTGGCGACGTCGTCGAATGCAGCCCAAAAAGAAAGCCCGCAGCTAGCGCGTCCGCTTTTAAAGAAGCTCGCGGTGCGGTGGGGGGTGGAACATGCAGGCAGCCGGGAGGCGGTGTCGTCTCGACGTCACAGCGACGTCACAAGCGGTTAGTTAGACTGCAATTATTTCAAATATATAATTTGGCCAATATGCGGATTAAGCTAAACTGTACAATTAGTTACAGATAGTTTTGTTAGTTGGTTAAAGTGTTGTCTCTTAAGAACTACCCATAACCAATTTACAGGAAAATTACAGGCGAAAGATTGGAGAGGGAATGAAAAAAAACATACATACATATACTCACGCCCTTTTCCCGTCGGGGTAGGCAGAGACAACGGAACGCCACTTACTTCTATCCTTACAAACCTCACGCGCTTCCTCTACATTCATTACTCTTCTCATACATGCTCGCCGGTTCCTAAATTGGAATCCTATCAATCAGTCTCACCCCACACATACTACGCAGTGATCGCATCTCAACTGCGTTAATTCTGCTTTCATGAAAAAAAATCACGTATAAAAAACATGATTCCATCATGTCTTTTTTAATTTTATTAGTTAATTATAAAAATTAATTTTGATTTAACTGTCTCAGACGTTGCATTTCCTGTAGTGCTTTGCTGTCATGTAGTCTGATTAATAACTTAGATGGCTCTAAACATTGATTTATTATAAATCACTTAATGCGATACCATCTAAATTCGTCACTCGTCTTAAAGCTACATATATCTGACCTTTCACGAATTCGATTTCCCAAGATCTATCACTGCCCTCTCCAATGTTGTACCATAGAGCATAGATATTTAAATAGAGGCACATTTCTTATAGGCGCTCTGTAGACAAACTTTCTGTGACCAGTGTCACCCATATTGCCGCTTGGCGGCATGGCAGTCGCGCTGTGACAGCTGACTCTACGAGTGCAAGAGAGACGAAAGTTTCTCCTGTGTATCTTAACTACGAGAGCAAGAGAGACGGAGAACGACGCCAGCGCCGCCAACGGCGCCAACTACGTACTACACTGACAACCGTCAACACGCCAGTTGGAATCGGCACACGAAATCGTTAAGAAATGCGTTTGTATTATGTAAATCTGTATTCATTGGTTGTACCTTGGAGCTTGTGAACAGTCACAGCCCAACTTAAAATTTTCGGGAACATTAACCTCTCAACATCACCGTAACCTTTATTCGCTTGAAAAGTTGCGGATGCTGGTGTGATTGATACTAGACCCCCCGCATCTTTTACCCTAATGCCCACAGTTTGATCATCAAATTTTATGAACACTGCTTCGGGCAGTTCTCCTGCTTCTAGTTGATCACGTCGAAGGGCTGGCCACTTTATTTTTTTATTAATAATTCCCATTGCTCCGTTGACTAGTCCGTCTGAGACCGCCATATTCCTTCTTAACATCACCCTGGAGCCTACGCCTATTTTTATGCTGTGTAACAATCCGCCACACTTGTTTGATTTTTATATTTATTTTCTAACTTTCATTTTAACCCGCAAACCTAACTTTAAAAAAAGTTGACCAAAAAAATTATGTACTTCTTAACTTAAAAGGTAAGAAAATTGTAATTTTTTGATTAAATTTAAAAAAATACTCGCTTAGTATATATGCTTCTCATTAATTTTATAAAAATGAATCTGCATGAAAATTATCAATTCTCTAATAAATAAATAACGAATTTATTGGGGACCTAGCTTCCCCACGTGTATATATGTGTTGCTTGAAATCGCGTGTGTTGCTAAGAGTTCATATTTATCTATGACTTTCTGATGTGTCCAAAATTTGTTTTTTACATTGTTATGGAAATAATTATATTTGAGTTTGAGTTTACACTAAAAAGTATTAAATAAACATAACTACGTTAAAAAAAACCGACATCAAGATCAAAAAAGGAAAAAATAATAAAGATTTAATATTAATTAAATACTTATTATTTATACTTATGTGCTATTTACTAATAGGCTTGAAGTCGGTGCCAAGTCTTAAACAAATAATGATATTTTAATCCCTTAAATGAATACGAGCAAATTCATGATCATCATCATCAGCAGTGGATGGCAGGCATCCACTGCTGGAAATAGGCCTCTCCAATGGCACGCCATTGAGCCCGATTTTCGGCTCTTTGTGTCCAGCCGCTGCCAGCCACTTTACGTATATCGTCATTCCACCTAGCCGGAGGGCGTCCTACACTAGAACACGACTACTCCAATGGTTATCGGTTTTGCGACAAATGTGACCAGCCCACTGCCACTTCAGCTTGCCAATTCTTTGAGCTATGTCGATTACCTTGATTCTCTGTCGGATCACTTACTTACGAATTCGATCCTTCAGAAACTCCGAACATAGCCCTCTCCATAGCTCGCTGAGCAACCTTAAATTGGTGGACTATTCGCACCGCCAGTGTCCACATCTCGGCACCGTAAGTCATTACGGGTAGGACGCACTCGTTGAAGACCTCTGTCTTAAGCCTTTGCGGTAGGGAGGACGAAAAGATTTGACGGAGTTTTAAGGCTTAGCACCGACTTCAAGCCTATTAGTAAATAGCACATAAGTATAAAATACTAGGTATTTAATTAATATTAAATCTTTATTATTTTTTCCTTTTTAGATCTTAAAGTCGTTTTTTTTTATCGTAGTTATGTTTATATTGTGTATTTTACTTGTTTTATTGTGTATCTAGATAGGTTGTACTGCAACTGAATAGTACTGACTTTTATTCAGTATTGTATGTTTTCTCTTGGAAAATTCAGTTATAAAGTGTTATTAGAATAATATTCTACATTTAGGTTCAGGAGACTGTTTACCCTGCTGTTGTCTCATTGTATACTGCCTTGTGCAATACTAATATTATTGTGTTTAACTGTGTAACTTTTTCTTCTAAGACATTGTACTTAGTAATTGTGTAACAACCAGTCTGAGGCCAGACTGTTCGGCAGGACGGCCGAGTTGTAGGATATTTTTTTTCTCTTTTGCAATTTAAGTAATGTGAACGCATTGTTAATAGTAACGCCCCTACGTGATTACGGCACGCACGGTCATGCTCTAATTCAAGTGGTCCCATGTGTTTGCGGCACGCATGGTCCTGCTCTAAAAAAGTCGTCCTATTGGTCGCGGATTTCTTACGTTTTATTTTACTTAAACCAAGAAAAGAAAGTAGTAACTATTAGAATAGTTCATATTCTATGCAACTAAATCGTTTTAGAAGGGTGAGGGAAACGAAACGTGCCAAAAAATATTGAAATATAATTATCTGTGTCTCAGTTGCGAAAGCGTCCGCCATTGTTGTGTTTTGTTCCGCGATCTTGATAATAAAAGTTGTCTTGTGGAAGAAACGGGTGAATATTTTATAAAGATACTTATAAAGATTTACTCAGAAAGAAATAAATATTAATTGTGAAGTGACATTATTCGTGACAAAGACAAGAAATACAGTGATAAAAGGCAAAAACTTTTTAGAAGGGCTAATTCTACTCTTGAAACTCGCTATTTTCGTAAGTGTTTTATGATAAATATTCTTTTAATAGTTATGAAAGACATATAAGTACCCAGATTATTTATCTGAAAACATATTTTAGCAACTAAATACTAGCATTGTTGTAAATTTTCACTGTTATCGTGTTTCAAATGGTAAATAATTCACAGCCACAGTGTTCGATACAGTAACGTGGCGGCCTGGCACGGCGAACTTTTTGTTACGCGTTCGGATTATAATTTTATTAGTGGCGTTAGATTCATTTGTTACAAATAAAAAACGTATTGTTTGAAAACCTAGAAGTATATGTGATAGTGTTTTTGTATTTATGAACCAAACAAGTAATGAAATTCATTAATATGTGATGAAATGTTTGTGCGAACGAGTGAAAAAAAACAAACCTCTAAGTTTGTAAGCTTGTTTTGCCGGAAAGGTGAGTATTTAGTAGTAATTCATGGTATTATTATGATTGCTGATTTTATAACCAACACAATGATATGCAATTTATGTGATATAATTATATTAAGGTGTCATAATTATTTTTTTTCCGGTAACCTAAGCCAGTGAAAATTTGCAGCAACGTGACCTTTCGCACTTGTGGCACTTTGCCTTTAGTTTGATCGCACCTCAAGGGTTAAGTAGATTGTTGAACCCATTAGACCATTATAAAATACCATACGGAAAGAGCTAAAATAGTCAATAATTATTAACTTATTTCAAATCATTAAATAATTGAATATCTTTATATGTTTATCATTGTTTACCTATTTAAAAACGTCGTCTTTATTTGTACCACACTTTGAAATTTTCGAACGTAAAGTCATTGTTAAGACGATTACATTAACGTTAAATACAAACAATGTCGATACAGTAAACAACAAACTTTTACGCTGCGTAGGATTTTTTATCGATACTATCACTATCATTGATAAGAGATTACATTAAAGTTAAATACAAACAATGTCGATACAATAAACAACAAACTTTTACGGTGCGTAGTTATTTTTCATCGATACTATCATTGATAAGACGATTACATTAACGTTAAATACAATCAATGTCGATACAATAAACAACAAACTTTTACGGTGCTTATTTTTTATCGATACTATTGACAATATTTTGTTCATAATTGGGCAACTCTATTTGGTTCGACTATGTTTGTCCTTGTCACACGTAGTGCATTTACTGTGCATACCTAATCAGATTTTTTGGTGCTTGCGGAACCGATCCATTTTATTATTATGTAACTTTATTGAAAAGGTAATTATGAAGTTTCAAAAGTTTTGTTCTGTTAAAAATGTTACGCAATAACTTGGTCGCAAAAACCTACAACGACGAGTCTTAGGTAGGTACCTTCGAGGCGAAGCGACGTTGCACGAAGACGTCATCGTCCTAAGTCATCGAAGGGTCAACGCAGACAGAGAGGAATAATCCCCGCGCGAACTCGCGCATTTTCCTTACGGATTGCGTATGCTCAAGATTGCGCACGACCTCGCGAGCCTGCGTGAGTAAAACGTTCTGGGTTACCACTCTACAGTAAATTTGCTTTGATATATGTATATATATATATATATATATATATATATGAGTATTTATTTATTTATATATTTGTGATTTATTTAATATTATTATATATATAGATTATGGATGTAAGTAGTTATATGTTTTTCTTATCAGTTTAGATTAGCTTATTTTAGTTTTAAGCATACAGTAAGAATCATTTTAATTTGTTATTTATATTTTAATTTATAGTGCACCCGCATACTACCTGTCCTTTTATTTAATTCTGTTCGTACACGGTTGTCTGGCAGAAATCGCATCATGCGATAAGACCGCCCTTGTAACACTAGTTTATAAGAAACTCTGTAATGCACTCATGTTATTGCCTGGTGTTCAATAAAGAATTAATTATTATTATTATTATATTAATTCTATGGTTTATGTTCTAGTGGTACCCAATATTTTTTTTACCAAGGCATAAAATAAATGTTTGGTACCATTAAAATAATTATTATATCTTAACCAGTCTTTTTTAGAATCTGAATGGCTTTTAATATTTGCTAACAGAATCAAACCCAATCTAATCAAGTGACCTACATGTATAACACTGCGCCGAGGGTCGGTAATTTGATCCTCACACGGGATAAAACACTTTGTGGGGTTCAACAATTGATGTTTCGAGTCTGATACTTTAACTAAAACAAATACAAAAATATATTCGAAAGCCTACCTAACTTCGTTGACCTAATTACGTTTCGTAAACTAACCAACACAATAGTATATTACTACCCCAATTGACATGTAGTCCTTATCCAGCCTTTACATCCACTTTGTCTAACAAGCCATTATATTCTTAGCTAAGTACTCGTTATGTTAATTCGTCATTTAGTATGTTAATATTACACGGCAGTGGGCATGCACCTTTACTAAAATTGACTGCCGGAACCCTAACTATTCCAATTTCAGCAACTTTAGCGGCTTATTTCAACAACTTTCGGCTTTCCGATCGCCTTCAGTTTAGAATCTAAATAAACTACTTCAAAAAGTGATCACGTTAGTGCCGGAGTTAATGACTGGAATTTTGTTTATTAGATCCTTTCATGCTGGGTAGAAAATTTTAAATTCATGTTTATTTTTGATTAACTTTTGTTCGAATAAGTTTGAACTTTAATATTTTTGGTAGGTAAGGTAGTTTTATTAGTTCTGGGTTACGTGAGCTCCGCTATGATTTGGTTAGAAATAGCTACGGCCTTTGTAAGCCATCTTTCATTTGACTTGAATTTATTTACTTACAAAATAAAGCTGTTAATCAGATTTTAAGCTAAAAATTATACCTAATTAAGTACTAGAGTCTATTAAGAAAGAAACATATGCTTTCTGAAGTCAAGATATATAGTCTATGTGAAGCTTGTGAATAGTCAAATCTGAACCCTACAGAACAGAACATTGAAATCTGGACAATGCGGTTGTATATGTCTTTATCAGGTATAAGTATAATTTAATTACTAGACCTTCATGGAATATTGTATAATGTACGCATGCAAACAAAAAAAACATATAACGTATTTTTTTAAAGACTGAGTATATTGGTTCCTCCCTGATGCGCTTCTCAATACCATCATAGAGTGTGGCAGTGTATCTGCTACACAACAACTCACTCGCTTTCCAAAATGAAGTCGACAAATCTTATCAGTTGAAATGCAGGCACTCAATTCATCTCTACCCTCGCAGTGAGTTTACATAAGTATGCAAATCTGAATTTAAGTATTCTATAAAGCATCTAAACAAAAACGAATCCGGAAAAAGCCCTTGCCGCAAATATGTCAGCGGCCTTACGGCCCGGCCACAGCCGCAGCTGCGGCGGCAGCGGCAGCGGCGAGCGATTCCAATGTACATGGCGCGTTTACTCTGAGGCGACATCGGCAAAGCGCGCCATGTACATCGAAAACGCTCGCCGCTGCCGCCGCCGCTGTAGGCTGTGGCCGTTAGCCCATCTCCCTTGTTGCTATCGTTGTGGAGTTTTTGTCTCTCTCGGTAAATAAGAATTAGCATACAAACGGTGTCTTTACATTTCTCACTGTGTTTCATTTATTAGAACGCTTATATTAGCTTAAGCAGTTACGCTTTTCGTTCTTAATTTCGTTCGCTTGCGCAAGGTTTGTTCTTTGTACGTGTGCCAGGATATCTTGGAAGCAGAATTAGAATATGTAAGAGGAAAAATAATTTAATTATACAGTTTTTGAGAGAATTGAATAGAACTGGACATAATAATTATGTGTAATAGCGGTATGGTTCACTTCTTAAATTGTTTTCTTTTTTAATCTTAGATTGCAATCACTGAATGTGTGGTCTTTGAAGAAAAAATGTAATTTTCAAACTACTCATCTGGAATTGTATGTTTGTGTAATATTTACGTATTATGTATATATTACTATCCTAAGACGAGTGAGTGACTCTGGAAAAGTACGAGTAAATATTCCGTCAAATCTGTTTATACTAGTGTGTAATGCCGTGTCTCCTAGACAGATTCAGTTCAAAAGCCTTAGATTTAATCGTGATGCCGCTACGACAATGATGATGATGAAAAGTGATACAGAGACACAGAGGCAGAACTTTAAGAATATATATTAAAATTAAAAAAAAACTTCTGCATATACTAGTGCACACACATACGACAAATTCACTTCTTAATTAAGTTCTAACGTTCAACCTCCTTCACCCCTTCCACAAAACTGAACCTTTGAGTACTGAAACGCGAATCCATTGCTAATTAATACTGGTGCATGATTGCGTCCCGTCTCGCACTTATTCGAGATTAGCTCAGTTTTAGCTCGAATGGCCGCTCGGCTGAACACTGCCATTGAGCGTTCGTCGCACAAAGCGTACACTTACTGGCTAAAATTAATCACCACTGGTAGAATATCTTGGTATCAATATTTGTACTACCTCCGTGGTCCAGTGGATAGCGTATGCGTCTACTGATCGGGGGTCCAGGTTCGATTCCCGGGTCGGGCAAATGTTACTGAGTTTTTCCGAATTCTCAGTAGCAGCTCGGAGTTTGGCAATGTGCCCGATAAAGACAATAGACTCGCCCCCTATTACGTGGGACCTAAAAGTTCATGGCGAAATGTGGGTGTACATTACACCTTTGCCTACCCCTTCAAGGATACAGGCGCGAGTTTATAAAAAAAAGAAAATGACGGATTTGTAAATAGTGTAATTTAGCAGGTAATGTTAATGTATACTATAGTACGAATGCACAGTTTGGTATACCCTTTTGCAGAATATCGATGCGGAGATATAAAGAAACAGTACCTTCTATATTACCTACGTTTGGTTCGGTGAGTGAAAGATTTGAGTTTAGAAGTTCAGAGTCAAGGGTTTCCATGACTCTGCCCTCTCCAGTCACCATTTTGATCCTTTTGTTCCGTCTGCTTTTTACTGGTATGCAGAAACTAGTATGAGTTATCTTATTCAAATTAATTTATTTACTTAGGATATAATATATCCTAAGTAAATAAATTAGAACCTTAAAATAGATAAATAATATGATGTTCTTCTTCGTGACATGGCCCCTGTATTTCTGAGAAAGCATAGTCAAACGTAGTAGTCATGGCCCATAACTTACTATTAAAAGCACCGCAAAATCGTTTGTCACCAATGAAATCATCAAAAAGCGTCTGAATTGAACACAACCATTGGCATAGTATCCAGCAACAAAGCTACGGTATCCAGTCAGTCAAAATCAACTGCAATTTTCTTTACGGAGATTCTACGTCACACAAACAACTAAAGCTTAAACGAAATTCCCAACGTAAAGTCAAGACGCATCTCTGTTAAAAATAATATAAAAGTAGACAGTAATTTGACTGCTTCATACCATTAAAGAACGGCTGAGAAATTCTTAGTAAAATATAATTAATTTTCTTCAAGCATAAGATATTTATCGCGTATGAAATAGATTACTTACGTACAGTGTAAGTTATCTTGATTTAATATTAAATAACTGGATTTTAATTATATTGTAATTGAGATTTACTCTTTTTGATTTTCATATTCTAGACTAATTATGATACTTCGCTTGAATATATCTTGCACAAATTCATCGATAATTTACTCGTTAATTTTATTCAAATACAATCTGTAAAATAATTTATTACACCTTTTAAAACATATTCCATTAGAGCAACATTAAAAAAATCAATAATCAATTATTAACTAAAGAATACATTAAAGTTAAAACGTAGTTAACGTTATCAAGTTGCATTCGTCTTATTAATCGTTAATTAAATTATTAACAGGGGATTTGGTTATTTCAGGGGATCTTAAACAGACCCTTGATTGGTTAAGTACTTCAACAGGAAACTACCAATCTACAGGCAGAGAAGTATTCATTTCAGTCGAAAACGGATGTATCCACTTCGAGAAAAAGTATAGCATTAGGTCTTTATTTGGTTCTAAGATAATATTAACTTCTTTATGACGGCGGCTCGTTACGTAGTAGTCGTTACTTCGTTCTGCGCGAAAGAGTAATAAGCATGCATCATCCTCTCAAAATTTCGCATCTTACATGATATGTAAATAATACTCGTAGTAAATATATACACTATAACATGGGATACAAACATGACGTACTTAGTTTCACCACCGTTAAATAACAAAACTTATTCATTTCATTTATGGAAGGAAGAAATCGTAATTTGCTATAAGGCCGAACTTATAGCCCACTAGGTAGGTGGTAGGTAGGTAGGTGTAACGTATGTCTGGTACCTACCGAGTGCGCGTCATAATACCGTCCATACGTTTGGTTAATCAGAGAAGGCCATCGTCCGCGCTCGTGGAGTTTTGCCCTTATTTGGTAATGCACCGAGACCAACTCTGATGGAGAGCTCTGGTATATAAAGGGGCTGACAGACAGGCCGGCACCGCTACAGATTGTTACCGTGCCTAACTTTGTACAATCTACATTGTACGTGTATCCTAGTCCTAGCTGGGGGTAAGTTACTACATTTACTGCGCTAGCGTACTGCCCATCTCTCTACCTGCTAGCTGAAGCCGGCTGGCGCCGCCTGCCTGACTCTATTGGTTGTGGCTCTTCTAATGCTGCTTTCCTTCAGGTTCCAGGTCCACCTTGAAGCTCCGGGCTACGCTACCCTATTCTTCTCTACACTTTCTTGCACCGTCTTCGACGACACCTCTGCCAACGAGTCTGGCCTTGTCCTGCGCATCGCACACACACCACCGGCGCCTGCCAGCTGAAGCCAACAGTCTGCGAGGATCTGCCCGTTACGCGCAGCCCCCTGAGCAACCTGCCCTGCACACTACCGGAGGGAACAGCGTGGGAGACTGCAGCCCTTAGTGTTGAGGCCAGTTGCCGTGTAGTTGGTCGGTCATATTCGTACATAGGAAGTGAGACAATACTCGGCAATAAACCCATATAACCTCTTCTGCGTTTAAATTCTAGAGGCCGTTACAATATGTTATGTTCATTAGTTATTGTAATGTTGCATTTACTGATGTACAATATAGAATAATCTGTCTGATACCATTTTTACTGGTTTTTTTTTTAGATTATTTACTATACATAATTTGATAATGGTAATAATGATAATTTAATTAAAAAAAATATGTTTGGTTATTACAATAAACAAACCTTAGATACAAAATTATTCGCAGCAAAAACTTTACGATTTGCCAACTATTTTAATATTCACGGCTATGGTAAATCGAATTGGGAATTGTAAATGAATTTATTCAAGTATTCAAAAACCCAAACATTTGTTCGTTAACAATTTGTAAATTTGAAATAATTGAAACAGGATTGAATAATTGGGGACACGATAACACCTAAACATTCACGCTGTTGTGAGTTTTTACGTAACACTGTAACAATAAAGGCATACCTACCTGTAATTTATATTTTTATTAGATGTAGTTTTTACTGTTTCCATTTCATCAAAAAGCTTTTCACAGTCCAATCACGGTCAAAGGCCTCCCCTAATTTGCGTCACGATTCTATTGAGCCTATTATAGCACGCGATATATTAGGAGGATTTATGGCCGGCCCCGATATTTGATCTACTGATAGATTTGGCTAATATAGATACATATTTGACATTAGTTGCATACAAAATATGTTTAACTAGAGGACGCCAGCAGCTACGCCTGCATTTTTTTTAATATACCCGTTTTGGCCGATCCCGTGTGAATTTTGGGAAATCCCTTCTTAGTGCACCCCTACGGTCCCCAAGGAACATACATGCCAAATTTCAGCTTTCTGCGCCCAATAGTTTTGGCTGTAGCTTGTCTGTCAGTCAATCAGTAACGCAAGGATTTTATATTAATAAAACGATGTTAGCTTACTATACCACGCCAGCCGGACGGATTAGTATAGGGTTTGATGTTGAGCACATATCACAAAACTGACTGAATATCAAACTTATTTTTTTATAGATTCACGCCTGTATCCCCGAAGAGGTAGGCAGAGGTGTAATATTACACCCGAATTTCGCCATGATTTTTTTTGGTCCCACGTAATAGTTCAAACTTAATCTAATACATAATCACCGTGTCAAAATACTACAATTCCCAAACCCTTGATCTGTATAAAGCTGTACAGACATGGAACCAACAGACATATCCATTATAATATAAAACGCTTCCAAACCTCAAGGGTATTTTTCCAACATGTTAAGAAATTCTCGAGAAAGAATAAGATAAAGTTGTAAGTAAAGAAAATTAGACTATACGGATACATAACAAGACATGAGCGTTGCAGCTGCTATCTTTTTAAAAGCTCGCGGGAATAAAAATAACTTTCGTGCTTGCTGATTTACGTAATGTAAACACAGAACAATTTATATTGGACTAGAGGATGCCCGCGGTTACACCTGCGTTATTTAAGGCTACTGCTTTGCTCCCGTCGCTCACAGCGTGATGTTATGATAGCCTATAGCCTTCCTCGATAAATAGGCTATCTAACACTGAAATATTTTTTCAAATCGGACCAGTAGTTCCTGAGATTAGCGAGTTCAACCAAACAAACAAACAAACTCTGCAGCTTTATATATTAAGTATAAGATTATGGTTATGTGCAATTATTCGTTTCGTATTTTATTTTATTTTATTCTTATAAGAAAACTTAGCTAACAGAATATTACATAGTACAATATTTGCAGAAGGCCAATTACAAGTTTTCACATAATAATATGAACAGTATGATATTACAACATGCACGTACACAGTGATAACTAATATTATAATACACAAATATTAAGTACATAAGATACACTAAGCTATTATTTATCACCTATATAACATATAAAAAGAGAACAAAATAAAAAGAGGTAGCAACTAAGTTTCAAAGAAATTTACGTTCAAAGATTTTTTTAAATGGGCAATGCTAGATGCAAACAGGTCAAGGTCAATTCTCCGACACTCCCCGTTAAACGTACGACATGCTCTAACAGAGTCCCGTACGGTATATCGAAAAATAGGAGCCCTGCGAAGCAGGGCTCCTATTTTCGAGTGCAGGGTCACAAGAAAACCTAACATAACCTATTAGGTACTTACACATAAAAAGGTGCTTTCGATGCAAACTGCTATCGGTAAAGGATTATTTAGTTAAAGCGTGTTGCGGCGAACCATGACTTCGGCAAATCTTGGTATAGGCCTACCATTCATTCTTTGTAGCGTTATTCGGTGAAACGTGCTGTCGCTAAATAATGGTATCGACTAATAGATTTTTCGTATTACCGTTCGTCGGTGAACCATGCTTTCTGTAGACAGTTATATAAATCAAGGGTAATTCGATATACCGTACGGGACTGGCTCTAACAAGATATGAATTTTGTCTGTACGTTGTTCTCACTAGAGGTACATCGAGAAGATTTGATCTTCTTAAGTTTGCAGTAGGTACGCGTAATCCAAATCTTGTTAACCAAGTCCGGAACGTCAAAAAGACCATTCATAACGCCCGTATAAGAATGATAAATCAGCTGCTTTTCTGCGTTCATATAGTGGGAGAATGTGAAACTTTCTGCAACGACTAAGGTAGTCCGGCAAGTAGGTATTGGATCGGTATTGAATGTACCTTAAAATTTCCTTTGGATACCTTCAAGGCGGTCAATGTATACATTATAGATTGGATTCCAAACCTGCGATGCATATTCAAGATGACTACGAACAAACGTACAGTATAGTATTTTCATTGTTTTGACATTCCTAAATTCAGATGATAATCTAAATATAAAACCTAACGCTTTGAATGACTTGTTTATAATACTATTTATATGCGAATCAAATAACAGCTTTGCATCAAATGTTACTCCAAGATCTTTGATGGTGTTGACTCTTTCCAACGGTGTGTTACAGAGTGTATAAGTGGTTTCAATAGGGTTTGGTTTGCGGGTAAAGGTACACGTGTAACATTTGGCGACATTTAAATCTAATTTATTCCTAGAGCAATAGTGTAGGAAGCGGTTCAAATCATCCTGCAATGATTGAGCGTCTTCGACTTTTGTCACCTGTCTCAATATTTTCATATCGTCGGCGTACAATATGATTTTAGCATGCTGAAAGCATGCGCCGACGTCATTTATGAAAATATTGAACAAGAGAGGACCTAGTAAGGATCCCTGAGGGACTCCCGACGGGATAACCACGGCTCCAGAGGTGTAACCATTGAGAGCTACTGTTTGACACCTATTCTGTACATAGGACGTGAACCAACAGTACAAATTACCTCTGATTCCAATCGCGAAAAGCTTGCGTAATAGTAAGACATGATCTATACGATCGAAACATTTGCTGAAATCAGTGTATATAACGTCGATGACGTCGACTGAGACCTCATAGACATACACTATTTGTGTATTTGTGTATCATGGGTATCGTAGCACTGTAAGAGAAGGTAAAACTTGATACAAACCCTATATCAATCCGCCGTTTGGCCAGCGTGTTATAGTAAGCCAATTCCTCCTTTCAAAGGAGAGACCTAGTCCAGCAGTGGACTGTAAAAGGCTGATGATGTATTTTTGTATAATCAACACTTACTGCTTACGCTACATAGTTCGAAGGAGTTTCTTAAGAACGTCATCTGTTATGAAGCATTACAATATATGTAAGTAGCTGCCTATCACATATTGAAGACATTTCTTATGATATTTATAGATTTTTGTTTGTTTTTCTTGCGGGCGTGTGGTCAACTCTAGTGTAGGAGTTTTCTGACCACCCGAAGGCCTCCGACATGGCGTAACGATTCTTATCCTGAGACAAGGATCGGGACCGACAGCTTTACGTGCCCTCCGAAGCACGGTAGCGCTCTGATGTAAATGCTATATAGATGAAATACTAATGGTATTTTTTACTATTTAATCTGAGTAGGCCATTAAGTTGTTAATATTTTATTAACAAATCCTGCATAATGTCCGTTATGCCAAATATTGAAACTACGGACTCAAAGGACACACAGACACTAGGAACAACAAATTGAGGATTACACAAATTCTTGTCCTAATCACTTCCCATACGTGCAGTATTACATATGGAACCTGATCTATAATTGAACTTTTTCCTCAACTTTCCTAGTCGAATCACAAATAATTATAATCATACTCAAAAATAACACTTTCAATCTGCGACGTCCTTTTTTATTTTTTTATATAGAGACTGCTTTGCCGTGTGGTTGACGGCAAAGAATACAAGTGTCACCACCCCCTATCTTCCCGTGGGTGTCGTAAGAGGCGGCTAAGGGATAACACGATGCAAATACCATCTTTGCGTAGAGACGGAAAACTCGAAATCAAACCCTATACAACTGCCTCGTTGGTATCGCGGCATAAATGTGCGCGTTGGATCGGGAGGTCCCGGGTTCGATTCCTGGGTCGGGCAGTGTTATTGGGTTTTTCTGTCTCGAAATTCTCAGTAGCCGTACGGAGTCTCAAAATGTGCCCGGTACGGCAATAGGCTCGCCCCTTATTACGTGGGACTAAAGTATATCTGGCGAAAAGTGGGTGTAGAAATACACCTCTGCCTTCCCCTTCGGGGATAAAAGGCGTGACGTTATGTATGTATGTATGTATGTATGTAGAGACTGCTGAACAGCAGTCACGTCAGTCAGCAGTATTACATATTACTTCACCAATCAACAAGGAACATGTCTCAATAACCATCACCATTTATCTTACCTTCGAATCCCTTGAGACTTAAAACGTACCCATTCCGCAAATAGCCCACTATCAATAATACCTAGCTGATATCCACCGTGTCTAGTATAACAGCATCGAAACCCCATGTCTACGGTCTCTCACCATCAGTATAGGTGATAAAGCTGTAATTATTAATCCCTTTGCGCCAGTCTGTCTGCCTCTGCGTGTACACCGGCCGAACTAATTGGAATGAGCATTGCGTACATTCGGCGAATTATTAATCTATTACCTCGAACCTGCGACCTATGTAGGGTCAACATGTTTTTATGTCGATATTATTGGGTAGAATTCTGGTCAAAATTTCTAAGTGTTAAAATGTATGACTTGTTGGAATGGCTTCTGGCTGTTTATGTAACAATATCGAGCCCAGTCTGTGGTGTACGTAATGGACTGCCGAAACGGTGATCTCGGGTTCGATCCTCAGTACCCCGGGCACACACCTCTTACTTTTCGAAGTCATGTGTGCATTAAAAATGTTTATTATCGCTCGCTTAATAATGTGCCCGGTAGTTGACAATAGGCTCGCCCCCTATTATATTGGGACCTAAACATAACTGGCAAAATGTGGGTGTATAATATACCTCTGCCTACCCCTTCGGAAATAAAATGCGAGAAATTATGTAATGTTAAGTAATTGTAGTATTATAATCAACTTGAGACAATTCACTTTGGACATCTGATTTTAAACTAGTCGTTGTAGCACAATCTACAATCAAGTAACTGATTAAACACATATTTTATTATTAGTTACATAATTATGTAAAAATCTGATTAATGAATTGTCTGTTTTTAAAATAGCCATCAATTTATACATCAATATTAATGTAATAATTGAACCTTTTTGGGCAACCATAAAATACTCACCCCGGTCTCCTTCGCCGAGGGTCTTGGTTTGCAACCGAGACAACGCTACTCATGTATAATAATTAATTCAATGTTATCATTATATTTTGGTCTAATATGGACTATTCCACAAAACGAGGAGACGCGTTGCCTCCCTAGCCATTCCTATGGACCCGCTAGACGGCTGGCTGGGAACATATACTTCATATTGTTATGGAAATTTCAAGCCGTTGAAGCTTACGGAGAATCCTCAGATCCCTCGAAAATATATTTAAGGACTCTCGATCCTATGTACATATCCTCAGATGAAAAGCAATGTGTTTGGTTGGAGATCTTGCTTTAGTTGATTAATTCTGAGCTAGTCTAGAGATAAGTTTATATCGGACATAATGTAGTAAAGAATAGAGATAAAATTAGTAATTCTTAGCTGACAAGATCATAATCAATCATCAAATCATCATTACTCAAACTAAAATCTTCATGTGTTTTGTAAGAGAAAGAAAAATAAACTCTTCTGCTAGGATACAAACTTATCTAACTTATTCTTATTTTTTCTGTTAAATAGCAGTAGAAAACAATTAAGAAGACTCCTGTCCATTTTTTTATCACTGAGCCACACAACAACACACACTTCACACATAAATACAAATAAAAACCTGCGGCAATATTTGAACACCGCCGAACATCTGCTCCATGTCATAATTGCATTAATTTCTGCTTTGTTTTTTGCTAGGGACAGATCCGTGATCTGCATTGCTAATATAGGGCTTATCATATTTAAGACGTCACCACGCAGATGACGCCATTGTCTTTACAAGTGTTTTGCTGTTATTTATTTATATACCAAACGGTAATTGGACAATATGCTTGAAAGCTTAAGGATGAATGCCGAATTTTTTTTCAAGTGGGTGAAATGTTTCGGCATAATTTATTTGGCGCAAATAATTATAATCATTTATGAGAGGCTCGTGTCGCATAAAATTTGGGAAATGGATTACCAGACAATTTGTTTGTTTACCAATTGAGAGGTTGGTTTTAGGTGGTTTTAATCATTAGGCTACCGGCCGACCTAAGAAGGTAGTCATTTAAAGATAACTCGACATTAATTGTATGTCAACTTGAAAACTTTGCATCTGATAGCATCATTTTACTATAGCAGCACTCCAAGCACTATAAAATTAATTTGAAATCGCGGGGTCGTAGCGTACCGAAAGGCTTGCCAGTAAACATGAACAGCGAGCCCGCCAGCCGCCCGTACGTACACTCGATACAGATTTTCACCGCGGCCTGCAAGGTTAGGTAAAGTTGTGGACTCTGGCAGACCAAACGGCCTGCTACACTGGAAAAAAATATATTTGGTTAGCGGTGAGAGTGGTTATGAATTTGAATTTAAACTAACATAATAAAGACTATCATATTTCAAGTTTACATCAGTAACTAGTTTGTTAAACTAAATGTTCTACTTCTAACGACTCTGTCTAACTCTAACGTAGGAATTAATAAGCTAGCAAGGATTAGTTACAACTTACAACTAGCTTCATCTGAAACTGCAATCTACTAGTCCTATGGGAACAATATATTATGCTCTAAAATGCACTCGCAACGTAAATACCCGGAATAGAAAATTTTCTGCTGTGTGCCGTTTTTAAACGTAGACTATATAAATTTATCCGTGACTGTTTCTTTATTATAGTTTCTATCTAAATAAATATGTGCCGAGAGGAAGCGATTTCAAATCTCATACGAGGGTCAAACTGAAAGTTCTTAGAACTGGCCACTTATAAACAATATAATAAAAAAAATATTCTAAAATTTGAAAATAGAACTCTTTGCCAATATTACTGAGTATATATTTCATTCATTTGTCATTTGTTTTACGATTTGGCGGCAAATTGAAAATTGTCTGTGTCACGTCAACATGAATTTAACACGAGAAAATTTTCGTGCAATGATTTTTTATGACTTTCGATGTCATTTAAGTCAACAAGAAAGTTATGATAGATTACGATTGGCCTTTCACGATGAAGCCCCATCTCGTGCGACTGTTTACAACTGGTTTAATGAGTTTAAACGTGGTCGCACTAATCTCACTGATGATGTACGTGAGGGACGGCCTTCTACGGCGACGACTGAAAATAACAATTGCGTTGTGCGGCGTATGATAGAGACTGACAAAAGAGTGACCTATCAGCAGATTCGGACAAGCTTAGGCATCGGTATGAGTCAAGTGCACAAAATCCTCCACGAACATTTAGCGGTCAGGAAGCTTTGCGCCCGGTGGATACCTCATAATTTGACTAAGGCTCAAAAACTCCATCGTGTGGATTGGTGCCGTAAAATGATTGAAAGATTTAACGGAGGTGACTCAAATGCTGTGTTCGACATACTAACAGGTGACGAAAGCTGGATTTACTGTTATGATCCTGAAACCAAAAGACAATCTGCTCAGTGGGTGTTTCCTTTCGAGGAGTTGCCAACTAAAGTGAAGAGAAATGGAAGTGCGGGAAAAAAAATGGTGGCCTCGTTCTTTGGAAGGATAGGTCATTTCGCAACAATTGTGTTAGAGGATCAAAAACCAGTTTCTGCAGAATGGTACACTACCAATTGTTTGCCACTTGTCTTGGAAAAAGTTCGAGAGAAACGACCTCGCAGTAGGATCCTCCTTCACCACGACAACGCCTCGTCGCACACCGCCAAGCGAACGATCGACTATTTGGCGACATCAAACGTTGAATTACTGGGTCACCCGCCGTATAGCCCCGACCTCGCGCCTTGTGATTTTTATTTATTTCCAAAAATTAAAGAAAACTTAAAGGAAAGCGGTTTATGAATGCTGAAGAAGCGGTGGCTGCGTATCGCGATGCCATTGAAGAGACCCCTAAGGACGAGTGGGCAAAGTGCTTTTCCCAGTGGTTCCATCGCATGCAGCGGTGTATTGACGTCAATGGACAATATTTTGAAAAGATATAATAAAACTAATAACTGGCTAATGTAATCAGTTTTTGATTTTCTAAGAACTTTCAGTTTGACCCTCGTATGTGTTAAACTTTATTTTTCCAGCAAATGTAGCAACGTTTTTTCAATTCGTCGAAAAAGTTAAATTAATACATTAATAATAAACTTTTGACTCTAAGATGGAATTGGAAATACATACTTAGTACTGTAAAAAGTAAATAAGAATTACTAATTCATCAAAAAGAAAAACGAAAATGTCAGAAAGGTGAAAAATATTAAGAAGTCGGTGAATAACAAAATAAAGTTAACCACTATAACTGCTGATGCTCCAAAATAACCAACAAAACAAAATACTACTCTAAAATACTCAACAATGTCAGAAAACTCATTAATAGCAACTAACAATATCTCAACACACATTGATGTAAAGTATGATACAATAAATCATATACACCGAAAAATCAATACAAACTATTATTTAGTCCCAAACTAAATATGTAAATGGCTTCAAGTTGGCCGAGGATGGTTCGTAAAGCCTCGGTTATATTGCACTGAATAGACCGTATAAATAGTGCGTACTCAGCTCTAATACTGTAGCTCTGTTATGACCACGTTATGACTATCGGAGAGGACCGGTCGTTCTCGATATTAAACATGCCCGTTGCAATGAATAAACATTTTATGTTTAGGCCCTTCATCTATGGTATACATACTTGTAGCTATGTCCTGCATTGTACTTCCTATTTTGTCGACCTAACAAAAAGATGAAAGATAATGAAATGACAGGAAAAAAAGAAATTACGGAGTTTCATTCGGCTTCTCTTAATTTAGCTCGGAAAAACATTTTCTAGAATAGGGTTTTGACTTGTATACGGTTTGTAAACAATCAAAATGCAAAAATAAATTTCCTAGGTAGTAGAGCCTTGCTGATTTCAGCATGAATGGGCCGGATCGACCGGGGAAGTACTACAGTCTCACAGAAAATCGTCGTAAAATAACAGTACCTAAAGTGTAACGGTAATTGCTTACCATCAGGCGATCCGCCTGCTCGTTTGCCGCCTATTGCCATAAAAAATGCTTTTATGTACAGATATCTACCAAATAGCATCTTAGACTAGATCTAGACCCCAAAAAGTCTTATTATATTGTAATACTAGTTTAATTATAATAATAATATTCTACCACTTACACACATCATCATCTAGTCCCAAACTAAGCAGAGCTTGAACTATGGATACTAGATAATGGATAAACATACATATATAGCTTTTTTTCTTTGTAAATACATACATATTATACATAGAAACACCCAGACCAAGACAAACATCCATGTTCATGCACACAAATGTTTGACTTGAGCGGGAATCGAGCCAGCGACCTTCGGCGTAGCAGTCGCTTACACTCCCGCTGCGCCAAACGGTCATCTATTTATGTTCTAATTATGTAGGTCATAACGTTCAAAACAATGTAAATCTCTTCAATTTTAACCGTGTATTCTGGCATATTCGATACAGCACCAAATTGAACTCAAATTTGGTCAATTAGGACAAAATCAAAAGCTCAAATTATACCCTGTGAAATCGTTGGCGATATGGGTTCCTCTACCGCTGAATCGAAACCATTGTGGTAGCAAGGAAACGCTGCAACGTTTTGCGAACGGGATAGCCAATTAGCTGTACCCAGATGTCAAGTACGCTGTGGTTTCCGCCCAAGAATAACATTTAGTGTGGTCTGGAATTAGTACATGGCGAATTTGAATCAAATGACACATAAAAGAGTCAGTGCACATTTGTTTTTGAAATGAAATGAAATATACTTTATTTACTAGAATATGGTACAAGGTTCTTATAAACGAAATATATTCAGCATATCCTGCCATTTCTGGCGTGTAAATATATTAATTAGTAGGGTCAGGTTGTTGTTATAATGTTAGATTCCTATCGTCTAAGTATTCCTTAATGCTATAATATTTTTTGCTTAATAATAGTTTAAACATACATTTTTTAAATAGTGTCAAATGCAATGTACTTATATTGTTTGGTAGTTTATTAAATATTTGGATGGACATACAATCACTGCTTTTCCTAAGTATATCTTATCTTATTTTTGGTAATCGTAATTTATCTTTGTGTCGTGTACGGCTGGTTTCTGAATCGCCGATTTTCTTTTTACAAACAAACAAATTTCTAAAATGTACAAGCAGGGTAATGGAAGGATCTGATATTTTTCAAAAATTGGTCTACAGCTATCTAAGAAATCAGCTCTACACATGGCTCGTATACATTTTTTTTGGGCCAAAAATACTCTATAGCTATCTACTGAATTGCCCCAGATTATTAAGCCATATCTGAGTACGGAAGAGATATAAACATGATAGGTAGTTTTGGCGCAGTCTATGTTTACAGTTTATCGAATTCTACTTAAAACAAATACAAAACGGTCTATTCTATTTAATATATTTTCTATATGGGCTTTCCAATTACAATATTTGTCCAAAGTGATACCTAAGAATACGCATTCCTTTGTGTCGATCAGGTTATAATTGTTATGTTGTATGTCAAGTTTTGGAATATTAGAGTTAATTGTCTGAAATTGTATAATTTTGGTTTTGGTCATGTTTATTCTAAGATTGTTCTGGAAAACCAGGGGAGAGGCTATATGCCCGTGGCCTTATAGTTTTGTCGAAATACTATTACCATATTACCGAATGGTTGATGATTGGATGCAATTATATTTCTTTACAATGGTTTTATGGATACTTAATAACTACGTTTTGTTGTAACTATTTATTAATTGAAAATAAACTACAGTTTACGGATTGTATCGCGATGTGTTGGTTTCACTAAGTTATTACATTTGAAACGAATGATCTAGAAACTACATTTTTAATTTATTACTAGCCGATGTTTCGAATTCTTTACAGGATTCATGTGCACGGCAGACTGAGGTGATATTTGTCTTTTTCTTGAATGTATTGTCTCGCGGTTGATTGATTTCCACGTGGTAGCCGGGATCGATCACTCGCCGAGCAATTAAAGAGAGATAATTAGGTTGACTTAAGGGAAATAAATAAAAAATATCACCAGGAAAGTTTAAACTCGCGTTATAATTCCAGTTATTCGATGGCTTTAGTTATACAAAAAAAGAACTGACAATTAACAAAACAAACAAAACAAAAAATATTTTATTTGCTTCTCCAAAACTTAAAATACATTTTCTTACTTAAATTTACAGAAGGCGGTATGTGGAGAACAAATTAGGCAACTGCGTCAGCTATTGTTGCAGTTATAAAACTACAACGCTGGTATTCTCGCAGGCCTATATGCAATTATAATTAAATTTACCTATAAATATTTACCTATAAATTAAATTTACCTATAAATAAATAAAATATAATAACGACAAATTACTATATATATACACAAAATTATATACAAATATATACGTATATAGTGTACATATTATTAATAAGTTTTATAATATATATATTATTATATACAATACACAATACATGCCTCCGTTACATCAAAATAAAAATAAAAATTAAAAATAGCAATTAAGATTAACAGATGAGACAATTATCCAGGGCGTGGGCGACGTTGGCACTTCACAGGTCTTCGGATGATGGTAGTACTCAACTGGCGGTGCTGGCCGGAGGAAAAGGGACGAAGCCTCGTGTCCGCTGTATTTATAGGGCCGGCGCGGAGGGGCGCGAGGGAAGGGCCCATTTCTGTGCGTCACTCGTAGCGAGGCTCGCGGCGCAGGAGCGCGATGTGACGTCACACACCCCTCCCCCCGTTAGGCCGGGATTTTACCTAAGGAAAATTCCCTAGCCCAACGGGCGTAGCAGCCCTGAAGATACTCCCTGAAATTAGAGAAAACAAGGGCATGAGTACCTTGAACAAGTGACAACCCTATATGCTAATTAGGATACCTAAATAATAATGACCCACGCTTGCATTCTTCACGCGTACAATGGCAGTCTGAATTTGAACATAAACATTTATCATTCATAATTCATCACACATACCTACATGTAAATGCCGAGGCCAGTGTAATAGCCTAATATTAAAGATAACAATCTATGGAGAAGCGCTTAGGGTAATTATTAGGTAATAATGATTTGTAGATATAAGAAACTTGATCTAGCCCTACGACTTATAAATCTTGGGTTCGGCCTTTGCCACTAGATAAGTAAACTTTTTGAATATAGTTAGGTATAACAACAGATTTTTCGTAAAGATGAACAAAAATAATACAAGCCGCAGCCTCGTGGTACAGGCGTTTTATACCAAATTTTAGCTCTATTGCTGCACCCTTAAATAAGTTAACATCTCAAAGTAAAAACGCACCTCTATTCTGTTGGACGACAGAGGCTGATGAGGCGTTTAATAACCTAAAGAATTGTTTGATTTCCTCCTCGGTGTTGGCTTGTCCTGACTACTCGCAACCTTTTGAAATACACTCAGATGCTAGCGATTTTGGACTTGGCGCGATCCTCTGTCAAAGGTTAAATGGTGAGGAAAGAGTCATAGCGTACTATAGCAAATCACTCACTAAGCAAGAAAAAAATTACAGTGCCACAGAGCGCGAAGCCCTGGCTGTTCTATCTGCTATAGAACACTGGCGTTGTTATGTTGAAAATGGTAAAAAGTTTATTGTTTACACAGATCACGCTGCTTTGAAATGGTTCTTGACCTTAAATAACCCTACTGGCTGGTTAGCCAGATGGGGAGTTCGCTTATCATCCTATAATTTCGAAATACGTCATCGTCGGGGTTCCGATAACGTTTTACCTGATTTTCTGTCTCGCTCTTTACCCGTTTCTGCTATTGCTAATGATATAAATATAGATATTAATTCTAATCAGAATTTACCAGTTTCTACTAATGATCCTTGGTATTTAAATATCTATAAAGGCTGTTTAAGTTCTCCGACTTCCTTTGTTAACTATCAAGTAATAAACAATAAATTGTATTGTTTTAAAAAAACATTAAACCCTCTCACTAGAGAATTTCAATGGAAAGAGGTTATTCCGTCTGACCAAAGAAATGACATTCTAAGGGAGAATCATTCTTCGCCCACTGCTGGACATCTGGGTATTTTTAAGACATACAAACGTCTCGCACTTAATTACTTTTGGCCTGGTATGTACACTGATGTTGTCAAGTTCGTCAGTTCATGTGAACCTTGTATCACCCATAAACACCAAAATCACCCAAATTTAGGTCTAATGGGTAAATATTCTAATCACCCGCCCCACGTTGGGCGCCAAAGTCTCGCGGGTGATTGATTTCCACGTAGTAGCCGGGATCGATCACTCGCCGAGCAATTAAAGAGAGATAATTAGGTTGACTTACGGGAAATAAATAAAAAATATCACCAGGAAAGTTTAAACTCGCGTTATAATTCCAGTTATTCGATGGCTTTAGTTATACAAAAAAAGAACTGACAATTAAGATTAACAGATGAGACAATTATCCAGGGCGTGGGCGACGTTGGCACTTCACAGGTCTTCGGATGATGGTAGTACTCAACTGGCGGTGCTGGCCGGAGGAAAGGGGACGAAGCCTCGTGTCCGCTGTATTTATAGGGCCGGCACGGAGGGGCGCGAGGGAACGGCCCATTGCTGTGCGTCACTCGTAGTGAGGCTCGCGGCGCAGGAGCGCGATGTGACGTCACAGTATAAGTTATCTCAAAGTACCCGAACATTTTTCAACTACTGGTGTTACTATTTACGCAGAATGAGCTCACAGTGTCCTTAGGTCTTCTGGTGACTTTGTCCTTCTTGGGTTTCATTAGCCTTATGACTGGGTCCCAAGCTGGAGCAACATTCCAACCATCTTCTCTATTGAAATTAGAGTACTTTTTAATTTCAATAGCTTCTCGTATCATCCTTGGAAGAAAACGGTGTTCTTTTGCGAGTATCTGTGGTTCATCAAATCGCAGGTAGTGGTTGGGTCCTTGTTCCACATATTCACACACAGCAGACTTTGTTGCGCGTTTATGTTTTATGTCAGCTATATGTTCTTTAAGTCGAAGGCATATGCTTCTCATGGTTTGTCCAATGTATGAGAGCCCAGATTCACAGTCGATTTTGTAGACACCGGCCTTTTGCAAGGGTAACTGACACTTGACAGTTGGTAATAATTGACTGATCTTCGTTGGCGGCTTGTAGTAAGTTTTGATTGAAGCTCGCTTCAAGATGTAGCCAATTTTGTCGGTCACGCCCTTGATAACTTATACATTCAAGAAAAAGACAAATATTACCTCAGTCTGCCGTGAACATGAATCCTCTAAAGAATTCGAAACGTCGGCTAGTAATATATTTAAAATGTAGTTTCTAGATCATTCGTTTCAAATGTAATAACTTAGTGAAACCAATACATCGCGATAAAATCCGTAGACTGTATTTAATTTCAATGTGTAACATTCGCGTAAACCCAAGAAGATACTACTATTTATTAATTTTATTTGTGTAATATTTTTTAAAAATACAGCATCTCAAACGGACCGAATACATACCTTTATATTTTTTTTTATTAGTCATAAGTCTATCAAAGACAAAGGTAGTTCATAAAAATCTGGAGCATACTACAGTCCGCTGTCACCAGATATCTTGGTCTAAATGACCTCGTAATGGATCAAAGTCTAGTATCAAAGCAAACACATAATTCTTAGCCAAATCACGAAGCCATACATCTTCATTACTTTTCTAGTCATTACCATTATTCTCTTGATTGAGCTACTTATTACTCAGCAACAAATCTTACCCAACATTAAAATAAATCGAAGATTGCAAAACAGATGCGTGGTTTAATAACCCTCAGCAAACAGAATGACCTCGGCTTACAATCTTAACCCTTTCAGACCCGGCGTCCACAATTGAGGACATAACGTTTAAAAAATAATTCAAGACTAAATATTTCAAATTTACGGTTTCAGACGGTTGTATTTGTTTGTGCACATAAATACGTTGTTGAAAAGGTACCGGTAACGCCATCTTTGATCACGCATTTACATTATTTTGACAAGTTTCGCCCAGTACGGAGCAAAGTTTGAACATGTTCAGGTAAGCTGTGAATTTTATTTCTAAATTATTATGTTTTAGCTAATTATGTGTTATGGAAAATTGTGTGTGTATAAAACATGGTTTGGTCATGATGTGAAATGTATTTTTTGTGTCATTTGTGTTTTTTTTACATAGGAAAACATGATTTTTATTTATGTCCACAAATGTGCACAATCGGATCAACTGATTAATTTACGAAATATTGCAATACTTATATGGTAGGTCAAAATGCATTACCTATTATTTATAAATATATTTTTTGTGTATATTATATATTGTTTTTTTTTACAGGTTATTTATACATACATATAAACTACTGGGTACATCGAAATAGCCGAAATGTTCTCGCCAGATGCTTTGGTTGCTTTAGAAAATGACAATTTATCAGACCTGTTGTTATCTTCTGACGATGAAGATGAAGGTAATTATGATACAGTACGAGAACCAAGGCGTATTCGAATTGGTGCAGACGTAGTGCACCAGAACCAACAGGACTCCTACCAGGCTGTCTCCGAAGACGAAGATGGTACTCCATTTGAACCTGAAGCTGAGTCAGCAGTTCCAATTGATCATTCAGGTGCAATCTTAGGACCGGTATTAGCATTGCCTGGAGGTATGTTTGAAAATCTTACACCTAAATAAGGAATTAGATGGAGACATACAGAGCTACAAAATACAATATATTGTGATTGGTTTCCACCAGTTACGATCGATCCTGTTGTGCTAGCACCAATCGATTATTATTACAAGTATATTCCTCGTGAACTGTTTTGTACGATGGCTGAAATGACTAACCTATATGCGTTACAGTCAGGCAAAGTTAGGTTCAGAGCTACATGTGCTGCAGAATTGGAGGTATTATTCGGGTTACACATAGCTACAGGTGTGTTCAGATATCCATGTTTGAGAATGTACTGGGAACCAATATCAGTATTCCCTTATTTACCGAAAACATGGCCAGAGATCGATTTTTTGAATTACGAAATAATTTGCATTTAGTCGATAATACACAGATGCCTGCAGGTTGCCAAGATGTATTTTATAAAGTAAGACCTATTTATGATGCAATCAGAAATCGATGCTTGGAGCTACCGTTAGAAAGAGAACTCTGTGTAGATGAACAGATCATTCCCTTTACAGGCAAGCACGCTGCTAAGCAGTATATGAAAGGAAAACCATGTCCATGGGGTATAAAGTTATTTTTTATATGTGGCAAACATGGCCAGGCTTACGACTTCATAATCTATCAAAGTTCGTCACCCGAACTTGATAAGAATTTCATAAAAACCATTGGATACGGCGCATCTGTAGTACTACACTTACTAAATCGAATTTTTCCTCTTATCACCTACTGCAGATTTTGAAACAGAAAAATATAATGGCTGCCTGTACCGCTTGTGTAAACAGATTTGCAAAACCATCATTACTATCTGATAGAGAAATAAATAAAAAACAGAGGGGTTTTGCACAAGAAGTGAGCAGCTTAGATGGTGATATTGTTTTAGTGAAGTGGTTGGATAACAAACCAGCTCACTAAGCGTCAAACTTTGTCGGTATTGGAGAAAAGGATATCGTAAAAAGATGGTGCAAGAAGGAGAAGCGCTATGTTGAAGTGGAAAGGCCGGAGATAGTCCGAAAATACAATCATGCAATGGGAGGGGTCGATTTGCTTGACCAAATGATGAGTTATTACAGGACATTTATAAAATCTAAGAAGTGGCCCCTTCGCATGATTTTCCACGCATCCGACTTAGCACTAACTCAAGTGTCTAGCGTTCGGGCTATGAATGGGTAAGTTTTATACAGAGATCAGTGGAAGCGATTAATTCATCCAGTCTTAGCCCAAGGCAAAGGATCTAAACACATGGACCAAGTTTCTTGGCGCTAAGAATTTAACAATGTACAATTACCTGTATCTTCACTGATGTCAGGCCTGGAACTAAGTTAGGGAAAAACAAACAAAACTAAGGTGGCCACGATAGATTGAATGAATTATCCACTTAGCTGTTCCTTCCAATTTGATGTCCTCTCCGTTGGCACGAGGGCACGATGCACGTTCACAGGAGTCACAATTCAGTTTTGCAAATGTCAATGTTTCACAAATTATCACAAACTTTGCCGGAAGTCAAAAGCGGCAATTACGTATTAAGTTAATTACAAGTTGATTCAATTCGCGTTAATTCAAAAGGCGATATTTTACGTACGAGACGACAACGTGGATATTTTGTCAAGGCGGGAACGCAAGTGACAGTTCAGTGTGACCATTGTCAGAAATTTTCAATAGACTAAACAAAATGTTACTCAATCGATCTAATCGATTTGACTTATAATAAAAACTAATTCTATTTCAAACATCCACCCGCCCCGGACCGGGCTACCGGTCCGCTAATCGGTTGGTAGACATGACAATGTTGCAACCGCTCTCCTCAGAATCGAACCGTCCACCAAGACCTCAGCAAATCGGGGAACTCCATCAGCCCCAGTTACCAAACGAAGGATGCGCCCCCTGCGCCATCTGAGTGGCGGAAGGTTAGACTCTTTGATCAAAACGAGGTCACCAATCTTGGGTGGATCGGTCTTGTCGGTCCACTTCACGCGTTGCTGGAGTATGTGCAAATATTCCAAATTCCAGCGTTTCCAAAAGCTCTGAGTAATCTGGCGTACCAATTCAAAACGCGAGAGACGACCAGGTCTCGTATCAATATAGGGGTACTCAGCAAGGCGACAAGTGGGCGACCAATCAAAAAATGGCCCGGCGTAAGGGCCTCCAAATCATTCGGATCTGAGGAGATCGGGCACAATGGCCGAGAGTTCAAAACGGCCTCTATCTTACAAAACACAGTTGCGAGTTCCTCAAATGTAAGGACAGATTCACCGATGGTCCTGCGCAAGTGTGTTTTGGCCGATTTTACGGCGGCCTCAAATATACCACCCCAGTGTGGACAATTTGGTGGGGAAAACAACCAATTTATCCCACGTCGGGCAAGCCTATCACCTATATCAGCTTTGTTGGTTTCAAGGAAATTAACAACATCATTCAAATAATTATAGGTGCCCTTGAAGTTAGTGCCGCAGTCAGAACGGATCAAGGACGGCAGCCCTCTGCGGGATACAAATCTGTCAAATGTGGCTACAAACGCCTCGGTCGTAAGCGAGGAGACCAGTTCTAAGTGTACGGCCTTTGTGGAGAGACAAACAAAAACACACAAGTAGGCCTTAATAGCCTTGCTGTTTCGAAGTGTCGACGTTTTCACCCAAAAAGGACCAGCGAAGTCCGTGCCAACACCGTCAAACGTCCTGCTCTCAGTTACGCGATCTGCCGGTAAGTCTCCCATCAAGGGCTGCATGGTAGAAGCCTTGAGCTTATAGCAAGGGATGCAGCGAAAGACTACACTCCGAATAATTCTTCGGGCAGACAAAATCCAAAACTCGCGTTGCAAAATGGCCAACAAAGCATTACAACCAGCATGCGAATTTTCAAGGTGACGGTCGGTTACCAACAAACGTACCAAGTGACCGTCCTTGGGTAACAAAAGGGGGTGACGTGCTCCGTAAGGGAGGTTGGCGTTCTTGAGGCGCCCTCCAACGCGCAAGAGACCCGTATCGTCCAAAAATGGGTTCAATTTAGATATTGCTCCCGACAATTTCGATTTCCCTGACTTAAGGATAGCAATCTCCTTCTCAAAATGCGCCAATTGCACAGAACGAACCCAAAAGGTGAGGGACTCCTGTAGTTCCTGTGGTGAGAGAAACGGTGTCAGACGTTTCTGTTGTGGGTGCCTAAAATTAAAAACAAAACGCTTTATCCAAGCAGTAACACCTAACAACTTGTCGAGGGAGCTGTAACGATTCAACAGGAAATCGGGGTCGAAGGCGCATTCTACCTTCTCAAGAGCGAGTGTTCGTAGACCCGGCAAATTGGAAGTATTCAAAACTGGCAATCGAGGCCAATCAATTTCTGGTCGACTCAACCATTCCGGACCCCACCACAGCGAATGACCTATCAAACTAGGCGTCAAGCATCCGCGCGAGGCACAATCAGCGGGGTTGAGCTCACCTGGCACGTGTCTCCAAACAAGTTTGACTTCAGATTTCTGGATTTGGGAAACGCGATTAGCGACAAATACCTCCAAAGTGTGGACAGACGCCTTCAACCAACAAAGTACAATTTGGCTGTCTGTCCAGGCGTAGGTCCCATCAATACAAATGCTTTTACCCAAGGTGCTGGACACGTGGTTCAATAAGCGTACAAGTAGGGCTGCTCCCGAGAGCTCCAATTTTGGGATGGTCAGAGATGTCCGAAGGGGTGCGACCTTGCTCTTTGCCATGATCAGGAAAACTCTCACCTGACCTGAGGCACTGACTGTGCGCAAGTACACCACGGCCGCGTGACCACGTTCCGAGGCATCACAAAACCCGTGAAGGGTGGCCTTGTATTTCCCGGGAGGAAGAATGGGACGAGGCAAGGAGATCTCATTGACGGCAGGAAGTGAGGATACAAAGGAGGTCCATTCCTCAACAAGAGTGCCGTGCAGAGGTTCGTCCCAGGTCAATCCTGCTGTCCAAAGCTTCTGCAAGAAGCATTTTGCCCAAAATATGATAGGACAAATCCAACCGTTCGGATCAAAGGTTCTGGCGACAGTAGACAACACGAGACGTTTAGTCCAAGACCAAGGCAATTTCAAGTCTACGTTGTACGTAAAGATGTCTTGGACTGGTCTGTACTGGACGCCAAGAACAGCCATCATGGCGGGGTTGTCAACAATCTCAAACAAATGTGGATCCTGCTGATGATCCTCTGGCAAGCCTTCCAAACGCGCTGGTGAGTTGGAAGTCCATTTGCGCAACTCATAACCAGCGGAGGCCAAAATACCTATCAATTCGTCCCGCAGGAGGATCGCCTCGTCCGCTGTGGAGGCGCCCGAGCAAATGTCATCGACGTAAATATCGTCCTTCAAGATGGCAGAGGCTCGTGGGAAACGTAGGCCCTCGCGGTCTGCGAGCTCCCAAAGAGAACGTATTGCCAAGTAGGGGCTTGACCTTAACCCGTACGTATTAGTGTTGAGCTCATAGACGACTATGGGATCACGAGGAGACTCTCTCCAAAGGATCAGCTGAAAGCGACGGTCATCAGGGTGGATAATAGTCTGCCTGAACATCATTTTTATGTCGGCTACAAAGACAACCTGATGTCGTCGGAAGCTGGTGATGACGTCACAAAGGTCCTTGACCAACTTGGGACCAGAATGCAAGCACTGGTTCAAGGATACGCCTGTTGAAGTCTGCGCAGAACCATCAAATACGGTGCGCAGCTTTCCAGTCGATGGCTTCAATACCGCATGATGCGGGAGAAAGTAGTGCTCCACCGAACGCCAATCCAAATTTGACACGGACATGTGTCCCAATTGTTCATATTCTCTCATGAACTCAATGTACTTCTGTCTGAGCTCCGGATCACGACCCATGCGGCGCTCCATAGCCAACAATCTCTTTTCGGCTAAAGGTCGTGACTCACCAAGCGGAGGCCGAACAGACAGAAAGGGTAGCCTCGTAATAATCCAACCAGAACGGAGTCGACCAGTGTTGTTCTGGAAGAACAGCTCGCACTCCTCATGTTCTGGATTCAAACGGGCAACTTGAGGGGGCTCCTCTACCTCTTAAAACCTCTGAACTGCATCAGAGAGAGCAGAGCCTACAGCCAACATATTATCAAGTTCGGGTGGAGGGGGGTCCCTAGGTACAGGTCCCATCAAAGCAAATCCAAATATGGTCGGGATGGCAGTCAAACCATTTGGCACCAAGACCCGTTTCCCACCAATCAAAATTCCACCTAGGACATCAGAGCCAATCAACAAGTCGATTTGTCCCGGTGTGTCAAATTTGGGGTCTGCCAGTTCCAATCCCGATGTCAAATTCACCACAGAAGCGGTTAGCTGTTTCTGTGGGTGCATACCCAAAATATTCTTCAACACAATAGCCGAGGTTTTAATCCTCGGGTGTGAAGATTCAACAGGGCCAAACAAACCTTAACTTGCCCTTCAACATTAGAGGCTACGTCACCTATGCCCCGTATACAATTTGGAAATAAACCCATATTTAATTTAACCTGCCCTACCAAATAAGTGGAAACAATGCAACCTTGTGAACCTGTGTCCAATATAGCACGGACAACAACAGAGGTCCCCGTGGGTCCCCAGACCCTAACAGCAACCGTTGGTAGGATAACGGTCTCAATGGGGGAGGTTGGCGTTATAAGGCAGGAGTCAATGACCTATTGTTGCCTGGGCGGCGAGTGTTGGCCAGGACCAGGCAAGTCAAAACGAGGGTGCGGCTTGAAGTCCTCAAAGGCGCGATGACTTGATCCGCGCGCCATCTGTGGGTGGTCATAATGACGCACCCGCCCAAAACGAGGTGGGCGCGAGTCAAAGCGGGCTCCGCCAAAGGAGGGGAATACCTGGGGCAGCAGTGATGGTGCTGGTGACGCTGAACAGCACATTCAGGTGCGCGAGAGAGAGGAGGCGTGCGCACGCTACGGTTCTCCAAGCGGGGTGAGCGGCGATCAATTAAGCGAGGCGACTCTCGGCTACGCGCCGGTGAGCCTCGGCTGCCACCTTCAAAACGCCCGCCCGTGCGCGGCGTCGGCTGGTTGGACAAGCGGCCTACCTCTCTGGCATTCATGCAGAGAATGTCCAAATGCTGTCCTCCACAGTGAGGACAGGGGCGAGAGTTTGGGCAGTCTCGCTGGTAGTGAGACCCCAAGCAAGAGAAGCAAAGGCGGCGGGCATTCGCGATGCGCCTACGAGTGGTGACATGTAGGTCCAAGAATGCCCTACAACTGGCCGTTCTGTGCCCCGTGACCTTGCAGTAAGAGCACTCCACTGGGCTCTGCGTGACTGCAAAGCGAGGAGGACGCCGGTCAACATTGGCTCGGGTGTGAACGCGAGCCTGCTCCTTGTCCTTGGGCGGCTGCGTCTTAGCCGGCGTGTCACCACCGGAGTTGTCCATGACCCGGCACTCATCCTCCAGGAACCTCTCCAGGTCAGCAAAGGGGGCAGATGGGTCGCGCTATCCCCACCAAAGCGCTGCTCAAAACGCGACCTCAGGTCGGCAGGCAGCTTCTTTAACACAATATGCACCAATAGATAGGACCATTGGTCCACGGGCAAGTCAAGGCACTTAAGTGCGTTGATGGCTACCAAAAGCGGGTTCAAAAGTTGGGTGCGCAACCCAGAGACCCGGGTGAGCGTCGGCAAACCCAAAATCTGCTCGATGTGCGTGTCGGCGAGGCCACGCTTATTATGGTACCTACGGGTAATTAGGTCCCGAGCCGTCTGGTACGCCTCGTCAGACACGGGCAGATGCTGGATGAGGCCCTTGGCCTCCCCATCCAGAACCGACATTACTTAAATATGCCAATTTTTGTGCTGGCCGAAGGTCAGCCCTGTCATTGACCAGGCTTTCGAACAAATTAACGAAGCCCAGGTAGCTTCCTAGGCAGCCATCAAAATAGGGGAGGTCCAAAGTAGGGAGCCTACTCACCAGCCCCGGTGCTGACCTAGGAAGCTCCTGCTTCAGGCCGGGTTGCCCTTCCCTATCGGCAACTAGTTGTCTCGCAGTATTGGAGACAGCATCATACAGGTCTAAGACCTGGGCATAGTCTTCGCTGATCTTATTTCGCTGGTCAGCAGTGAAATCAGTGACTGACACTTCGAGACAGCAAGCGCTGAAAGTGCGGAACTGCTGTTCCACACTTGCCAGGCGATCATCGATCCGCTCGTACCTTTGAAGTAAGGCCTGCTGGCGATCAGGCCGGTTCACTAAAGCACTGGCCGAGGCAAACCAGCGCAAATCTGATGCAATAGCACCAGCAGCCGCACGCAAGTCCTTGATAGCTGACATAATCAAAATTCAAAAGAGCCCGGACAAGCGTTAAATAATATTAACAATCAAAACTTAATTTTTCTCAATTCTTTGAAACCAACAAAGTATTAGCCTGTTTTTTGCAAGTGCAGGCAAGTGACAGGTATCTACTGTCCAACAAAATTAATAGTTTCAATATATTGAAACAAACACAAAAGTTATCAAAAGTTGTAACTTATAACAAATTAAAAGTTGAACTTCAAATTAATTAATGAATTATTTGCAACAGACAGACTGGCTGTGTTATTTGAGATATACAATAGTAAGTAAGCACAGAATATGTGTTACCTAGCAATATTATCTATATTATAACAAAACGAAGTTTAATAATGTGACCCGCCCAAGTGGCAAGGTCAAGTTGGTTGTTATAATGTTTATGAATATACGCAATAAACTAAATTTACTAAATTTATTGATACATACAGCTGTTATGTATCCAAACAAACTGACTTATTAATGCAACAACAAATTTAAGTTAGATTTTTCAACAATACAAATCAACAATTACTGATTGAGGTTATGTGTGACAATGTGTTTCAAATTATCTAGGTCAACTTATACAATTAAATACAATTAAATATCCGCACAATTAAATATGTCCGTGTGGTGACGGATTAAGAATACGGACTGTTACCACCCCATATCATCCCATGGGTGTCGTAAGAGCCGACAGAGGGAGCATATTATGCAGAGAACAGCACTGTAAGAGAAGAAAAACTTGATACAAACCCTATACCAACACGTTTGGCCAGCGTGGTATAGTAGGCCAATTCCTCCTCTCGAAGGAGAGGCCTAGTCCAGCAGTGGACTGTTAAAGGCTGGTGATGATGATGATGATGACAATTAAATATGTATTTTAGACAATAACTGACCTGACAAACACTACAATACTGTCTACAAGGTGATAAGATACAAGCTTATACCAATCTGAGGTTTGTACTCAGTAATGCAACAGCGGCTAAATTTCAACTACGCTCTGCTACCAAACTATTATGTCTAGCGTTCGGGCTATGAATGGGTAAGTTTTATACAGAGATCAGTGGAAGCGATTAATTCATCCAGTCTTAGCCCAAGGCAAAGGATCTAATCACATGGACCAAGTTTCTTGGCGCTAAGAATTTAACAATGTACAATTACCTGTATCTTCACTGATGTCAGGCCTGGAACTAAGTTAGGGAAAAACAAACAAAATTAAGGTGGCCACGATAGATTGAATGAATTATCCACTTAGCTGTTCCTTCCAATTTGATGTCCTCTCCGTTGGCACGAGGGCACGATGCACGTTCACAGGAGTCACAATTCAGTTTTGCAAATGTCAATGTTTCACAAATTGTCACAAACTTTGCCGGAAGTCAAAAGCGGCAATTACGTATTAAGTTAATTACAAGTTGATTCAATTCGCGTTAATTCAAAAGGCGATATTTTACGTACGAGACGACAACGTGGAAATTTTGTCAAGGCGGGAACGCAAGTGACAGTTCAGTGCGACCATTGTAAGAAATTTTCAATAGACTAAACGAAATGTTACTCAATCGATCTAATCGATTTGACTTATAATAAAAACTAATTCTATTTCAAACATCAAGCTTTCCGTGATTATCAAAATGATAATGATTTACTTGGAATTTCGAAAAACAAACAGCTGACTATGCTTCGTTTTCGCCGCCAACTAGCTGAGGCTTTAGTTCTACAGAATAAAATTACAATAGCTAAAAGGGGACGTCCAAGTAGCAGTAGTCCTGCGCCTCAAGTGATCCCGAGAAAACCTGGAGAAATTCGACCTGCTACCGAAATAGCTCATGATGGTGTGGGTCATTTTCCTGCACATGATGATGGACCTGGAACCCGCTGTAAAATGTTCGGCTGTAAAGGGAAATCTCGTATAAAATGCATAAAATGCAAGGTGCACTTGTGCCTTACCAAAGATAGAAACTGTTTCCTAGCTTTCCACACATAAGTGTGCTAAATTTTATTTAGATAGACTGATTATAATTACTTATTAGCTGATAGACAGACTGATTATAATTACAAGGTTCCTATTCAAATTGTAGAAGATATTTTTTTTTGTTGAGAAGAACATTTAATTATGTTATTTTTGTTATAGTTTATCATATTTTTCAATAAATAATATAAATAATAAATAGTTTTATTCAAAAGTTTCAAATAACCTATATAACAGGCATTCTATTATCAAATGCGGATGTGCGCATTTGAGCACATAAAGAAAAATCACTTTTTCTCGGAATGTAAGATAGAATGTTTTTTTTAAATATTTTTCCCAGATTAGCTTAAGAATAATAAACCTAAAAAAAAATTATTGCATCTATACTAGAAAAAAATAATAATTCAGGTCTGAAAGGGTTAATTGGCATAATTTATCGTAGAAGGTCAATGGTCCGTAATGGACGTAAAGGGTTCAAGATCTAATCTTAATTGTGTGGCCGATATAAATATTGGGAATCAGTGCCTTGTTTTGTGGCGTGCTGGCTTGCAGTAATGCCACGGTGTTGTTACATCTTTGTGTAATTCCGTGCAACCAAACCGGCACTGATGGCTTCGGCTTGCACTTTGATTGCTAACAATTTTGAATTCGAAATGCTTACGTCTCAGTTGTAAGGCACTCTTTGAAGTTGCTGCATTTTATAAGAGCATAATGTTTACTGAAGAGGTTATGCTGTATACAAATTCAATTTGATTATTAAGAATATAAAATAACTACTGTTAACTTCAAGTTGTCGTATCTTAAAGGATTTCTGAGTGCGAGAGAACATATTCTCATTATTTCTATCGTGCTAAGAATATTTTAATGAATTTCAGAATAATAATAAAATTCTAATTGGTAGTTATTATGTTCTATGAAGATTTAAAAATTATATCCATCTTTCTCACGACTTTTTCAATACTTTCTAGAGCTCAGATTAGCTACAGGACATTTAAGTTCATCATACTGTTCTGAAATGTGTATTTAATAACTATTTTTTAATGCATAATAATTATAATGGTATCTGTTTCTGTGTGTGATGGATTAAGAATACAAAGTGTTACTACAATAGTTCATTCCATGGGTGTCGACAAAGGTAAAATGTATATTTGCGAAAGACGTAATAAACGACATCGAACCCTCTACTAACCTATTGACTGACAACGGTAATGTGACGCAAACGAGAAGAGGCCTATGTCCAGCAGTGACCTGTAAAAGGCTATCGTAATCTTAATATATAAAATCCTTGCGTTACTGACTGACTGACAGACACGCTACAGCCGAAACTATTGTGTGCAGGAAGTTGAAATTTGGCATGTATGTTCCTTGGGGACCGTAGGGGTGCACTAAGAAGGGATTTCCCGAAATTCCCACGGGAACGGCCAAAACGGGTAAATTTAAAAAAATGCAGGCGTAGCTGCTGGCGTCCTCTAGTATACATCATAAACCACAAATAATATAATAAAATCACAAATAGAAATAAGAGTCCAAATCAACTTGAATATGAGAATAACGTACAGCTTTACTGAACTTAAATTGTCTGTAATATTCTACACACACACATACATAGTCTTACGCCTATATTCCCGAAAAAAATCGCTACTAAAGATTAATATTTGAATTGTGCCTTTTGTAAGCTCAAATATGACATTCCGTGTGCTAATTTAAATGAAAAGCGCTTCTCTGCAATGAATACCGATCAGAAAATTAAAAGGAAGTGCCTCGGATGTCGCGCTAAACAACCCAAATTTGACAATAGTAATACACCATTGCGTCCTCAAGATTCACCTAACAAGATGAAAAATTGGCAAGAATCTCCATTTGCCGTGTGGTTGACGGCATAGAATACAAGTGTCACCACCCCCTATCTTCCCGTGGGTGTCGTAAGAGGCGACTAAGGGATAATACGATGCAAATACTATCTTTGCGTAGAGACGGAAAACTTGACATCAAACCCTATACGACTGCCTCGTTGGTCTCGCGGCATAAATGTGCGCATGGGATCGGGAGGTCCCGGGTTCGATTCCTGGGTCGGGCAGTGTTATTGGGTTTTTCTGTCACGAAATTCTCAGTAGCAGCACGGAGTCTGGAAATGTGCCCGGTACGGCAATAGGCTCGCCCCTTATTACGTGGGACTAAAGTAATTCTGGCGAAAAGTGGGTGTAGAAATACACCTCTGCCTACCCCTTTGGGGTTAAAAGGCGTGACGTTATGTATGTATGTATGTGTATGTAATCTCCATTTACCAATTACAACATCACACAACGTAACAAGTCATTGGCTGCTCTCTATACAAGCTATGCAAATATAGATTCTTTTACACCTACTCTTTCGAAGGATGACGTCAGAGAAATAATCAGAGGAGAATTCAGCTTCATGAAATCAGCTTTAATGCAAGAACTTAATCAGACTCTTAAACAAATGGTACGTACTGAACTTGAATCCATAAAACAAGAAATTACTACCTTAGAGAATAGCGTGAAATTTTTGGGTGAAAATTATGAAGTCACCAAAAATGCTGTAACTACATACCATACTGTGGTTAAGCTGCAGAAGGAGAATACTCTTTTAGTGAACACTGTACATGATCTACAAATCAGGCTCCAGGTCATAGAACAACACAACCGCTCTAACAACTTGGAGATACAGTGTGTGCCTGAGCATAGACAAGAAAACTTGATGTCAACTGTAATGCAGCTCGCAAAAGTAGTATCCTGCGACTTGAGGGAAGCTGATATTCATGTGGACAATTTGTTGTTGGCACCTACCCTATAAATAAAATAAAAAAGCTCTAAAAAACTACCAGTGTCTTAGTGAACAGTGTAAGCTCATCCCTAATTCCCTACCTGCGATAAAACTCAACTGTACTAAGTGTAGTCCCGTATCTATAGAAACAAACCACCATGACCTAATGCGGAGATTGCGGCAAGTTCATGTCTTCTGGTAACTCTGTGCGGTGCTGCAACTGCCGCGCATCTTGCCATAAGGATTGCGCTCAGTACCACGAGACATCGAAGGGGAAATCTACGTGGACTTGCAATAAATGCAAGGTTAAGGTTTCACATGAAAACACGTCACTAACCTGCGCGAAAGGGCCGAGTTCTGACTCCAGTCCGGACGTGGCTGTGACCACCGGTGACACCACTCTTAACAGCCCAACACCGCTATACGACAGTGTTGACCTTGTTGCCGAAATCCGCTCGATACGGAATGAGATTAGCGCACTCAGAGGCGATGTAAGAGAGTATCGAGACGAAATAGCATATTTTAAGACCGAGCTTTCGTTGCATAGGGACAACATGGCAAAACTTGACCATAAGGTCTCATCACTAGAGGATCGGGTTGAGAAAATCGTTCCAACAGATATGCACCTAGTCGAAGACACAATAGCCGAGCTCAGGAGTCAGCTTAATGAACGCGATCAGGAGCTACTACTCAACGATGTAGATATTACGGGGGTACCTGAAAGCAAGGAAGAGAGCGTCCTGCACCTTACTAGGTGTAAAAATCTTCTCCACCAAGCTTGGTGTCGTCCTGGATGAAAGGGACGTGGTGCATGATGAAAGAGTGGGTTCGACGCGACGAAATAGGACTGATGAGACCACCAACAATCACAGCACGGGTCCTGCTGACCCCATAACCCAAAGACCTAGATGCATCACGGTGCGCTTCACCCGCCGAAAGACCCGAGATGAAATACTCAGCGCGGCTCGTGTGCGTCGCGGTCTCACCTCCACAGATCTGGAAATTCGCGGCACACCTAGTCGCATATACATAAATTAGCGTCTCACTAAAGTTAACCGCCACCTTTACTATCTAACTCGCCAAGCCGCCAGCCGTTTAAATTGGAAATATGTCTGGACTAAGGAAGGAAAGATACTGGCACGTAAGAAAGATGGCAGGAAAGCAGAAAGAATTAGAGGTGACAAGGACATAGAAAAGGTTTTTTGTTAGTAACTGGTTGGGTAACTATTTATCACACTACTTATGTATCCGCTTATCGGTTCAATTTGCGTGTCAACCTGTCTCAATGTCTACTTTGCTATCTGTGTTTATGTCTGCTTTGCTATGTTTTTCCTGAGGTATGTGTTCTATTTAAGCTTAAGGTTCGCTATGCCTGCCGATTATGCTCACAAAATGCAATCATAACATCCACACTACTCATACACTTATATAAAATACGCATAACACGACTTGATTCAAACATACAAATAAACAACCCGTTCACTCTTATCACTTGCGTGCAGTTATCTACGTTATTATACATTCACCGATCACAGTCATTCTACATACAGCTACTTAACACTGTCACAAGAAAAATATTTGTACACAAACACTCACTTAACTCAAACAATATCTATTCTATTAGCGTAAAATTAGCCTGCGTGATTCAACACATAATGACAAACTTGTTTAACTATGGTTAGAAATGATAAGTATCTAAACATTACATTAGACGCGGCTTGAGTGCGCGCAACTGGTCAACTCCCACCGATAGCAGGTACAACTCTATTGAGCAGATGTGGCTTACCCTGACTATAAATGGGAAAAAAATCGCAGTGGCCACAGCTTATCGTCCGCCATGGTTCGACCTTGACCTTTTTTTGGACGCCGTTACGGAAACGATTAGCGCGTTGGCGAAATGCGATCACGTCCTTTTTATGGGGGATCTGAACGTCAATTTGATGAGGCAACACGAGCCTAAGTCTAAGAAGGTTTATGATTTTTTAAAGTGTCTTAACCTTAAACAATTGGTCACCTCGCCAACGCACTACACAGATGACAGCGAAACGCTTATCGACTTAGTATGCACGGATCTTAAACATAGGTCTCTAGCTGTTGAACCATTTGGCTCAATGCGGGGACACTGTTTTATCGTTTGTGAGTTTGCAATCAAGCGAGATGTCTATAAACCATTTTCTTTTCTACATAGACCGTTAAATAACTCATGTGAGGACAATTTCAAAAGTGATTTTCGTAGCATAAACTGGGATCACTTTTATACTCTGGGTAACGAGATGGTCCACTTATTTAATCAGTGTCTTGTAACAGTATTCAATATCCATGCGCCCCTTAAATTATGCACTATAAAAGAACCGTCATATCTGTGGATAACGGATACTGTGCAAGCCATGATGAGGCTACGTGACAAAGTCCTATCTAAATATAGGGCGATGAAAACCGAGACTAAAAAACAATATTATAGGGACTTAAAAGCCTTAGTTATCAATGCAGTGCACAACGAAAAACGTGCGTATTTTAAATACAACATAAATAACAAAATTAAGGATCCTAAATCACTCTGGAAAAATATTAAGTCCACCTTAGTTCCAACTAATAGAGGACGGTCGAAGGAGCTACCTTCCCAGTTTGCGGACGCTAACCGGATCAACAATGCCTTTCTTTCGGTTCCTAGCGAGACAAGGCCGACTATATCTATACTGACATATTACGAGTTTCATTCCTTCAGTGATTCCATTTTCAAGATATCTCCGGTAGACGAAGCTGACGTCATGCGCTACATTACAGGTTTGAAGTCGAATGCGGAGGGATGTGATGGTACATACATACATACACTCTGAAAATGTTAACCTTGTCTCTGCCCTACATTCTCACTCCTGTGATTCACATAATCAATCGTTCATTTGAAACGTCAACCTTCCCTGACTTGTGGAAAATTGCTGCAGTTAGACCGATTCCTAAAAACCCCAGTCCAAGTACTGTGTCGGACTTACGACCGATTAGCATCCTGCCTTGTATATCCAAGGTAGTAGAGAAAGTTGTCTGTCAGCAACTGTCAGACTACTTGGAGGAAAATTCTATTCTGCCCGCGTTGCAGTCGGGTTTTAGGAGACGACATAGTACTTCGACGGCTCTGCTCGATGTGACTGATAATATATTGACTGCTCAAGATGCCGGCATGTGTACCCTGCTGGTTTTGCTCGATTAATCGCGCGCGTTTGACAGTATTGACATTTCCCTGCTTTTATCCAAGCTGCGCTACTATGGTTTTGATCAAAATTCTTTGCGTTGGTTTCATAGTTATCTGGACCACCGACAGCAGTACGTGCAGTTGAGATCAGGTGATGGTGGACACCATGTATCTGAGCGAGTTTTTGTCAAAAAAGGAGTGCCGCAAGGCTCCATACTTGGACCGATTCTATTTAGCCTATACTGTGCTGACGTGGTGAAGAGTATTAAAAACTGTAGCTATCACATTTATGCCGATGACATTCAGATTTATATCTCGTTCAAACCACATGAGTGGGAAGCGGCTGTCACCGCCCTCAACCAATACCTAAAGAGTATATCCGAATGGACTAAGAGTCACGATCTCATGCTTAACCCTAATAAGACCAAATATATGCTTTTGGACACCAAACATAGGCTCAATTCGTTACCCTCCACGCTCCCAATATCCTTGATGGAACAGCCTATTGGTCGAGTAAACGAAGCCCGTAATTTCGGTTGGCGCATGGACAGTGAGCTCAGATTTGAGGATCATATCGCAGAATCTGTTCGCAACTGTTTCTACCGATTAAAGATTTTATATAAAATGAGACCGTACCTGTGCGAGGAACTCCGAATGCAACTGGTGGAATCCCTAGTTCTTTCTAAACTAAATTACGCTGACACTGTCTTCGGACCTAGACTCTTAGCTAGAACTCACCGTCTCATTCAACGCGTCCAGAATGCTTGTGCCCGTTTTTGTTTCTCGGTTCCATTTAGAAGTCATGTTACACCATTCTTAAACCAGCACTTCATGTTAAAAATGAAATCGCGCAGGAAACTACACTTAGCATGCCTTCTTTTTGGTGTCATCAAGTACAAAGAACCGACCTATCTATACAATAAGCTTAATTGGGTGACGAGCAATAGACAGTGTTCGGGTAGGAGGTGCGTGCAACAACTATCGATACGCGCTCACAGTAGTATTTCATTTACAGGAAGTTTTCGTTACGCAGCATCCAAAATATGGAACAACCTGCCCCTACCTTTGAGGCAAATAAAAAGCACATTTACATTTAAAAAGCGGCTTAGACAATACCTAATAGAGTCTCAACGTGAGCTGGGTAACGTGAATGTTGACATGTCTTTTGTTTTAATGTCTGAATTTAGATATTTCCTACTGTTACCTACAATACGTTCCTTAATATAATTAAATTCTAATCTATATAATTCATATACATTTTAAATATCCTATGTAGATTCGTAGTATCGTAATTATGTTAACATACATACATACATAGACTCACGCCTGTTTCCCCGAAGGGGTAGGCAGAGGCATATTAAACGCCCACTTTTCGCCAGTGTTTTGATCCCACGTAATAAGGTGGCGAGCCTATTGCCGGTTATCGGGATATTTTGTTTGCCAGAGCCTCGTCCGTTGATCGGCAGGTGCACCACTTGCAGGTGAGGTTGACTTGGGACCCTAAGTTCTTGGTGGGAACCCTATATACCCTTTTTTTTTTTTTTTTTTTTGGTGTCGGGTTGGAAAATCCTCATGGAGTCCCTCCGCCCCGGGGGAAGGACGAAGGGGACTGTCAGACTCTTACTGACTAAAAACCAACCCGTGTTCCTCATGTACCCGTGTGTCGGAGGGTAGGGATTCGCATAAGCATTCATCGCAACCCCCCGACGGGTATTGGCCCGCCAGATGGTCAGGCGGGCCCCGCACAAAACCCCCTTGGCGGCGGATTAAGGTGTTGGGCTCCGCCGCCAAAACACTCAGCGGCCGCAGAGGATAGGGAGGACGGCAACGCAACACCGCATCTCCTCTTCCTCTGCGGCCCCACCGCGACGCATCGAATGGTGCGCCCCCATTTGGTCGCGGGAGATAGGGCGCGCGGCAACGCAACACCGACACGCCTCTTCTCCCATGACCGCACCCGACTGCGAGGGACAGACAGAACTGTCCCCCGCACCCGCACCGTTGGACGCATCCTGCGCAGGCCCCGTCAAGCCCACGCGGAGCGTCCCCTCCTGGATCCCTCTTAGCTTCACCGCGGGACACCAATCCACGGTTACTGAGCCCCCCCACCACGACAAGGTGGAGATCCCACGGGGGGGAACCCTATATACCCTGGGAACCCTATACACCCAATAATTATGTTAAATAAGGGTTAATTTATAATTTTAATTTGATATCTATAGATTCGTAATATATTTACCATAATTTAACATATTAAATTATGGTAAATACATAATGTTTGTTTATTTTTAATTATATCTAATTTTGTTATCTAATATTATTGCAATATTGATAAAGCTAATTAATTATTATAATAATATTCAAATAAATTAATAACCTAAGTTGACTAAACTTCATTGTTTAGCAACTTAAACTGTATTACCATGTAATATAATTTATAAAAGAACATGACACATGATCAGGCTTACAGCGCGGCGTCATAACAAACATCCCAACAAACAGTCTTTCAGCAGCGCGATGGATGCCCGGCTGGCTCCCGGATCGGACAAGTGTGGCGGCGCAGCGCGTCGTGGTCACGAACATCCGCAGTCTTGCTGAGGGGAGATGGGGCTGCCACTGCCACTTTACGCTCGAGATCTGAAATAAAATTCCTTATTATCCTCCTGTTTACGTTATTACAATTATTTATTCTAACTTAGGTATACATATATTCTCATGAACGCAAACATTCTGTTCCCATTGACTAATGACTCATCTACATACCCTATCAGTATGACCGGTGGTAGTGGTATCTCAATTTCTCCTCCGTACAAATTACGTAGATCGCATCCCTGCTTCCGTCACACATATTCATATCGTAGGCATGTTTCAAAGGGCCAGGTTTGAGTATCGCTGCCCAGACACAGTATGACAGTTATTTGCAGAAATCTGAAACTCAAAACCAAGTATTCCAACAGTCGTGTGTTTAAGTTCTTGGAATAGTTATTGAATGTGTTTATAACGCAGCTGAAACTGCGTTATAAATAAATTCAATAAATAAATATTTAGAGATTTTATAATTAATTATTATGGTTACGACTTACCCGTGTTTGAGTCTGTGCCAATATTATAATGATATACTTTCTAATTATTTTTTTCCCTGATTACGTGGGACTAAAGTATATCTGGCGAAAAGTGGGTGTAGAAATACACCTCTGCCTACCCCTTCGGGGATAAAAGGCGTGACGATATGTATGTATGTATGTACTTTCTAATTCATTTGATTCTTATCTTTGAGTAGGTATTTATTGTTTGTTGCGTGCGGGTGATTCATTGTGCGTATAACGTGCATAATTTCAAGTGCGATCGTCCTAAAAAAATGTTAGTGTCGCGTCAAGAGGCGGTGACCGCCTCGGATGGTGTGTGCACTTGCTCGACTTGCTCCGCTTCGTCGTGAGCGAGCGCAGTGTTGGACCTCACACCCGCTTGCCCCTCGCCTCCCGACAAGGCGGACGCGTGCGGATGTGTATACCTACATAATTAATGTAGGTACGTGCATAGGTACGCATCAGCTGACGGCGAGTCTGCACCACAGTTTGGCGCGCTTCTATAATAATAATAATAATAATAAATTTATTTATTTCCAAAATAGTGCAAAAACATTTACAATTCAGGTCTTGTAAGTACATTTAAAGGATGAATACATATTTGCCTTTACTAGGTTAAAAACCTGTGCTTCAGGCGATCAAGTAAAACTATCTCATATGGTTAAACTACATTAAAATAACTAAAGCTAAAATAATAATAGTTGTATACAGTTATGTTCTTAGTTCTATTTTAATATTGCAAGTAACTCTTCTGTCTGTTCATATGGCATGTCTTGTAAATAATTACAAAGTGTTTTTTTACAATAATAATAGTTTGAGGTATATAAACTTATGACTCTATTTAATTTGTTATATAAATATGGACCCATAAATGTGAAAAATCTATTTGAAAAAGTAAATATTGAGGTCGGGTGTGAAATGCAGACTATAATATATCTTGCCGCCTCTTGTTAGTATTGTGTGTATTATAGGTAAGCATGGCATGTTGTTTTAAAACTATGTGCATGATGAAGAGTTGACGAACAGTTAACACATGACAGGATTTATATAATAGGGTTGTGGGAAAGAGAAATGGGCGAGAGTGTGCTACTTTTAAGATCGTTCTCTGTGCTCGCTCAAGGGGCAATAATATTGTTTTCAGAGCACCACCCCAAGAAGTTATACAATATTGGATTTGGTAGCGCCATCTACCTTCCTATATATAACTAATTGCATCAACATCAATCGTTCCACGTCTAGTGCGAGCGATACCATATTTCCGTCCCGCTCTATCCCACTCCCTGGAAGGGCACTGCCTTCCGCCTGATTCGTCGACGCGATCGTGAACGCGAGTGACAGTCTCGAACATTCCGCTCGCTAAGAACGCCGTCTCGATACCGCTCCGCGCCGCACCGCTGTATGTGATTTACCGCTTCCACCAAGGAAAACCCGCTCGTGAGTGAAGTGAAAACAAGCAGCTGCATCACGAAAACACCAGGAGGAGAAGAAACGAAGAAGGCTGTATAAGGTAAGTGCCTTCCATCCTGGAAATATCCTATACCCACTCAATCACCTCCTCCCGTATCCATCTCCTCTTCCCTTATTCCTTTCTAGGCGACCCAGAACTCGCCCTAATACAGTCCATTTCCTTTTCCAAGTCGCCTAGAACCCTACCCCACGGTTTCGGTGTAAAGTCGGAACCATTTTTTTGGTCCTTCGAGCCGGATTCATTTACGTTTTATACGTTATACCGCTATATCTAGGCAGTTATAGCACCTAGCTATACTCCTAATATATTCATATAACCGTCACATGGTTATTTCCGCCCGCATCAGTAGGTAAACTTTTATGTAGCTACCTACTTATTAAATTGTTATTTCTGCAACTATCATAGTTGTCTTATAAATCTCATATTTCAATCAACTTTTATTTCCTCAGCTCTAAAGTGTTGCCTAATTAGCCTACTTAGGTAAAATAATAGATACATTAGATATTATTATTTTGTTTCGTTCTCATTAGCTTATACTTACGTAAGCATGTCACAACAAAAGAAGTCACGCGTGTCGGAAGACAAAGAGATGACAATCTTAGAAGCGAAACGCAATATTTTATTTGAGCGCATTCAAAATATCTATGAACGATCAAAAACCGCATCGATGTCTGACAGTAATAGCGAAGCATTTCTCAGTTATTGTACAACAGTAGATAGTATTCGAACAGATTTTCATAAGTTGTTAGACGATTATAACGCAAGATTACTTTCTATCAATCCTGATGAAAAACCGAACTATCAGGCGTATACCGTATTCGAAGATCTTTATTGTATTATTAAGCGTATACAATCGCAATTGGAGGGTAAATGTTCGGCAGAGCCCGTTGCCCGCAAACCGAGATTACCGCCAATCGAGATTATGTCGTTTGACGGAGATATACGAAATTGGCCGTTATTCTATGCAAGTTTTAAGTCTACAGTGCACGATAATGGTTCTCTGACAGATGCTGACAGGTTGTACTATTTAATAGGTAAACTGTCACCGAAGGCCCAGTCCGTATTTGCAGGTGTCACACCCAGTGCTGAGAATTATCAGGTCATATTTCAGTCACTACTTGACAGATATCAAGACACGCGCGTCCTAGCGTCTACGTACTTCGACCAAGCTTTAAATCTCAAACTGTCTAGCAACGCGTCTGTCTCGAATTTCCAGCTGTTTATTGATAACTTCGTAACCGCGGTTAATTCTCTTAGGAATTTAAAATAAGAAGATCTTTCCGACTTTATGTTGCTTCAACTCGCTTTAAAAAAGTTTGACACTGATACAATTTGCGCATTCGAGATGACGGAACGCAATAATAAAATACCTACACTAGATAGTTTTATTTCGTTCATCAAAGATCAGTGTCGAATATTTCATAATACGCAGTCTGGTTCACCTGGCCCGTCTAACACTAACAACAACAAACAAAGGTTGAATAAATCGCGAAATAGTAATAATAACTCAGTCCCTAATCCACAATCTTACGTAACATGTTCGGAATCTAATAGTAATAATTCACAGAAGTGTCTGTGCAGTAATATAGTGCACGACCATTACTATAAGTGTCCCACCTTTAATGATTTAAATCCAATTGCTCGTTTTAAAAGCGTAAAAGATAACAAAGCTTGCATTAATTGCTTAAGCATAAAACATAAAACGAGTAATTGTTCCAGTAGAACGAGATGTCGCACGTGTAAACAAAACCATCATACACTGTTACATTTGGATAAAAATAACCGGTTGTCAAGCCATGCCGCTAACCTTGACACACTCGCGCCGCAGGTGCAGCAGACCACGGTAGCTGCGCCTTCCGCGTCTGAGGGCGAAGTATCGTTGTGTATGACATCCATTGCGCGGGCGACGCGCACGCGAGGACGGCACTCGCGCATCTATAATGATCCGCGCAGGGCCAAAACGCAGTGTACGGCGTCTAACACGGTACTGTTGGCGACAGCGCAAGTTATCGTATATGACGTTAATGGGTCGCCGCACATGGTACGTTGTCTGCTAGATAGCGCATCTCAGACCAATCTAATAACATCGGAATGCTTCAAACGCCTCGGATTATGGAATAACTTTAAAAATACTAACTCAACCGTCAAAGGGATAGGCGGATCAGAAAGGCATTGCAGGGGTTCCGTAGATGTTAAAATACATTCGCGTTTTGATAAGAACATTAATTTTAACATTTCTTCGCTTATCGTGGAGCGTATCACGGACGCATTGCCGAACGCTAATGTAGACGTAGCATCACTCACTCATCTCGAATCATTGCCGCTAGCCGAAGCGGAGTTTGCGAATCCGGCAGGCATTGATCTTTTGATCGGAGCTTCAATATTTCCGCACTTGCTACTAACTAAAATAGTTCGTAGTGAGCGATATGATTTACCGCCCGCTATTGAGACGGTACTTGGGTATGTGATTATGGGTACCGTACCTACGTTACATACTTCTCATTGTATTACGTCTTGTTGTTGTTCTGCTCTTCAAGAGATCAAGGTGGGTGCTAAAACTGTGTGTAAGATAAAGCACTAATTAGCTATGCTATGCTATGCTATGCTACGCTATGCTACGCTATGCTATGCTATGCTACGCTATGCTACGCTATGCTACGCTATGCTACGCTATGCTACGCTATGCTACGCTATGCTACGCTATGCTACGCTATGCTACGCTATGCTACGCTATGCTACGCTATGCTACGCTATGCTACGCTATGCTACGCTATGCTACGCTATGCTACGCTATGCTACGCTATGCTACGCTATGCTACGCTATGCTACGCTATGCTACGCTATGCTACGCTATGCTACGCTATGCTACGCTATGCTACACTATACTATACTACACATCCGCTTTATATATAGATGACATTGCCTGTAATGTCATACCCGCTCCGCTAGCAATTTCGCTTTGTGAAGAGCTCATTCAGCTTTTCAAGTGAGGCCAGTTTGATCTTGTCAAATGGACAAGCAACTCTAAGGAGGTTCTCGCACGCGTACCAGATTCTCATAAAGCTTCTCCAGACATTGAGTTTGAGAAGTCTGTACCGCATAAGGTTCTCGGTTTACGCTGGGACAAATCCTGCGATAGTTTTCGGTTTGACGTCTCACCGCCAGATGATAAGTGCGCCAAGCGCACTATGCTATCCACAGTAGCTCGACTATGGGACATAATGGGTTTGTGGCTCCCACAATTTTGTACGCCAAGCTCTTGATCAAAGAGCTTTGGCTATCAAAGTGTGAGTGGGATGATACACCCCCTGACCATATTGTCGCCGCTTGGGGCCAGTTTTGTATTGAGCTTACCGCGCTCAATCATATTACTATTCCGCGTCATCTTGGGTTGGTAGATGGATGTACCGTCAACTTAATAGGTTTCGCTGACGCCAGCGAGCGTGCTTACGGCGGAGTCGTATATCTGCAAGTCCGCATTGGTTCTAACTACTCGGTGCAGTTAGTTTGTGCCAAGTCTAAGGTCTCGCCTGTTAAACCATTTCGGTTGCGAGACGGGAGTTGTGCGCGGCCCTTCTACTGTCTCAGTTGCTCCGCAAGGTTCAAGATACAGTTTTGCCCCACTACTCTATTAATAAATATACGCATTTTCCGACTCCAAAGTAGTGCTCGCTTGGATTCATTCTTCTCCTCACCGCTAGCAGACTTTTGTCGCCAAACGCGTTAGTAAATTGATTGAACTTGTTCCCGCTACTTGTTTCAATCACGTCGCGGGTTATCGTACTCGTCTTCAGGAAGAACTTTCCATAGATCATATTGGCTGGAAGTTTATTCCACCAGCATCACCACATTTCGGTGGATGTTGGGCAAGCATGGTCAAAGTAATTAAAATGCATCTCTTCAAAGTTATAGGTCAATAGATCCTCTCTTACGAAGAGCCTTTAACTGTCCTTGCACAAGTCGAGGCACTGATCAACTCGCGTCCGCTTCCAACTCAGTGAGATCTAGCCTGAAGTTGGACCTACCTCTTAGTTTAAGTATTTAGTTAGTAGTTTTTGCTATTATTGCGTTTGTAGCTTTCGCTAAAGTTAATTTAGATTAATTTTATTGTCATATCGCTGTCTTAGCCTATTGATGGGTTATGCGGTAGTACACCCAACATAGCTAAGTTCAATTCTATTTTTTTTAAAGGCAACCCTTTAGGGCCGGGGGGATATGGTAGCGCCATCTACCTTCCTATATATAACTAATCGCATCAACATCAATCGTTCCACGTCTAGTGCGAGCGATACCATATTTCCGTCCCGCTCTATCCCACTCCCTGGAAGGGCACTGCCTTCCGCCTGATTCGTCGACGCGATCGTGAACGCGAGTGAGTCTCGAACATTCCGCTCGCTAAGAACGCCGTCTCGATACCACTCCGCGCCGCACCGCTGTATGTGATTTACCGCTTCCACCAAGGAAAACCCGCTCGTGAGTGAAGTGAAAACAAGCAGCTGCATCACGAAAACACCAGGAGGAGAAGAAACGAAGAAGGCTGTATAAGGTAAGTGCCTTCCATCCTGGAAATATCCTATACCCACTCAATCACCTCCTCCCGTATCCATCTCCTCTTCCCTTATTCCTTTCTAGGCAACCCAGAACTCGCCCTAATACAGTCCATTTCCTTTTCCAAGTCGCCTAGAACCCTACCCCACGGTTTCGGTGTAAAGTCGGAACCAGGATTATAGATTGACATAGGGCCAGATACACTTGTGTGATTAATTTTGAGTCCGCAAATGTCCTTAGTTTTTTAAATACATGAATTAATTTCCGGACACGATTGACTAAGTTTATTATATGTTCACGGAAGGAAAGTGTTTCATCAATAGTAATCCCGAGATATTTTATGTTGTTAGTACGGAGGATAGTAGGACAGTTACATACAGTGTTCCCAGATGGAGTTGTGCATTCGTGTGCGTATAGGTGAGGTTTGGTAACAATTTGTTTACTCTTGCGCATGACAAAATGAATATATTTTGTTTTGTCCGCATTTAATGTGAGTAAGTTACGATGCAACCAGTTGTTTACTACATTAAAGCCTGACTGCGCTTTTTCATAGAGTTCATTGACAGTTGAGGCGGTAAAAACAAGTGCCGTATCATCAGCGTATGATATTAATTTGCCGTGATCTAACTGAATGTTACACAAGTCGTTAATATAAATTAGGAACAGTGTGGGGCCCAAAATACTTCCTTGGGGCAAACCAAATTTAGTGTTTTTTTGATAATTGCTCGTAATATTATCTATCTTAACACACTGATGCCGATCATTTAAGTAGTCAGCAAACAGTTTAAGCTGCGTTCCTCTTACACCAAGGGACTCCAATTTGTGTAGAAGTGAAGAAATACATACAGTATCGAATGCTTTGGCTAGGTCAAGAAAGATCCCTAAGGTGTAGTTGCCTTTTCCAAGTTTCTGTGTAATATAGTCAGTCAGGCTATGCACGGCGTCAGACGTTGATAATTTTGCTCGGAAGCCGAATTGGGAAGAAGAGAGATAGTGTGTCTTTTCAAGGAAGTTAACTAATCGGCTATTAATAATCTTTTCAAGTATTTTTGATAGTGCGGGAAGTAATGATATAGGTCTATAATTAATAATTAGGTTCTTTTCTTCAGATTTATAAATCGGAATAACTACTGCCTTTTTGAGGCATTTAGGAAAGGTACCCTTGGATAGGCATGTTTGGAAAATGTACGTTAGAGGGGGTATAAAAATGTGCATAAAACGTTTAAGAATCTTATTACTTATACTATCCCAGCCAACAGCACTGTTGTCCTTTAATCCTGTAATTATTCTCTCTATTTCGTGTTCGTCAGTGTCCAACAGTACAAAAGATGACGCATAACTACTCGATTTCTGCAATGGTGCAGTCTGGTAACCACTTTGGTTAGTTTTAATTTCAGCCAAGTTTTTGCACGTAGCCGCATTTCTCTGGCCTGACTTGTGACTCAGTCTTGTAGAGGTCATAAATACTTCTCGTGTCAAAGATGGAATTTTTTCAACCACATTTTGCTCGTAGATGCATTTAAAGACCTCACTCTCATCCATGGCAGAAGGCACACCTAAAACTATAATGCGAGGCTTGCGCTTCTGTGGTTCATCAACAGTAAGGGCTTTTGAAGCAAGCTGAACCGTTTCCTTCAGTTTTACTATGTCTTGCATGGACTCAGTGCTGATTATCACACCGCTATTTCTTGTTTTGCGAACGCCTCGTACTTTTAAGTTCAATTCCTCAGGACATATTATATTTTGAACTAAGTTTTTGGTCTCATCACTCGTCTTAGAACTATCGCTGGGATAGATCGCAACGGAACTCAAAGTGCTTGGGCGAATAAAGTTATTGGTACCCTTCTTGACCATGTCCGCAAAAGATGTGCTAGGCATAGTTTGTTTTATGGTAGACTGCTGTACTGCTACCTTAAGGTCACTCAAGCTGTTGCTTAATGTTTCTTTTTCGGCTAGTGCTTGGAGGGAGAAATGCGTCTGAATTGCTTTTTGTTTTAAGGACTGGTAGTGAACAGACATGTGGGCAGTTTGCTGTGTCACCTTACGGCACAAGGAATTGATTTTAATTTTTTGGTCTGTGTTCAGTTTTCCGTCTGATGCAATGGAACAGATCTCATTTAAATACTGGTCAATAAGGTCCAACCAATTGTGCATATCGGGTGTCGAAACGACTTCCATCTGTTCAGTTTGCTCACCCCTGGGCTTCTGCGACGACATCAGTGGCGGAGAGCGGCACGTTTTACTACTCCTGTTAAAGGGGCTGCTATCCATTTTTTAATTTATATACATACACGTGTATACAAACACTAATACTTTGTCCGTTTTATTAAGTCATTACTGTAACTAGAATGTGCATAGTACGCTATATCACTAAAACTAGGTCACTTTATTTTAATTGATATTTTAAGTAATTTTTGATGAACACGTCTGTATGCGTCGAACTCCAAAACACAATTGAAATGGGGATCTATAATTATATCATATCATTTATAGGTATATTTATTTATTTTATTTTATTTATGCAACTAAGTATGTGTGTATATTTTCATTAATTAGATTACTATATGTATATAAATCACTACACAATACACATTCACTGAAATAACTCACACGGATTGCATGTTGTGATCGGCACGGCGGTGGTTGCACATCCAGGATGTCCGGAAGGGGCTGGAAGAATACCAGCATCCGGTATGCACTAGCATCACTGGACATAGTGCTGATCCAGCCACCTTTTTTGGCCAGCGATGGGACACATACCTCACCATATTCTATTGTAATTGTTTTTGTTTTTTTTACTATTTATTTATTTATTTTCTTTTATATATGACGGCGCATTACCAGCGCCTCTTTATTATTTCACGTCGGAACGGAAATTGCAGATGTCATGAAACGTCATCACGTCATTAGTACAGTTTTTAAACGAATCGAAGTGCTCCCGGCCGGTTGTGACGAAACGAATTTGAATTTCATGTGGACTTGTCTGGCGGACTGCGGGACATTCAGTCGGGTCGCCTGGTTGACGGTACACCATGAATCCGTCTTCGGTTCGTTAAAAGACTTGCAAGTGAAAAGTGTTAGAATATAATTGTTAAAATAATGCCTTTCGTGTTTTAAAGTAGATAGTGTATTTTAGTTTGTGTGTATTCAATGCACAATAACCCAGCTGCGCCCACTTAGTAGGAACTCTGAACACTCTGAAGTGATTATATCGGCCACTAATCTAGTTACCCGCCTACATCATTTGTGGGATAAAATTGTGCAATAAAACGTACACACAAGACGCGAGTGAGGGTGATTGTGCTGCTGCGGTGCTGGCAAATCAGTTGATTTCTCAACTGCTACCGTGGTGAGCGTATTCTATCTAATTTCTCTATTGGCCCTGCAAATTTTATTTGGTGGCGGTAGTTGTAAAACGTTATTGGTTGGCAGAATAATGCTACACGTTTAGTAACCTTAGGATTGTGGTGGTGAGGTCGCCGTCACATCACTAGCCGCTACAGCGTTATGGGTTCGATTCCCTCGCGAGACACGAAATTATGGTTAAAACAGGCGTTTACTGTAAAACCGGTTGAACTTTACGGTATCGTGTTTCCCATGTCATGATCTCTTGGATAAGCTTCTTTTTTAATAGCTTAAAGAAGAAGGAAAGAAAAAGAACAAATTTGTGGGTAGTAATGACTGATTAAATAGCGACCCCATTGCTGTATTTTATGCTATCGTATGGGTGCCCGACTACTACTGTGACCTAGCTATAGCGCAGATATCGAAAAGACGTTTTGGGTTCGATACTTGGGTTAAAAAGAAAACGATTGTTTTTATTTCTTTTTTTCGTAATAAAACTTGAGGGTGGCTTGCGATCACGAACCTTGTCAATGCAAATAGTCTCTCTGATCGGCGTGCAGCCGTTTGTGAACATAGTATGTAACGGTAACAAGACTGAGCGTACAGGCCGACTTGCATTATTCCATGAAAGTGCGTTTTGAGTGAAGCGTGCTGGTTATTGTTGTAGTGCAGATGTAATTTTGGTTTTAGAACCAAAACCCAGCTTCGGCTGGTGTTCTGCTAAATCTAGAACAATAACTCCGGTCTAGATTGTCCTTCGCAGGGCAGCGGCGCTAAATGGTAGATTCGCGTTCGACTAATCGAATCGTACATACTAAGTTCATAGTATTAGACTGTGCTGAGCTATTGCAAAGCTATTTTATGTGGAACTGATTGTAGCGTTTGTTTCTTAAATGGACGTGTGACCTGTAGTGCTGTTTAGAACTTTAGACGTGTAGTTGGTTGGTTGGTGTGGAACCTAACCACCGTAGTCGAAATTAGTTTTGGTAGATGTTACTAGCGCGATTATTTTACCGACTTGAGACGTTTTGAATACCTAACGGTGTTATTTAAACGTGATTACGGCTTAAGCAGGGCGAGGCAGTTTTACTCCTTGTAATTCTGTTTTGTACAGACAATCTGTTGCATTTAAACTTGCTTCTCTTTGTGCGTGATTTGTAACACGTTAATGGATGTTTGGTGCTACCATACTGTGGTTAATGGATGGCACTGCTAGTATTTAATTCGAACTTAAGATTGTACGTGTAAGAAAAATTACCTACTGTGTTTTTAAAAATTAGTGTGATACACTGGGAATCTTTACCAATTGCCCCCGATTCTCTCTCCAATTCCAAGTTACGTTTAGGACGTTTCGGAGTGATACAGTAAGGAAGATACCTTCAGTACAAGGTTTTTAGTAGAAGCTGTTAAACTCGATTATCAGATGTAGAAGAAAATAATTGTTATCATTGTAGTGTAATGATAATCATTTTGAATGATTTTAGTTTTCATTGTAGGTAGGACCACGTTAGTGGCCATTAGTAATGATTGTTTGCTTAACCTCATTCCCAATTGAGTTGCGAACCTTGTAAGTCGTTGTTGTGATGTTCTTGTTCTTCATACCCTCGTTTCCGTTGCTGCAGATTTGCAGAAACTGAATGAGCTGTCTGTGCAGCGACAAGCTTTTATGTTAGGAGGCATAGTTTCCATTGGTGCGTAAGCAAGACAAGCCCTTGTTGCGCTGTCATAGTACCTATCACTAATGATTGGGTTAGGATAAGTATTTCGTACCTATTTAGAATCGACCATTAAGTTTAAACTAGCAACTACGGGCTTTGTTTGAACGCCGCGTTCTGGTGTACTTTCTGTAATAGCGAGTACCTACGTATTGATGAATTCACCATGAGTTTAGTTGACACCACGATAGTTGTACGCCTTAGTTATGAGCAGGTCAAAAGTTTGTTATAAACCATACCTTAGGGAAAGCGGGTATGTCTAGGGGTACAAAGGTTGTTATTAAAGCTTCATTTTATTTTGCTTAGTAGCATACTCGCTAGATTTGAAGTAAAAGTAGAGCCCATCTTACAAACAATGCTATGAGAACGAATCAGGCAAAGCTATTTCAAAAGACATTGATGTTATGACCATTCTGCTGTTGAGAATTAGAAAATTATTGTTATCAAACATGTTAGTCGCTGTCAAATATGCATACCTAAAGTACACTTATGATCTTAGGAATGTTTCCGAGTTTCAAGTACCAATGATGCTGACATAGTAAAGAAATGACATAGAGTGAAGTGGTATTTTCTTCATGTCTTCAAGCAATATTGGAAACTGCACCGGAGTATCGTAGCGGTAGCCACTAGAAAGCGGCATCTGGGTGATAGTCTCATCTAGCCTTGTAGCGAGGACCATAGCGTGGCCCGGCATTACCTACTAGAGGGGAGTGCATAAAGATGTGGGGTTTGGACGTAATCATGGATACAGTGCCACTTAAATGGCTTTAATTTCATTTATGTTCATTGATTCTATATTAATCGCTAAAATTGTGTCAGTGGTGCTCGACCTGGCTTCTGTTGTATAACAGAAGCGCGTTGCAAGAATCGGAAAGAACTCGTTACAGTCGATTGACAATCTTAGTAGTCGTTGCGTTCGCGTAGACAAAAGTAAATCAATTTGTTCAACTGTAACTTACTAGTATCAGTAGTATCAGTCCATGCGCGGTTTACATTTAAGCAGCTTCAGCTTATGTTGGTAGCAGTTGGTTTCAAATTCAGATTTGGATGTTCTGGTAGAAAAGATGAACAATAAATAATTGAAAGTTGCGATATTATCTTCTTTATTCTTGAGCAGAGAGCCAAGCACCCAGTGAAGTTGTAAAAGATTTTGATAATCACTTAAGATTTCGATGTACGGATATTGAATTAGTCTGAAAGGAACAGGGTCTCCAATCAGTGGGTATACCATGCGAAGAATCCTTGTAAAATTCAGTTGGTAGATAAGTTCGCGTGTGTGACGCGCGGCCCGTGAGTGGCGCGCATCCTGTGCGCGGCTTTGAGGTGCCTCGTAATCGGTATAGTTACAACCTATATTGCTTTCTAGCAATTAAATTTAAGGTAGTTTATTAAGGGAGTTTGGTTAAAGCTTGAGTGAAATGGTTTTATGATAGAAATGACTGGACCATAAATTGATTAACGATCAATCGATCAAAAAAAAAAAAGAGATGACATCACTGTTCTTTGAAATGTTAGGGTCATGATGGGTTAGTCGAAATTAGTACCAGCTTATTGAACGAAGAGAAGGCCGAGACGGCGGTGATTGATGTAGAACTCGATGAGGATTATCCTCATAGACTCGGTAGATGCGTAACACATCGGCACGCTCCTATACTATTTCAGTAGCATTTGATAGGTACAATCACAGCAGGATCAGATAACCTTTGCATCAACTCAAACCATGAGCCAATTGACCTCGAAGTTCAAATTCACGCTGAATACGACAGTTCATAACTGATAGGTGAGGTTAGACTTGACGTAGCATAGGTTTAGTTTAGCTAGGCGTAGGTTTGACCTCACCTGCGGCATGCTACATTATTACTTCTTTGATCAAAATACACACATTCACATCACATTTAAAACTTACATTACACATTTATTACTTGGGTATTTAAATTTAACTGTAGTCTGAAATAGATAAGCTGGACGAAAGGGCCAGTGCCGTCTAGTCCATGCCTTGTTTGAAGGATGGTTGAAAGGGCGCACTCGTCCGGTCCAGACTTATGTTTAGAAAGTGGTTAGGTAGGAGGACAGTGTTGTCCGGTCCATGCCTCGTTCGGAGGATGGTCGAAAGGGCACACTCGTCCGGTCCAGACTTATGTTTGGAAAGTTAGGAGGACAGTGTTGTCCGGTCCAGACTCATGTTTGGAAAGTGGTTGTGAGGAGTCCTCACTGAGGACAGTGTTGCCCGATCCAGACCCATGTGGAAGGGTTGGTGGAAAGGGCGCACTCGTCCGGTCCAGACTTATGTTTGGAAATCTGTTGAGAGGACAGTGTCGCCCGGTCCAGACCTGTGTGGAAGGGTTGGTCGAAGGGCTCACTCGTCCGGTCCAGGCTTACGGTTTGGAGAGTCTGGTACTCTGGTTGTCAGGGTGGACGAGCGGACTGCTTTTCAAGGTAAGCTATAGATAATTGTGTGATTGATACAAAATTGCAAAATGAAGCGCCCGAGGACGGTCGCAGGTCAGTCTGGCCATGACGGTGCATTACCAGCGCCTCTTTATTATTTCACGTCGGAACGGAAATTGCAGATGTCATGAAACGTCATCACGTCATTAGTACAGTTTTTAAACGAATCGAAGTGCTCCCGGCCGGTTGTGACGAAACGAATTGCGGTCCAGTGGCGGGGGGCACTAACGGTGTTCATGTGGACTTGTCTGGCGGACTGCGGGACATTCAGTCGGGTCGCCTGGTTGACGGTACACCATGAATCCGTCTTCGGTTCGTTAAAAGACTTGCAAGTGAAAAGTGTTAGAATATAATTGTTAAAATAATGCCTTTCGTGTTTTAAAGTAGATAGTGTATTTTAGTTTGTGTGTATTCAATGCACAATAACCCAGCTGCGCCCACTTAGTAGGAACTCTGAACATTCTGAAGTGATTATATCGGCCACTAATGTAGTTACCCGCCTACATATAAATGTTCTAAATCTATTAATTGTTGTATATGTAGGTGCCTTCCTACTTGTTTTCTATTACGTGTCCTATGTGCTGTTTTAAAATAGGGTAGACCGAGGCGAATCGGATCAGGGGGCGAATCGGATCAAAATAAGAAATTTGAGAATATTTTTAATTAGGCGTTGACAGGAAACGCAAGCTACTGGCGGCTCACGAGCCACTTCCACCCCGTACCTGCTGCCATCGGTAGTGTTTTGATTCGACCAGTATATCGGCGTCTACGCCGCTCGCCAGTGAGTCGTTTTTTGTGTGAGTCGCTAAAATTGGCGCTCATCTAAAGCACATGCTTACAATTTCTTGGTGTAAATTTAAGAACTTGTGTTAAAACTTTGATTTATATAGCTTCAACGGCTAGGGAATAGGTCTATTTTAGAAAACATTTTAATTTTTAAACACAGTATTATAGGTTAATGTGTAAAACATTTATTTCAAAAGTCTTCAATATGGGGTGATTCGGATCGCGTCATCGAGGGCGAATTGAATCACTTATTAAAAAGGTTTTATTTTACTTTTGAGAATAATTAAGCATTTTTAATCAATTATAGATAGTTTGCACATATAAAAGATAAACAATAAAGGTAACAAGCAAGAGAATGGTCCACAAAAAATATTATAGCCTCAAACAAAATACTGGTTTAAGAATTAATTTTAGGTCGGGCTGCTGAGATAAAAAATTGCGTTACACAAATTTACAAAAGAAAGTTACTCTCTCCAGGGATGTCATTAAAACACGTGGTAGACAATAATACCAATACTGCATTTGACTCCACCTCAGTATAAGATTAATCTTTACGAAAGAGATGTTAAGAAGAAACTTAAAACTGCCCAAAAAGCTGTAAAAAAAGAGAAACTGACTGATACCAAAGAAAATACGGAGAACAAGAATAATAAAAGAACACCTTGAATAGAAATCATGTGATAACAAAAGATTGGCTTTGTATTTACTGAAAAATTTAAATCATTCATCCACCATCATATGAGGAATGGTGCCCCGAAAAAAGTGCTGGTCTAGGTGGGAAAGATGGCCCGTATTCGTGTGATTTATGTTTTACTCATTAATATTGTTCTGATTATTTATTATTTTAATATTTCTTTTGATACAAAAGCTTATCATCTTGAGAAAACCTTAATTTTATGTATGATCCTATTCGCCCCGCTAATTTAGGCGATGATTGGATATTGCTCTCTTTTTACCTTTTGATCAATATTTTGCGCAATTTATGAGTAATTTGAGTTTCGAAATGCTGAATGCGTAGCTAAATAATTACTGATTACCGGTTTGTCAATTAAAGATACATATATTACACCTTAGTACGATTTTTATGTCCTCAAATAAAAAGTGATCCGATTCGCCTCGGTCTACCCTAAATTTTTCTTTTCTTTTCTTTCTTTTTATCACTGCACTCGCGTGGCGAAGAACAACAAGGATGACAAAAGACCTCGAGCTGTCATTGTTAGACTCGCTACCCCGAGGCTTCGTGATACCTTTTTAGCTAAAGCTATACATTTTATAAGATGAATCAGAATAACAAGATTAATACCAGCCATATTTGGATTGGAGGAAACAAATCGCCAATTTACATTCTCGAACACTTGTCCCTAACCAACAAGAAACTTCATGTAGCTGCCCGTCAGGTTGCCAAAGAAAAATGTTATAAGTTTGTATGTATAAGAAAAGGTCGTGTCTTCTTACAAAAAACGGAACACGATGAGTACATATATATTTTTTTTTATAGTAAAAGGCGGCAAACGAGCAGACGGATCGCCTGATGGTAAGGAATTACCGCCGCCCATGGACACAAGTAACACCACTGGAGTCACAAGTGCGTTGCCACCCTTTGGGATTGGGAAAAGGGATAGGATGAGGAGTGGGATGAGGGAGAAGGAAAGGGGATAGGGCCTCCGGCACTCTCACTCACCACACTCACATTCTGTGAGAGGGTAGTACTTCCCGGTCGAGCCGGCCCATTCATCCTGAAATCAGCAAGGCTCTAATACCTGCATACGCTGAATAAGCTAAAATAATTTGGTTTTACCGTGTGGTTGACGGCATAGAATACAAGTGTCATCACCCCCAATCTTGAATCTTCCCTTGGGTGTCGTAAGAGGCGACTAAGGGATAACACGATGCAAATACCATCTTTGCGTAGAGACGGAAAACTCGACATCAAACCCTATACGACTGCCTCGTTGGTCTCGCGGCATAAATGTGCGCGTGGGATCGGGAGATCCCGGGTTCGATTCCTGGGTCGGGCAGTGTTATTGAATTTTTCTGTCACGAAATTCTCAGTAGCAGCACGGAGTCTGGAAATGTTCCCGGTACGGCAATAGGCTCGCCCCTTATTACGTGGGACTAACGTATATCTGGCGAAAAATGGGTGTAGAAATACACCTCTGCCTACCTCTTTGGGGTTATAGGCGTGAGACTATGTATGTAATTTGTTTTTACTTACTTTCAGTTTTCCTATTTTAATATTATTGTTACGAGCTGGGGTTCGACGATAAATTATAGCTCACTATGCCACTTAAACTGAACTTTATTCACTAACACAATAACACTAGATACACACACTTAATTTTCCAACACTAATAAAACACACTATTCACACCACTAGTACAACACTAAACACTTCCGAATTACTTCCTTCGCTTGATCTTGATCGCTTTCCGTATTCAATTGAACTGTCTTGTCTCGCGCGCTCTCGCTCTATTTATACTGGCCGGATAAATCACTAGGCTTTTCGAGACGACTCACGATGTTTCTGGAAACGTGTAAGGTGTTTCTAGAATTGCGTAAATGTTCTATTTACACCTACACCATCTATTAGAGAATAGCTGAATTACCTTCAAACCACCGATACATTCAATCTCAAGTAGTTCTCCCATTCACTGATAGATGGCGTTATTTTCAATTCGTAACACGGCCTCCCTCTTAAACGTGTTCGTCTCGAACATCGTTGGACCCATAGTAACGAGCCAACCGGTCCACATGAACTATCTTCGGTGCACCTCGCGACCCCTTCTGGATTCGATAGGTAACGTCGTTCATCCTGGTAACTATGCGATATGGCCCGTCCCATCTGGCTTGTAACTTAGGCGATTTTCCTTTGCTTCGCACTGGGTTATGAAGCCACACCAATGATCCCTCATCGAAGCCTTTGTTATTTGCCTTCCGGTCGTAGCGAGTCTTCATCTTCTCAGACATCTGTTGTCCAGATTCCCTGATGTGCTCGTATACGTCGTTCATCCTGTTGCGTAGCTCGGTTGCGTAATCCGTTATATTGCGTGGAGATTCTGGTGGAATACCGGTGATAAGGTCTGCAGGTAAACGGAGCTCTCTACCGAAATTGGCAAAAGCTGGTGTTACTCCTGTAGTTTCGTGGACCGCACTGCGATATGACAGGAGAAATGGTTGGATGTGCTTGTCCCAATCTCTTTGTTTGCTCTCCACGACCTTCGCCAGGTACCTTTCCAGTGATTGGTTAAACCGTTCAACCATGCCATCTGATTGCGGATGATAAGCCGTGGTCCTGGTTTTATGTGCACCCATTACGCGACAAGTCTCCTTGAATACCTCAGATTCGAAGTTCCGGCCTTGATCGCTGTGGATTTCCAAGGGTACCCCGAATCGACAAAAGACTTCATGCACCAGCTTGTCGGCCACTGTGGTAGCTTCTTGATTTGGGATTGCAAACACTTCAGGCCACTTTGTGAAGTAATCCATCACAACCAAGAAGTATTTGTTTCCATCCTGGCTCTCGGGAAACGGCCCAGCGACATCCAAGGCTATGCGCTCCCATGGGGCCCCCACATTGTACACCTTTAATGCACCTCTGCTTCGAGTATGTGGCCCCTTGACAGCCGCACAACTTGTGCATTTGCGGCACCAATCCTCGACGTCATCCCGACAGTGGAGCCAATAAAACCGCTCCCGGATCTTAGTAAGGGTCTTCTTAACTCCCATGTGACCTCCCGAAGCACCATTGTGATAGAGCTGCAAGACTTCCGGCACCTTAGTTTTGGGCACTACCATTTGCAAATGGCACTGGTTACTGCGAGCGTTTTCCCATTTGCGGCACAGAACTCCATCCTGGACGACCAAGCTTTCCCACTGTGCCCAATAACTCTTGGTGATGGGGCTCATTGCTGCGATATCACTCCATTTGGGCCTAGGCGCATCTGATTTTTTCCATTCAAGAATCGGCTGTACATCCTGGTCATCTTGCTGAGCACTCTGCAAAGCTTCTCTCCATTCGTCGCTTAGATCCGTCTTTAACATCCTCACTAGCGCTGCCTGCTTTGCTTCCTGTCGGCTACAGTGCTTGCACTGGTCGGGACACGGCCTACGCGATAGGGCATCTGCGTTACCATGGGACTTGCCGCTGCGATGTTGTATTACAAAATCAAACTCTTGCAGTAGTTCAATCCATCTAGCTACTTGTCCTTCTGGGTCCTTAAATTGAAGTAGCCATTTCAGCGCTGCATGGTCGGTTCGCAGGTGGAATTTACGGCCCAACAAGTATTTGTTGAAATGCTGCAACGTCTTTACTACAGCCAAGAGTTCCCGCCTGGTGACGCAGTAGTTTCTTTCGAGTTTGGATAAGGTCTTGCTGAAGTATGCTATAACAACTTCTTGATCACCCTTCTTCTGTGACAGCACGCCGCCAATTCCGGTGTTACTGGCATCTGTGTCAACTATGAATTCATGCTCATTGTCAGGGTAGCCTAGAATAGGTGCAGTACACAGATGTTCCTTAAGCTTCTGGAATGCAACGTCACAGCTCTCATTCCAACAGAACTGCACTCTGTCTTCGGTGAGCTTATGAAGAGGTCGAGCAATGTCAGCAAAGTTCTTCACAAACCGTCGATAGTAGGAGCATAATCCGAGGAATGCTCTGACCTGCGTTTTGTTCTCTGGAACTGGCCATTCCTTCACGGCAATGATCTTATCCGGGTCAGTTTGAATACCGTTCTCCGAGACCACATGTCCTAGAAAGTTCACTTGCCGTCTGAATAATGCGCATTTCTTCGGACTCAGCTTCAAATTAGCTCCTCGTATCTTTGACAGCACTTGCTCCAAGTTTCGAAGGTGATCCTGGAAGGTGCGCCCCACGATGATGATGTCATCCAAGTAGACCAGGCAGGCGTCTCCAATCAGTCCCATAAGCACTCGCTCCATCAGTCTCTCAAAAGTAGCCGGAGCGTTGCACAATCCAAAGGGCATGACGTTAAATTGCCATAATCCTTTCCCTGTGGAGAATGCCGTCTTCTCCTTGTCTCGAGGATCTATTTCCACCTGCCAGTAGCCACTTTTTAGGTCTAAGGTAGAAAACCACTTCATCCCCGTCAGCGTATCCAGTGTGTCATCGATCCTTGGCAGCGGGTAGCTGTCCTTCTTCGTGATGTCATTCAATCGGCGGTAGTCTACACAGAAGCGCATGCTGCCATCCTTCTTCTTAACTAACACCACCGGAGAGCACCACGGGCTGGACGAAGGCTCGATTACGCCTTCTTTCACCATACCGTCGATCATAGCTTCTACTTCACGTTCCCGTGCCACTGGCACACGTCTTGGTCGCTGGCGAATCGGTGCTTCACTTCCCGTGTTTATTTTGTGCTGGACTAGTGCTGTCTTCCCTATGTCGGCATCACTGGTCGAAAAAATATCGGCGAACCGGTTTAACATCTTCTTAGCCTTGGTCTTCTCTTCTTCTGACAGGGTACTTTGGCAGTCCTCCAAAAGTGAAGACACGTCGAATCGTGCAGCCTGAACCTTGGCGCTGGTAGGTGGCTCCTGACATCTACGCATCCAAGCCGCTCCTTCATAGGTGCCCAATTCCGTCCCTTTCTTGAGCAACACTTCCTTGTCACTCGCATTTAGTGCGCGTACTGATGAAACTTTGGTACCCCTTACCAAGGTTCGTGCAATCTTCCACGATGCCTCTTTCTCTAGGCCTTCGATAAGTACGCAGCGGTTCCCTCGACCAGAACTCCCGGGTAAACAAACCGGTACAACCGTTTCCGACCGCGGTTGAAGCGTGACATTCTTCAGGCAGTACACTTTTCCTGAAGTTGCGCCTTCCATGAAGACTTCTTCCGAGCCACATTTCAACACTCCCTGGTTAACATCGATCTCGCAGCGATACTTCCGCATGAAGTCTAGGCCCAGGATGCAGTCGTCCACTATATCGGCCACGATGACTTTGTGACGGTAAACTTTGTTGCCTAGCTTCAGATCCACCTCCATTTCACCTCGGACGGTTATGTGCTGACCGGTAGCTGTTCTCAGATTCACACATTCATTATTCCTGAAGCAGCCCCGAAGAACCCGTCTTGCCAGATGGAAACCGACGACTGTCCGAGAAGCACCCGTGTCCAATGTCAGCTTGCATGGTGTTCTGTTAATTTCGCCTTCGATGATCAGGCTGTTCCCGTCGCATGATTGCGAGATCGAGATACTTGGGGCTCTTCCATTACCAGCCAGCACCCGCCCCGCAGTCCTGGCTTCTACTCGTTTCCCTGGTGCGTTGCGTCCTGTCCTTCAGCTGAGCACGATACACATGTTCGAGGTGCGCGTCTCCGTACCTCGCCTCCAGCGCCTCAAGAAGCTTCTCGTAGGTGACGTCTTGTCCGAGTGCCTCCAACACTGTCAAGGCCCGGTCGCGAAGGCCCAAGGTTAGGGCGGTTAAGGCCTGTTCTTTGGTCCACCCATTCGATCGCATCACAGCCTCAAACTGAATCTTGTATGCAGACCATGATGACGAGCCATCAAATGGTGGAACCTTAAACCCACGAGGTGAGGGCACTACAGTCGCAGATGTCACTTCGTTGGATCCGAGCCCACGCAATCTCCTCTCCACTTCAGCGACACAGGTGTCGTGATGGTCGTGTACACGCTTCTCTATAGAGGCGACGCGAGTCTCAAGCTGGTCGTGTACGAGCTTCTCCACGTCGCTGATACGAGCCTCGTGCTGCTGGATCTCCTCCTTTACCACCTTCAGGTCCTTCCCTACAGCGGCGCTGAGGTCTTTCATCACCACCAGCTGTTCCTCCAAACGGCGGGCCTGCTCCTCCTTGTCGCGCTGCAGCTGTTCCTCTAGGCGGCGCGCGTGCTCCTCTTGACGGCGAGCCTGCTCCTGTTGACGACGGTCCTGCTCCTCTTGACGGCGGGCCTGCTCCTCCTTGTCGCGCTGTCGCTGTTCTTCCATGCGGCGCGCGTGCTCCTCCTGACGGCGGGCCTGCTCCTCCTGACGGCGGGCCTGCTCCTCCTGACGGCGGGCCTGCTCCTGCATGAATGCCATCAGAGCCGCGATGTCGGGCACCGTCACGGAGTGTGTGGCGCTTGCAGGCTCCACTGCAGCCGCGGAGTCGCCTGGTCCACCAGACGATGGAGTAGGAACGTCTCCGAAGCGTCTCTGGTCCAGGTCTTGCTGGCGCTGGTTCCTGGTACGCACTCCTTCAGTTTCTTCTTTCGGCATAACCGGCATAATTTATCCCTTTCTTCTGACACCAATTTGTTACGAGCTGGGGTTCGACGATAAATTATAGCTCACTATGCCACTTAAACTGAACTTTATTCACTAACACAATAACACTAGATACACACACTTAATTTTCCAACACTAATAAAACACACTATTCACACCACTAGTACAACACTAAACACTTCCGAATTACTTCCTTCGCTTGATCTTGATCGCTTTCCGTATTCAATTGAACTGTCTTGTCTCGCGCGCTCTCGCTCTATTTATACTGGCCGGATAAATCACTAGGCTTTTCGAGACGACTCACGATGTTTCTGGAAACGTGTAAGGTGTTTCTAGAATTGCGTAAATGTTCTATTTACACCTACACCATCTATTAGAGAATAGCTGAATTACCTTCAAACCACCGATACATTCAATCTCAAGTAGTTCTCCCATTCACTGATAGATGGCGTTATTTTCAATTCGTAACATTATTATGCAAGATAATTGTATTAACCATTACAAAGTTCACTATTCTGAATATATATTATCAGAATGTAAGAGGTCTACGGACTAAAACCCATGAGTTTTTATCTTCTATTATTTGTTCTAACTATGACTTAATCATCTTGTCAGAAACGTGGTTAAATAGCACCATATATAATACTGCATTATTTGATAGCCATTACACTGTATATAGAAGAGATCGAGAAACCAGTGGTTTCCACCACATTGTTCTGGTGGAAACCACTGGTTTCTCGATCTCTTCTACAAGGATGGCGGCGGTGTTTTAATAGCAGTTTCCAACAAATTATACTCTACTCGGTATAAAGAAGGAGACAGTCACTGCGAAGATCTATTTGTCAAAGTGGAGGTTAGTCAAAATAAATATATCTTCCTTTACGCAGTTTACCTTCCACTTCCATTCAATAGAAATATACTGGAACACTTTTTAGATAATTTTAACTGCGCTTTCGACAACATGGAAAGTGTGTGCCTCATTGGTGATTTCAATTTGAGCTGTATCTCATGGTTAGATTTAAATAATAACGGTGGTAATTATTGTCAACCAATACCTAATTAAAGTTCTTCACAAGCTCATCTGCTTATAGATTTTATGTCCCTTAATAACCTTAGCCTTGTCGGCGTCGGGACGTGACGACCCCACCGCCCACTTAGGGAGTTACTCTGACGAGTAGATACCTGTCATTGTATCTTCCCCAGTGCAAGCAGTCAACCGAAAGATGGCGGTCAAACCATCCGAACCTAGCGGAAGTAAATCCCAAGTTGCTAGATGGGCAGCAGCGTCCAGCACTAAAAACTTCCGTCACTGCGATCGCCAGTACGCCCGCCAAGCGTGGCGATTATGGCAAATCTCCCCCCATAGATGAACCACATCAACAAAAAACGGCCCCTAGTTCCCGGCGGCCCCGCTAATCCTGGTTATGGTAGCGGCCATGGTAATGGCGGGGCAAGGGGTGCGAAGAATCTCCGGAAGAGATCGGGCTACCACCACCAACGACAATTGGCCGACGAGAAGATTGTCGAGCTGGAAGAAGAATTGAGCAAGTTGCGATGGGATATCATAGGCCTATCTGAAGTCCGAAGACAGGGGGAGGACTCGATAATTCTCAATTCCAGCAACTTTCTCTTCTACCGGGAGGGCGACCAACAGTCCCAAGGTGGTGTCGGGTTCATCGTCCACAAATCTCTCGTGACCAACGTGGTAAATATCGGGAGTGTGTCAAGCAGGGTAGCGTACCTTATACTCAGAATATCCAAGCGGTATTCGCTGAAGTCATACAGGTATACGCTCCGACCTCGACGCACCCCGATGAGGAGGTGGAAGCCATGTACGAGGACATATCTCGGGCTATACATGGCTTCAAAACCCATTACACCGTGGTCATGGGAGATTTTAACGCGAAACTGGGCAAACGTGACGGTGATGAGCTGAGAGTGGGGCAATTTGGTTATGAGCATCGGAATTCCCGGGGTCACTTGCTGGCTAGCTTTATGGAGAAGGAAGGCCTCTATATGATGAATTCCTTCTTCAAGAAGCGAGAATGCCGCAAGTAGACCTGGTTAAGTCCAGACGGTGCCACCAAAAATGAGATCGACTTTATCATGTCGACGAAGAGGCAGATATTCAATGATGTCTCCGTGATCAATTCACTTAAAGTGGGGAGCGATCACCAAATGGTAAGAGGCACATTGAATATCTGTACAAGCCTCGAACGGTCGAGGTTAATAAAGTCCACGCTCCGACCGGCACCGGTTCATATCCAAAACCCCGAGAGCTTTCAGCTCGAACTCAAGAACCGTTTCGAATGCCTAGGCGAATGCGTAGATGTGGAAGAGTACAGTAACGGGTTCGTGGATGCTGTCCATACAACAGGGGCTAAATTCTTTAAGCACCAGAAAAGCAAAAGAACCAGCAAGTTCTCGGGTCCGACCCTCGAGCTATGAGAGGAAAGGTGCAAGATGGTTCTGCTATCCTCCGACGACATGCCGAAATATCGGCACCTCAACAGACAGATCTCTAAGTCTCTGACTCGCGATCTCCGCCAATACAACACAAAATGTGTTCGTGAGGCGATCGAGCAGAATAAGGGATCCAAAGTGTTCCAGAGGGATCTGTCTGTTGGGCAGAGTCAGCTGACAAAGCTGAAGACGGAGGATGGCAGAATCGTATCGTCCAAGCCTCTTGGAGGAGATCGAAAGGTTCTATGGACAGCTATACACGACAACGCAACAACCCGCAAGTACTCCAGTGTCAGACCCTAGAGCTGGATTGACCCGACACTATACCGAAGATATCCCGGACGTCAGCATGCACGAGATTATTGTGGCTCTCAAACAGCTCAAAAACAACAAGGCTTCCGGGTGATGACGGAATTACGAGCGAGCTTCTGAAGGCTGGCGGTGCACCCGCTAGAGAAGGCCTTCGGAAGCTATTTAATTCCGTCATTCTCGAGGGTAAAACGCCACAGGCGTGGCACAGAGGTGTGGTGGTGCTTTATTTTAAGAAAGGGAATAAAACCCTCTTAAAGAACTACAGACCCATCACACTTCTGAGCCACGTCTACAAGCTGTTTTCGAGGGTCATCACGAATCGTCTCGAGAGCAAGCTAGAAGACTTCCAGCCTCCCGAACAAGCCGGTTTCCGTAAAGGCTATAGTACCATAGACCACATACATACGCTGCGGCAGGTTATGCAGAAGTCCGAGGAGTATAACCAGCCCCTATGCTTGGCGTTTGTGGACTATGAGAAAGCCTTCGATTCGATCGAAACCTGGGCGGTGCTACAGTCTCTCCAACGGTGCCGGATTTACTACCGATATATCGAAGTGCTGAAGTGCTTGTATGAAAACGCCGCTTGCGTCGTCCGGTACGTGACCGCCACTCCAGAACCTTTCTGCCCCAACGGCCATCGGTTCTTCGAGCTATGTGCCCTGCCCACTGCCACTTCAGCTTGGCTATCCGGAGAGCTATGTCGGCGACTTTGGTTCTACTGTGGATCTCCTCATTTCTGATTTGATCTCGCAGTGAAACTCCAAGCATAGCTCTGTCCATCGCCCTCTGAGTGACCTTGAGCCTTCTGATGAGGCCCATAGTAAGCGACCACGTCTCTGATCCGTAAGTCATCACTGGCAACACACACTGGTCAAAGACTTTCGTCTTGAGACACTGCGGGATATCGGACGAGAAGATATGTCGTAGCTTCCCAAACGCAGCCCAACCGAGTTGGATTCGACGATTGACCTCCTTCTCGAAGTTGGACCTACCTAATTGGACTACTTGTATCAGGTAGATATACTTGTCGACAACTTCGAGCGTAGAGTTCCCAACCTGAATAGGAGCAGGTACAACATGGACGTTCGACATGATTTTCGTCTTGTCCATGTTCATCTTAAGACCTACTTGTTGGGAGACTACAGAGGCCATCGAGCATTGTGCCTAGGTCTTCCATGGTCTCAGCCATGACTACGATATCGTCTGCGAATCGAAGGGGAGTGATGTACTCGCCGTTGATGTTGATGCCAAGTCCATTCTAGTCCAAAAGCTTGAAAACATCCTCCAGGCTCCAGCGCAGTAGTAAACAGTTTCGGAAATATGTCATCCCCCTGTCTCACCCCTCGCTGGAGTTGAATAGGTTTCGAACTCTGGCCCTAGAGGCGGACTGACATAGTGGCGATTTCATACAAACACTTCAGCACTTCGATATATCGGTAGTCAATCCGGCACCGTTGGAGAGACTTTAGCACCGCCCAGGTTTCGATCGAATCGAAGGCTTTCTCATAGTCCACAAACGCCAAGCATAGAGGCTGGTTATACTCCTCGGACTTCTGTATAACCTGCCGCAGCGTATGTATATGGTCTATGGTACTATAGCATTTACGGGAACCGGCTTGTTTGGGAGGCTGGAAGTCGTCTAGCTTGCTCTGGAGACGATTCGTGACGACCCTCGAAAACAGCTTGTAGACGTGGCTCAGAAGTGTGATGGGTCTGTAGTTCTTTGAGAGGGTTTTATCCCCTTTCTTAAAGAAAAGCACCACCACACCTCTATGCCACGCCTGTGGCGTTTTACCCTCGAGAATGATGGAATTAAATAGCTTCCGAAGGGCTTCTACAGCGGGTGTGCCGCCGGCCTTCAGAAGCTCGCTCGTAATTCCGTCATCACCCGGCGCCTTGTTGTTTTTGAGCTGTTTGAGAGCCACACTAATCTCGTGCACGCTGACGTCCGGGATATCTTCGGTATAGTGTCGGGTCAATCCAGCTTTAGGGTCTGACGCTTGAAGTACTTGCGGGTTGTTGCGTTGTCGTGTATAGCTGTCCATAGAACCTTTCGATCTCCTCCAAGAGCTCAGGCTTGGACGATACGATTCTGTCATCTTTCGTCTTCAGCTTTCTCAGCTGACTCTGCCCAACAGACAGATCTCTCTGGATCACTTTGGATCCCTTATTCTGCTCGATCGCCTCACGAACACATTTTGTGTTGTATTGGCGGAGATCGCGAGTCAGAGACTTAGAGATCTGTCTGTTGAGGTGTCGATATTTCGGCATGTCGTCGGAGGATAGCAGAACCATCTTGCGCCTTTCCTCTAACAGCTCGAGGGTCGGACTTCTAAGGTTATTAAGATTAATTTAAGTTTATTATTAAAATTGTCTAATTGTAGTTTTTTCATTTGTTTTCTCATTTTGTTTACCAATTTAGTTTTTAGTTACTTAATATTTAATTGTCTGTTTCTTTTATATCATTACGTAAATGTTACCTTTTGGTGCTTGCTGTGACACCTTAGAATATTGTACATTTTGTTTTTACCTTATTTATTCTGTTTTTAATCATTTATTACAATGTAACAACTACTGGTTGTCCTAAATAAAGAAATAAATAAGAGGTAGGCAGAGGTATGTTGCTACACCCACTTTTCACCAGATTTATTTTTTTATTTATTTAACTTTCTGCACAACACAAAAAATATGTGGTACATAGGCGGACTTAATGCCTTAGGCATTCTCTACCAGTCAACCTAGGGTGATGCAGAGATAGTTGATAGTAGGTGCGTGATTATTATAAAATTATTATTTGGTATTAGAAAATAATTACTAGATATATATAAGTAAATTACTACTTAAACTATATATATATATATATATATATATATATATATATATATATTTATATATATATATATATATATATATATATATATATATTTATATATATATATATATATATATATATATATATATATATATATATACTTAAATATATAGGTACACATATAAAGAATAAATAAGTATAAATACATATATATGTATATGAATAAATACTTGTCAATTATAGATATATACATAAATAATATATAAGTCAGTAAATCCAGTCAGTCTGTGATTATCCTGCCATTTTACTCCTTACAAACTCTCGAGCTTTTAACTTGAAAGTGAGCCGATTGTGCCATCCTGATTTCGAGAGGGAGCGCATTCCATAATAAGACAGATTGGACGTAGAAGGAAGAGTTGACGAATCCAGAACTATGAGAGGGACACAAAAGTAGACGATTATTAGATGTCCGCAAGTTTTTGTCGTGATTTGAGCATAAATATTGTAGATAAGGACTTAGGTAAGAAGGAAGAGATGGAGAGTTAAGAAAAGAGAAAAGAGTAGTGAGAACACGCAAACTACGGCGTTGACGAATAGTTAGCCATTTCAGTTGGGAGCGGTATTCAGAGACATGGTCGTATTTTCGAAGGTTGTAAACAAATCGAATGCAGTTATTGAGAAGCCGGTCTAGTTTGTTGAGAAGGTCTGCATTCAGGTCAAAATAGCACACATCACAATAGTCGATAATAGGGAAGATTAAGGTCTGCATGAGCATTACCTTAGTGCTCGGAGGGAGGAAGTTCTTCAAGCGGTACAAAGAACGTAAGCATCCTGTCACTCTTTGACTAATAGATGTAACTTGAGCCCGCCAGTTCAGGTGACTATCCATGTGTAAGCCCAAATTTTTAACAACTGGACTGAATGGTATTGCTATCTGGTTATACATGACTGACGGAAGCGTTGAAAAATCAATTTTGTTGATGATGCGTTGGCTACCAATGATGATTGCCTGGCATTTAGCGGGGTTCACAGCAACACCAAATCGTTGTGACCAATCATGTATAATGGACAGTGCTTGATTTACCCCATCGATAGTGGAGGCGATGTCGTCCACTCCTGCCTGTGTATATTGCTGCAAGTCATCAGCATACAAGTGATACGCACACCGAAGATTCTGGGTCAGGAGATCTATAAAAATAGAAAATAATAATGGAGAGAGAATGGCGCCTTGAGGAACGCCAGACTGGAGGTCACACCATGATGACGAAGACTCACCGTGGCGAACCGACTGCTGACGTCCCATGAGATATTTAGAGAACCATTCCAGCGCCTCTGGAGAGATCTGAAGGCTGGAGAGGATGGATAAAAGGATTTATTTTTGTCCCACGTAATAGGGGGAGAGCTTATTGCCGTACCGGGTACATTACCAGACTCCATGCTGCTACTGAGAATTTCCTAACGAAATAACTCAATAACACTTTGTCCGACCCGGGGATCGAACCCAAGACCTGCCAATCCCACGCGCACATTTATGCCGCGAGACCAACGAGGCAGCAATATTCTATGTTTAATTATTCACCTATGATAATTAGTTCTGCTCTTTAATGTCACGTTTTCTTTCGTTAGCATTTTCATTACTATTTATTCATAATATATTTCTTAAGTCTCTAATTACAAAACTCTTTCTTTGAAGAGCATAAGTTTTCTTGAGTATACATTTATACATACATAAATTACATATCATTAAACATAGATATTGTTTTACATGTAAAATTTAATATGTTTTTAATATTAAAATTTCTTAGATGTAATAAAATTGAATCACTCAGTCTTTATATTTTGATATTAATTTATTGTTTAACTTTCGTATAATAATATTCTGTAAATGTTTTAAAAGTTTTCTATTTGTTAAGATTTGCGTTGCAATTTGAATTTCGGTTGAATTTGTCATTGTTTATGATGTTCTGAATCAAAAAATATTAGGTAGGTGCCCGTTTCTCAAGAGCTGAATTTAGGCGAGTGCCCTGTGCTTGAGAACTTTACCGAGAACCTACTCGATATCGAGAATTGCTTGAGTACAAATAGTAGACTCGGTAATTGGATGCTTTTATGTTCTAATTTGGAATAGTGCAGGCGTATTTCGAATTCATTGTAGTTATTATAATTAATTCATCGTTTAATATAATATTTCACGAAATTGTGTAAAGCAAAAATAATATATATAAACATTATCATATAATAATGAAAATTAAATAAACTTTAATTGGTGTTTTTGCTAATTTAGGCAAATAAAGTGACAAAATCTAATAAAGTTAATTGAAATGTCCAATAGTATTTGCTTTCAACAAAACACGACCGTCACCTTATACTCGTAGGTAAGTGTGTTGAGGATGGGACAGATGCATATTGGACTCTTACACTAAAACGTATATTGAATGATGATTGTCCCTAAGGTGCAGATTGTTTTGGGCATATGAGAGAGAGAGAGAGAGAGAGAGAGAGATCTCTTGACCCGTAAAAACTTGAAGATCCGATGATGGAATATTTGTTTTAATCATGGAATTTCGCTAGCATTTCACATACGTTGCAGAGGACAGACGGAAGAATTGTGGAAAACATAATATTCTTTCATATTTGGTTAGACTTGAAGCTGACCACAGGCTCGACGGTTAATGTTTCGGATGCAACGTACGCTAGAACGATGATTATTACGGTGGTAATTTTTTTAATTGCTAGCAATAAACTGATGAGGCAGTGGTCCACATGATGAAAGGTTTGGTGGTAACCCCGGTTTATACTCACATGACTGTATCTGAAAACACAATCAAGCCGCTGTCTATCGCGAAAAATAGGAAAGGAATAGGATAAGAGGGACGAAACAAAAGGAAAAGAAGCAAGGGGTTGTAGCTAGTAATTTATATTTCTAGGTTCATTGTAAGACTAGCAAGCTCAGCTGCCAGCAAACTAATCAATTGTTTCAAAAATCGGTTTAGTAAAATATTGCTTTAAAATTTCAATAAACAAAGATAACTATTTACAATTTTATGTATGGAGTTTTCAATTAATTACTACCACTCATTAACTAATTATTTTTCATCATGAAAATGAATGGAGACTAAATGAAAAAATAATAGCCGATTTTTATAAACGTTGACAGCTCTCAATTGATTAAAATGTTTGCATATTAAAATTATATCATAAATAAAACAGAAAATTTAAAATATGATTGAACAAAGTTATTTATTTATAAATTCAATTCCATTAGTTGATCAAAATTTAAAATTCAACCGTTTTATTACTGTGATCACTTTTATTACTGGTCGTAAATGAGTTTTATAAGTTATCGTGAAACGTTTGCGTTTTTAGGTTTTACTACCCGATAATGAAATATTCGGGTCATATTTATATGGTAAAAATGTTCAAAAGCAATTTTGAATGGAGATGTATGTAATACTAAAACATCAATTAGTATCTACTTTATATAAAGGTACAGTATCTAATAGTATCTATACTCTTGTCTTTCGTTTGACGAGTGAGAGTGCCGGAGTCCCTATCCGCTTATCCTTCTACCTCTTTCCAGTCCTCCTTGAATTACTTTTCTCTTCCCAGAGAGCGTCAAAGCACTTGTGACCCCCGTGGTGTTACTTGTGTCCATGGGCGGCGGTAAACACTTAACGTCAGGCAATCTGTATGTTCGCTTACGGCCGATTACATAAAAAAAAGATTTTTTGTTAAAATTAATTTGATTTCTTTTGTTATTTGTTTCTTTAACCTTAACTTAATCGTTTAAGACTCGCTAGTATAATTCTAAAGGGCGGATACAAATTTTTAATATTTTGGTTGAACCAATAATTAAATAACCATTTCAATCAGAAAATTTATAAATAATTATTGTTATAATAAATATGTCTTTTTCAGGTTCTCCTAATATTTATTAACTAAATTTGGTGAACCAAATCAACACAGACATAGTGAATATTCACACCAGTCTCTTACTTACAAATATTTGCTGGCCCAACAAAGTTATTCACCAATCTATTGCGGACAGAGTGTTGTACTCAACCAAAACAGCGAAGCTTAGTCACCTCATAAAACTACAATATAGCTTCATATAATGTTATATTGTTACAGCCCAACATAAAACAACATTTTGTTGTTTTATGGTTTTATCTATAGCCTCGTTAGTCTTGCCAAGTACCCTGTATTTTACTTGATGTTTTATAGATAGTTTAATCTTAATGGTTTACGTACTTGAAACTTTTTATCAATTTTTGGGCGTCGATTTTTACGATCGAGACGGTAAACAGTCTGCTGTTAAATTGTTAATTATCACTTGTCTCGTGCTTGGAGAAAGTCCGCTGTCGGTTATAGCTATCATAAACATCTTTGGCACTTTTAAAGAAAGTCAGTACCTGTGAATATACTGAAATTTGTTATATATATTAACTATATCATGTAATTTTGCTGTACCTACCTTTGGATAGCGGTAGCCAAACTACACCAGAATTTCAGTGCAAATGCAGGGATGGGAGTCAAATACAAGCGCATGTTAGGGTTCCATAGTAACCTACAGGAATCCCTTATAATTTAACCATGTCCATCAGTCCGTTCACGGTTCTAGGCTTTCAGTTTAGGCCCTCGCGAGTTGAAATTTGGCACACTTATATATTATAACCACGCAACAACTATTTTGATAAAATTTTTGGGTAATATTAGCTTACACATTAGAATGATACATAGAATGCAATTGACCAAAGACTGATGCCAAAAAAAACATAGGCCACCATTTACGAGTAGTGAAACCCACGTGGTCGAAGCAGGGGCAGAAGATATAATTTTATGAAGCGACACTACTTCCCAGAGAGAGACTATAAAAATAATTCCTCTGGATGCTTTAATAAGAAAAAAAAAGCAACCCTATTAGCACCAGGCACTAATAATATTATTACACCGTAGTAAAACATTATGCAGCTATATAATATTTTTCTTCATTTTCTTCGTACTTTGCACGCTCATAATATTCAGCCACAGAAACAAATTGCCAACAGAATGTGTGTTCTGTGATGTCACTGCTACGAGCTTATTGACACACTGTTGTGGTAAGGCAAGGTGTACAATATTGGTGTTTATTTATTGGTCTACTATAAAAAAAAAATAATTTGCCACAAAATAGAGACACTTGGAAGAGTTTAAATGAGACCTTAGCCCAGCAGTCAGTAATCTATGTTGGTTAAGAAAAAAATAAATAAATATTGAAGAGTAGATGTGCCCGGTAACGGCAATAGGTTCACTCCCTATTACGTGGGACCTAAACAATCATGGCGAAATATGGGTGTAATATTACAGCTCTGCCTACCCCTTCGGGGATACAGACGTGAGTCTATAAATAAATATATATATTGAAGAGTAATTATAAAAGGAACGCCATTCTATCACACAGAAGCCAGTCAGGAACGATTTTGAATATAGGGTTGTACTAGCCGTAGTCACAAGAAGCCTGATTCCCTGCAGTGCGGTAAAAAAATTGGGGTTCTGCATCTACACTAAGTTTTTACAATTATGTATGTTATTTAGTTTGGAACTGTCAGTATTTTGTGATTGTGCACTGTATGGGCAGGTTTTTATTTAAGAGTTTAGTTAGATAGTGTTATAAAGCCCCTCTGATTACAGCATGAGTGGCCTTTTTAAGCGGGCAGTCATATTTTCACACAGATGATCGACCTGAGGTATAGTATTGTACTGTTCCGTTTTTAGGGTTCCGTTTTCAGTCCACAAGGAACCCTTATAGTTTCGTCATGTCCGTCCGTCTGTCCGTCCGCAGCCTAGCTCAAAGACGCCTGGTGCTAGAAGGCTGATATTTGACATGAATATAGATACAAGATATTGCAACAAAACTGTAGAATAAAATTTAGGAAAATATTTTTTTAAGAGTATCTCCCCTACATATATAGTGGGGCTGATATTTTTTTTGGTTGAGTACCCCATCATGTGGGGTATCATTGAATAGGTTTTAAAAAAATATTATTAGTTTGCTCAAATCATTTTTCGATCAAGTGATTGGTTTGTCAAATATCAAGCTTTGAAGTGAATAAAATTGTTAGACTTAAGTGTCCCCCTCCCCCCTCTGCCGGCTAAACTATTAATTTGGAAGAGGTGAAAAAAATCACAAATGTAGTACATATAACGAATTTCAAAGGAAAACTATCACGGCTAAGTAGACATTACTAGTTTACGAGTAATCGTCGGTTAACTTGTAAATACCTATTTCTGTGAGTTTACATTGGGCGCGCTGGCTTAATCTTAAAGATATACGTACTTTGGTATGTAATATACTACGCTACTACGTATGTATAGTAGAAGTTTATCTTGGAAATCACATTTTATGTTTACAATACATAACTGGATAGATACCTAGTATTTTTCTAAACAAAACTTAGGTTCTTATAATAGTGTTATTAAAATAATTTTTCAGCAAAATAAACAGTCGGATTTGTTGTACATTAATACCCTTTGCAGCAAGTCATTATGGGCAACTACGGAACCCTACATTGCGCGTGGCCCGACACGCACTTGGCCGGTTTTAAAGGTTGGCAACGCGAAGGTTTTTCTCTCGGTTTAATACAAAATAAAATAAAGTGTTCAAAAGTCAATCAAAATTGTATAGAGACATTAAATCTATTTTTGTAGAAAACGAATAAAAATGGCGTTAGGCGATTTTGATAATGCTATCTAATATTAACTTCTAGGAATTTGTTACAAAGGTTGTATTGAGGGCAATGTATTGTGCTTGAAGTGAAAACATATATGAGTCAAAATAATTTAAGATAATGCCAGACACAGATGTTTAACAATAATAATAATGTATTTTATTTTCATTTAACACAATGATACATACAGTTCGCCACTTCTAGGCCGGAGATTCTTGCGGAGGTTCAGAGCTTCTACGGCAACCTCTACACCACACGATCCAAGAGCCACTTTAGCCCGCCACTTCACGGAAGAGTTGCCAGACGTCAGCCAAGATGAAATCGTGGTGGCCCTGAGGCAGCTTAAAAATGGAAAAGCCCCCGGGGAAGATGGAATTACGACGGAGCTGCTAAAGGCAGGTTGAAAACCTATACTGGTGCAGCTCCAACGCATATTTAATTCTGTTTTGTTCTCGGGGAGATTTCCAAGGGCGAGGAGCAAGAGCATAGTCGTTTTGTTCTTCAAAAAGGGAGACAAAACTCTTTTGAAGAACTATCGACCGATCTCGCTCTTGAGCCACGTCTATAAGCTGTTTTCCAGGGTCATCACGAACCGTTTTGCGCGTAGACTCGAGGAGTTTCAGTCGCCCGAACAGGCCGGTTTTCGAGGAGGATATGGCACTATAGACCACATCCACACAGTGCGGCAGATTATACAGAAGACAGAGGAGTATAATCAGCCCCTGTGCTTAGCGTTTGTGGACTATGAGAAGGCCTTTGACTCCATCGAAACCTGGTCTGTTCTGGAGTCTTTGCAACGGTGCCAAATCGATTGGCGGTATGTCCAAGTGCTGAGAGGTCTATATAACGCCGCAACTATGACCGTCCAAGTACAGAACCAGCAGTCTGAACCTATCCACCTGCATCGAGGCGTGAGACAAGGGGATGTTATCTCCCCCAAATTGTTCACAAATGCAATGGAGGATATCTTCAAGACGCTGCACTAGAAAGGACTCGGTATTAACAGAAACGACGAGTACCTCTCACACTTGAGATTTGCAGACAATATCGTTATCGTGGCTGAAACCGTGTAAGACTTGCAGTATATGCTGAGCAGCCTGGCTGATTCTTCTGCTCGCATCGGTCTCCGGATGAACTTGGATAAAACCAAGATAATTTTCAGTGAACATGTCTCTCCGGAACCGATTATCCTAAATGGGGTCCCCCTCGTAGTTGTTCAGGAGTACGTCTACCTTGGGCAAACCTTACAGTTGGGTAGAAACAACTTCGAGAGGGAGGCTTGCAGAAGAATACTGCTCGGCTGGGCGGCATATAGGAAACTCCGTCGAGTCTTTTTGTCATCCCTACCGCAAAACCTTAAGTCTTCAACGAGTGCGTCCTACCGGTTATGACTTACGGTGCCGAGACGTGGACACTGACGGTGCGACTAGTCCACCAATTTAAGGTCGCTCAGCGAGCTATGGAGAGGGCTATGCTCGGAGTTTCTCTGAAGGATCGAATTCGTAATGAAGTGATCCGACAGAGAACCAAGGTAATCAACATAGCTCAGAGAATTAGCATGTTGAAGTGGCAGTGGGCTGGTCATATCTGTCGCAGAACCGATAACCGATGGAGTAGTCGTGTTATAGAGTGGAGACCGCGCCTTGGCAAACGTAGTGTAGGACGCCCTCCGGCTAGGTGGAGTTACGATATACGCAAAGTGACTGGCAGCGGCTGGACACAAAGAGCCGAAAATCGTGCTCAGTGGCGTGCCATTGGAGAGGCCTATATCCAGCAGTGGACTACGGCAGGCTGATGATGATGACATACAGTTCTTACATTTAATGAATTCAGGTAAAATTTTAGGGTGCCTGTACTAGGGTAAACCTGTGCCACAGGCGCTAAGGGCACTCACAGTATACTATTATGAACTAAGTTACAAGTTTTAATCTTAACAATACTCATTACAAACATATTTAACCAAGGTAAATATTGCTACCAGAAAAAAAGTACAATATATACCTAAATTATACACTTAATATCAACTTTACAATACTAGAGAACTATGACCATTTGACAATATTACAGTCAGCATTTCTTCAGAATGTTCATATTATTATTTCGATTTATGCTGATTAAGGCGCAATGTCGATCTTGCATAAACTAGGTCCCAATTATGTCACTGTTTCTATAAAATACGTAAAATTGTTATAGAATTGGAAAATTAAACTTAAATATGTGGCGATCTTAGGGGCCCTCATTGTAATCTACAGAGTTTATGTATCTTGATTTTGCTATCTTCTTCGCTGGACATTCAAGGTCTCCAGTTTTATGGGTGCTGGTTTTTTAAAACGTAGGCATGTTGCACATTTCTGCATTTCATTCTTCTCAGTGCAATCTTTGGCCTCGTGACCTAGTTCGCCACAATGTCCACACATGTAGCTGTCCTCGCGACAAGTCTTTGCCGCATGTCCATACTGTTGGCATTTGTAGCAACTGTTCACAAGTGTACAGTCACGCACAGGACAGGCGGTCCAACTGATGAATACCCTATCCTGGTTAATGAGGGCTTTTCTAATGTTGGCAGGAACCTCAATGATAAAATTGCAAGTAAGTGCATCTTTTTTACCAGATTTATGGCTTAACTTAATGCAAGATAAAAAGGACTCTCGTGACAAACTAGGTATCTTATCATCCAGGTTCTGCTCATATATGCAATCATATACTTCTTGGTCATGAAGGGCTGCCGGTACACCTATGACGATTATCCTAGGTCTTCTTTTATGCGGCTCTTCCACTTTGAAGCCAAAACTACTCAGTTGAGTCGAGCTCCGCAGTTTTTCGACGTCCTCCTTTGATTCAGTGCTAATGATAACACCTCCGTTCTTGGTCTTACGCAATCCCCATACGTGCAATTTCATCTTCTCAGGACATATTATCTTCTGCACAAGAGATTTGGTGTCATCGCTTGTTTTAAATGTATAATTGGGATAAATTGCGATAGAACTCAAATTAGAAGGACGCAGAATATTGGTTTTGTTCGTCTTGACCATATCAGCAAAAGACACATTTTGAACTGCGGATTTAGTGCAACATTCTCGGATCATTGAAAACATGTATTGGCGAAACTGCTGATTACTATACCATGTGAAATCACTTTGTAAAAATATTTCTAATTTAATGTTATAGTGTTGCACTTTAGAATAAAGATACATAATTATGGCTTTATTTTGATTAAAATAGTTTGTAGAAGATATGTTATAGTTAAAATGCTCCATAACATAAAATTATAACTTAATGTCGAACATTTAATACACAATACTGTTTCAACATCCACCCAAACGTAAGAAAATGATCATTAAAATAAATATACCTCCATGCATTTTTGAATTAGGTACAACTACATACATGCAAGAAAGTCGAATAAGGGCAATTATAAGCGCTCCAGCGCGTCCAGCATTCTTCCGAATCGTGACTCGGAACTGTTCCAAGAGAAAAAAGTCACCGGATTCTCCAAGTTGCGCCCATTACGGTAAGGATGCGGCAATTTTCTTTTGGTCCTGTTCACTTTTTATAAGGTTGTATTGGTATAAATAAATACCGTTATAATTTTTATTTAACCGTAGGTATATATAGTTTGAAAACAAGCCATTTTTTTATTGACTCACGCCTGTGTCCCCGAAGGGGTAGGCAGAGGTGTAATATTATTACACCCACATTTCGCCATGAATTTTTAGGTCCCACGTAATAGGGGGCGAGCCTATTGCCGTACCGGGCACATTACCAGAGTACTCCGGTGCTGCTACTGAGAATTTCCTAACGGAAAAACCCAATAACACTTTGCCGACTCGGTAACCGAACCCGAGACCTCCCAGTCCCACGCACACATTTATTCCGCGAGATCAACGAGGCAGGCAGTTTATTTATTTAACTGTGTTCAATACATTTTTTTCATATTATTATTTAAATCCTTTATAGTATACATCATGCAGAGGCAACATAAAACATTTTAATAGCCCAAAAAATGCAAATGTTTTATACCTGAATGTTACGTTTACAAAACAAAGCATTCAAACAATTTCTTTTTATGAAACTTTAAATGAATCAATATCACGTGAAAGAAAATGTGAAATAATTTTTATAATATTGTGGTATTAGGATTACCGCTGACATTATCGTCTTTGAGATATTGATATCGCTACATAACTGACACAAGACTGATTAAAAAAAAACTAGTTTGTTAATGGAATCAAGGAGGAAAAGTATTATAATACCAAAACATTATGCTTGAAATGCATTCAACAAATGCTACGAGCAGAGGCCTTCCTTCGCCTACTCTATACAAAATAGAGACTTTCCAATCAGAATGCCGCACTGACTAAAATTACGACCATAACAAAACTAGTCTAAGAAAAGCACATCAAATCTTCAGAAATATTAACATCAAATTTCTCATCTCGACTCCATTTATACTTTATCCTCTGGGAGTTAAAATATTTAGCCACACTGTAGCCAGTTGAATTCTTCAAACTTCAAATCTTTAAAGTTGAAGTGTTACTCTGTACTGAAGTGGCGAAGTATTTACACTTTTACGTACTTACTATTGTTGGACGATGGAACTTGTTTTAGAAGTTCCAAATTTTCACCCGCTAAACGGTTTATAGCTATGTGATAAGATAGACTGCCTTGTAAGCCCTTGATATGAATTTGCTGCGTACTGTTGAACTTTCCACTTAGGAATTGAGATTACACTTTCTGGAAAGTTATTTACATTTTCAGAAATAAGTGTACTAATTGTGAAACGTTTAAATTGTATGCTTTGTATCTAAGAGAAATGTACAGGTCTTGTTACCTGACCAACATTGGATCAATAGACTAACAACCCCTGGAAGCAACCACACACTAGCTTCACTCTTATCTGTTCATTATCTCAAATAAAACCTATATTATAATCATCTCAACAATATCTTAATGTCGTCAGCATCGGCATAATTGCCAGAATTAGTGCTCAATTCTGAGATAGTTCTTCCAGCTTTAAAACTAGAACGTGCATCAATAACAGAACATCAACACAGTGCCGTAACGGCAATATTACATTACTACCTGATTATGCAATTCTCGCTTCATAATCTAGTCTTAATTAAGTCTGCATCTACAAATTGGGCGTACAATTTACGTAGCAAACACAAACTCGGTCTGCGTTTTGTTCCAATGCTAGCAAAATTACGTGATAGCTTATCTTGACGACGATAAATATTTGAAGAGATCTTTGTCTTTGAGATTTATTTTTGTGATTAAATCTTACATTGGAGTTCGTTGTTTGATTGTGAAATGAAATGTCGGTGGAAGTGCTGTAGACGTCTGAGTTTGATCGTCGTGATTGTTTTTTTTTCTATTTGTGGGAAATGAGGCAACGGTTTGTTTTGGTTTGCACAGACTGTGCGTTGGGTACTTATTCAAAGTGACAGTGCTGTTAAATAAACGCCTGCAGTCTTTTGTCAGTGAGTGGTTTCGATTTTGATGTGTGCGTGTTCATTTTTCGTATGCTGGAATAAAATATTGTAAATGGATACGATGGGGTTGACTCATCTTCTAAACGAATAAAAGTTCTAAATTAAAGTAGTTAAAATTAATACTTATGAAAATACATACGTCAATACACTTTTTTTACTCACGTTTGACTAAATAATATTACCATGAGAAGATTCTAGCAAATACTCAATGCACTTTTTTTATCGACAATGTATTACACTAATCTGATTAATTGTCAATCCTCGGGAGAGTGTGGCGGATGACTAAATCTGAAAGAATCAGGTATTAAAAGGACAATGGCAGATCTCCATACATCGAAATGTCTGAAATTAAATTGAAGCGCACAGTAATAAAAAATATATCAAAAAATTCGGCGTGAGTAACAGAGTCTATAAATGATTCTATTTTCACTCGGGAATCCCGGAAAAACAAGATATCGATGTTTTAGTTTTTAGTTAAGAATGAACAATGTAGGTACGTTTGAATTAACAAATGAAATTATGTCAGATTGACATTAAAATGCAGAAGTATTCTGTAGCATCTAACTGTCACAGCCAAAGACAAAAGCAGAGCTGCACATTTTAAATCAATTTTATGTGAAATCGATACAACATTAAAACGATGCTGTGACGTTTTTATTTGATTTAAAAGTTGTTTTGCTTCAAAAATTATTAGCTTATTGATATAATGTTAATCAAAGATTAAATAACTGCATTTTAATAATTATATTTTAATAATCGATACGGATCAATAGCACTCACGTCTATTCCTGTCACACCATTGTCTATGGCAACAATCAAATAATAAAGTAGGTACCTAGTTCGTAATCAATTGGAATGCTTTTTATCATCATAAAATACTCCAGCTTTAACGAGACAAAGTGAAAATATTAAAAATCGTAGAAAAATAAAACAATTTGTTTGTTCATATGAAGTTTAAGGTCGCCACAACAAACCCAGACCGAATTCTGCCATTGTTCTTTGGTGTTCTTTGTTTTATATGTCACTATGTATTAAAAAAAATCAGTAGAATAAATAAAAACAGTTTAAAAGTTAACAATGTCATCTTTTTGCAACGGTTATATTATTGTTAATTTAATAAGATTATTGTGATCAGAAGTCAGTGGCCACAAGTATTTCAATTATTTTTCATTCTAGTACTCTTGAATTTAGTACCTAAACTGTAGACATTTATTTCTTGCAAGATTATTAACACTTTCACGGACAGTAAACGAGACACAATTGAAGTTTTATTGTTATCACGTCTATAGGCGTTTACTGTCCTTCAAAGTGTTAATCGAGTCTGAACTGTGTTAAGTTTTATGGTAAAAACATGTCTATTTTTTATTTATCTCAGCACTAGTCTAGGCGTAAACATAAAGTCATAGTGGCTCTATAAACATACAACCAAAGTACACAAAGTATACCCAGTCACAAAACAACACTTTGAGGGTCATACAAAGTGTTGTCTCGTCTGCGGATCAAACCCACAATACTCAACGCAGTGTCAAGTGGCGAAGGGACCGCTTAAACCACTACGACAAAAGAATACTCAGTCGTTTTAGTGCGACGTTTTCACAGTCTTATATGATCTAAACAATTAATCGTGATAGTCAAAAATCGTTTACTGTCGTTCATATATGTCAAATTTTGACTATCATTTGGGTCTTATAACTCAAAGTCAATATAACTCAAAGTCTTTTCTTTGCCGCTGAATATCCTCGAATAAATAAAAAGACAATTTATTATTTCTATGGCTGTAAAAAACAACGTTGATAATAAGAAGTGTAGGTATTATTTTATTTTTGTTCAAACCCCCGCGTACCCTCTTCAATCTTCAACAAAGCTCTATCTATCCAATTTTTCTGAAATAGATTGACTCGTGATCATTCCTATGTACTTCTTATCTCACAAATAGTAAATAAAACCATATTCTTATAGTACGGCAACTTTAGTAACATGGAAATAGCGTCTTAGTTCCTTTTCTACGAGATTATCTTAATATATAAAATCCTTGCGTTACTTACTGACTGACAGACACGCTACAGTCAAAACTATTGGGCGCAGGAAGCTGAAATTTGGCATGTTCCTTAGGGACCGTAGGGGTGCAATAACCGCTTGTTTGCCCCTGTTATATGGCATATAAAAAAATTCAAACACTAAATTGCCCGCTCCAAGACGGGCATCATAGACGTGGGCATTAAAGTTGCTAAACTGAAGTGGGACTGGGCGGGGCATGTCTGCCGAATGAATCCCGAAAAGTGGACAAGTATTGCCACAAGGTGGAAACCAGAGTGTCGTCGTCAAAAAGGCAGGCCGAGAAAAAGATGGCGCGATGATTTGGACAATTTTATTAAAGACTGGCAAGATATGGTAAAAGACAGGGACCAGTGGAAGAATGTGGGGGAGACCTTTGCCCAACATTGGGACAGCAATAGTTAAATTTAAAAAAAAATAATAATAAATAAATTGCCCGTGTTATATGTCATATGACATCGCATCTCAGTCCACTTTGCCCGTGTCATACTGTATATGACATGGCTCCCGCGGTCGAAAGAGTGAAATATACTCGTCTCTGTCGCTCTAGGGCTTAGTTTGTATTATGTATCTCGTTTCTACGTTAAATTTCCCGTCATACTAATCCCAGTCGAGTTTCGACTCCATACAGAAATTAAAAAAAAAAAACGTTCGTTGTCAATGTTGTCATTGAGTGTTGAGTCGGTGCGGAATGTGCTGAATGTGTGAGTGTATTTCTGCTGTTTTTTCTGTTAAATTTAGTTTTATTCTTTAAGATCTATTGTGTTTATCAAGATATGTAAATAAATAACACGTATGTATAAAAATGCCAGCATAAAATATAAGATTTGGTTTGATTTTGGCGCGCAACAGTGATTTTACTGAGAGCATGGGAACTGTTTCAGAAATGTTCATATTACTCAGAAGTGGTGAATGCTATCCCTATGATTTCTTTTTTTTTTAAAGAATATAAGACTTCTTATTTAGTGTTTATTTAATTTTATGCTTAAAAATGTTATTTGTGCATTATATGGCCTTATCAAATTTAACATAAATTACGCCGCGCGGCGCCAGATAATGTTTTGTTTTTTTTATAGTATAAGGCGGCAAACGAGCAGACGGATCGCCTGATGGTAAGCAATTACCGCCGCCCATGGACACAAGCAACACCACAGGAGTTACAAGTGCGTTGCCGCCCCTTGGGGTGAGGAAAAGGGATAGGATAAGGAGATGGATGAGGGAGAAGGAATAGGGGATAGGGATAGGTTTGGAATCAGAGGCCTGTAAATTCATAAATATGTATAAACAAGTGTAATTTTTTTTTTCTTATCTTCTTATCTATTATATAAGTAACGTAAATAAATATTAAAAACGATATGTCACCGCTTTTAGTTTTGAGGCATGAACTTATAAATACAAAGCCAGCTCTAAAACGCGCTATCTCAATTTCAAACGAGCATCACTCGACACCAGAGTCTTAATCTATATAAACAAAGATAACATTGTATAGTTAGTTTCATAACAAACATAAATAATATAACACTTGACAACCTTCCCAAATTGAGTCACAAGGACCGATTGTGTGAAACCCAGCCCGCGCGCCGAGGCGATAAAAACGCGCGCGTTTGATCGTTATCGCTTTCAAGTGGCCGGGCAGAGGGGCCGGCGCGGGTTGCGGCGCGGAGCATACAAGCGGATAAGAAAGGATTTCCCGAAATTCCAACGGGATCGGCCAAAACGGGTAAATTAAAAAAAAAAAACAGCCGTAGCTGCTGGTGTCCTCTAGTATTTCTATAAGAAAGCAGTTGATTCTGTATTGATAAACCGTAGAGGTCATGTACATATTAATATATCTTTTATAAGGTATTTTTTTTTATCTTTTATTGTTCAAACCGTCAAAATTTGTGATGCTATTATGTCGCCAAGTTATTTACTACTAACTAACGATAAATAAAGGAGACTGTAAATTTATTTTATTAGTTAAATGATTTATTACGACAACATTTCTTCACTTGATGTTTTTTCACGCGGTGTTTTCACTTGCCAAAAAAAATTCTCGAGCTTGGCCCTAAATGTTTTATATTTGCTTTGTACTTTGAAAATAATTTATAAATATTCCGCATAACAAGAATTAAGTCCTTAAATTGTGGAAGTTGTCTGAAGATCTTATATTATATTTCTCTTATGTATTTGCAAATTATTTCTCACCCGAACTGCAATCTTCACAAAACAAGTCGTGAAACAGTAAATAAAGTAACGCCAACGTCTGACAAATCCCATTAGCGTATAACCTTTCTAACATTACGCAATTATGGCGATGACTTGCGTGCAAAAAAAACTGGAAATCAATCATCTATCTAAAGGCTTGCGCACATGACGAACTATATTTTCAGAAAAGTATTATTACAGTTCACGTAACCAGCACAAATATAGCCAGAACTAGGTCTCTACACAGCATAATGTAAAAAAAATTGTATTGGTATTTTATTTACTTATACTTCCTGAGTTAATTGTTTAATATTTTAATTTATAATTCAACTAGATTTTAACAAAGAATGCTTAAAAATATATGAACTTTTGTGCGGCATTAATGAATAAAGGGACCAAAAATCTGCAACTTAGAGGATTTCTATTTCATTTACAATCATGTCCTCGCGTTATTCCAGATCGAGTTCAAATTTTTAATTTGTGCACTGTATAAACCAAATTTTACAGAACATTAACTTTTCCACATAGCGAGTGCCTTTTGACATCTATAACCTATAGGAATAGCGATATATGGGATATCGCTATTTAGTTTAGATTACATTCAATATTTAAGGGGTGCCCTATGCATTGCAGTCTATTAATTAAGTAAAGTATCTCCAGTAAGGTGTTGCTCCCCCATGCCGTGCACCACTGAAATAATACCGATAGTTGAGACATTTGGTTGATATTAACTGTGAAGTAGTTCTGTTTTGAAATGAAAAATGTAGCGACGTCTACACAGCTCTTAACCTTATTTTCGCCTGGCCATCTTACCCTTCAGCGAACATAAAATGACCCGTTATAAGGATAACGGGTCATTTTATGTTCGCTGAAGGGCATCAGCTAGGTAATTATTAGCCGACTTCAGGAGGTTATGAATATAATATGAGGTAGAGTTGAATAGTTGCTGCTGAAAAAATTGTGAAATAAAAAGGAGTTGTGGTGATAGTAGGAAAAAACGTGAGATGAAACTATTGTTTTTGGCGAGATCTAACGTCAATATTTATTAATTTAGGGTTATGAAAGATAATGATCACGTTTCGAAAATACTCATTTTGGCCCTTGCAAGCATGATACTAGCTGACCAATAAAATAAAATGAAATGATTAGGTTTTGCAATGACAAAAATAAATAAATTTTAAAGAATTACTTTTTGGAAATTGATTGAAGGATATTGTAACAAATTTATTTGTTCCTAAAAGTTTATTTTATCAAAGGCCATTTATTTTAATGAGTGGGTACACATAGAAGAGTAAATGTTAAGTTGAAGACACCGCGATGGTCTTTAGGGCTTAGAATGAACTTATTTCAAGAGCCGCACATTCTCTCTCTACTTAGCCTCATAGTTCAATTTTAAGGGACTCTTCATACATACATACATACATAGTCTCACGCCTATAACTTCGAAGAGGTAGGCAGAGGTGTATTTCTACACCCACTTTTCGCCAGATATACTTAGACCAACGAGGCAGTCGTATAGGGTTTGATGTCGAGTTTTCCGTCTCTACGCAAATATGGTATTTGCATCGTGTTATCCCTTAGTCGCCTCTTACGACACCCACGGGAAGATAGGGGGTGGTGACACTTGTATTCTATGCCGCCAACCTGAAGAGTACTTCAGGAAAGAGAAATCCGCTACAAGGGATTTGAAACTCTTAAATTAGAAATCCTATGTTGCGTATTTACCAAACAATATATATTAGCTCTAAAGTAATAAAATACAATGATAAAACTTAACTTCTACATTAAAATGATAGTAATAAATTTTTTAACAAAGGAAATTATCACAAATACCGAGCTTGCCAGTACGAACCAGTAGTTCATTCAACTCAGTTCTAAAGTTAACTTTGAGGCAACATTAAATTAATCATTCCTTGTAGCTCCATGTCAGACAGCCACAAACCGCAAAACTTGGACAAAGTGGAAACGCACAAGGGTCATTGAACCGAACGGACACAAACGCAATTCATTTAACAAGAAACAGGACATAAATATTCACGTTTCCTTATTTTATTAACAGAAACTCATATGAATTGTAAATATTTTCTCGTTTCGTATACACGTCGCAGTCAAACTGTGATATATGAAGTTTTATGATATTTCCGATGGTTTAAAACTAAACATGCATTTCGACTAGCTTCCACTTGACACTCGATACTACTATTGTGTAGCTACTAATTAATAATGTTGTTATGTATGATAGAATTGGCATTACTAAAGGAGGTGAGGTACTTTGTGACCAAATTGTTCGGTGAAACGTGTATCAAATGGAAATACTGATGATGTAATAAAATAAATGTATGATAAACATGGATTCGATTTTAGCCCAATCGGTTTCACAATTCAGCGATTCCGGGTTCGATTACCCGAACATAATACCTATTTTATAAATTCTATATAGTGTTTGTTTTTATGGTATTTATATATTATATAAATACCATAAAAACAAACACTATTTAGTTCACGAGATTTTTTTAGGGATAAAGTTGCTATTTGCTTAGCGTCTATGCCTAATTGTATCTGTGCAAATCCCTTGTTATGGGGTTGTAACTTAAAATATTACTATTAGTAGTAGGCTATAACAGTTTTATTTAAATTCCACTTTTGTTGCAAGGAATAGATAATTTGTTTGAAAATCGTTATATTTTTCTATAAAACCAAATTGTATAACCAAGTTACATGACTGTAAATTTGGTTTTGAGTATTTAGTCCTTCAACTTCTTATTTTCATAATAAATATTTTATGTTTCCCCGGAAAAGGATTATTTTTCTAGATAAATTTACAAACCACGAATTTTGCCATTTAACTGCAACACGACCGTGATATATTTGTGCTCGCTTGCTAGCTTTGGAAGTGAATCAAAAAGTTTTATCTCCGTATATTGTTTTTGGCGTGACTGTATTCATTACTAGCCTAAGTATGACTTTGAAACTTCTTGCTCGGCATATACGTTTTATTAAACATATTTCAAAAAGTGTTTACTATATTCCTTGGTCCAGTATTTTTATAGTTAAGTAAGGTTTATGTCTTACGTTTTAAATATTTTTGAGTGTACAAGATCCAATCTATGGAGCGCTATGCTGTGTATGTTATAATTTTTATTGCTCCATATTATTATCCAAGTTGCTAAAGCGCAAGCTCATTTTCTTTCAAATCTGATGAGATGGATAAGTAAGATCGTAAAGGCATGGGTCCTCTTCTTTTCAAACGTCATTGGTCGACAATTTCACACACAGAAAACGTACAGCAGCAGTTAGCGCCACCCCGCGGTAACTCACACAATCATAGGTACGCCTGTATCCTTAATGCATAATCCAAGATCATACTAGGATGCTGATAATGTTCTTACAACATAACCGTAGAGTCTGTAGTGCTATTGAATTAAACATTCAGTGCTGAAGTGTGTAGGATATACCCGCCCTAAAAGGGAACGAAATAAAAACGAATATAACCTCTCAGCCCGGCAAATTCCTGTGCAAACAACGACGAAAAATACAACCCAAGCTCTTCGTTTTGTGAAATTGGTTAAAAACGGGATAAAAGTATATAAGCGTATCTAAAATAGGATTGTGTACGTCACGACGTGGATATCATTTCCACGCTTTATTCAACGAATCTCGGAGATAATCGTCTCCAAACCGTTGAACGCTTCAGGTGCACAAAAAACATTGAGAGAAAAGCAGAAAAAAATACATACGTTTTAATGTTTTATTTCACAAAAGAACAAAAGCCGGGGAAGCCTAAATGATCCTCAGCAAAGTAAGAAGTATGGCAAGAATTTAACCGCGCTCGGGGACAAATAAATTTTCAAAGTAACCCGGGCAGGGAGTGCTTGAAGAACTGGACGTTAATACGGACCGTTGGTGTTTGTAGGCGTAATGTGATGCTCCGTATGTGTACGTGACAAAACTGGTGTGCGTATGTATATGTGTGTTTAAGTGAATTGTGTACCTACTATTTTAAGGAGGAAATCGATGGCTAGTACGGCTACAACTGAACTTTGTTGGGAACAGTTTATGCGTGTTTTTCTTGTGACTGCACGAGTAGTTTCTTGAGATGTTATTTGTGTTTTTCTTATTTATGATGAGTGAATCTCATGGGATACTTCCCCAAGTAAAAATATATAATTGTGTGCTTGAGTGATTGTACCTAATAATTAAATATTATTTAAGGTGCAATCTGAACTTATTAAGAATATTATTTGCCCGCGGCTCCACCTGCGTGAATTATACACCTAAGCCTTTCTCACGAGTTATTATATCTATAGACGAATTTATGTTTCATGTTTAAAATACGACGTGTGTTCATAAATTTTACAGTTATTTATTATTTACGTATGTATGCGAAAATTTATTTATATACATTCATTGTTGTAATTAAACATTTAAAATAAAAACAAAACCTAAACTAATCAATGATTAAAAAAAAATTACAAAAGAAAAAAAGTATATTTATATGTATGCTATACTGCGTCCAAGAATTTAATTATATTGTTTACGTATTCATTTAATTAATAAACGTTCATAAATAGTCGTCGTACTTATGTACGAGTATAAGCAAAACCGGGTTAACATAATACTGATTTTAAATTATTTTGTATTAGCTTAACTTGGTTACACGTTATTTAGGGCTACTACTCCGTACCCATGTGTCATTGCGTGATGTTATATAGCCTATAGCCTACCTCGACAAATGGACTATCCAAGATAAAAAGCAGTTTCTAAGATTAGCGATATTATTTTAGTAGGTAGAGATCTTTAGACATATCTACGGCAGATACGTCCTCCTATATATGCTTAGTACCCTTACAGAGACATACACAGTCCTAAGTCTGGATTTGAAGATATTTATGAATTAATCCTAGATCCTGGGAGTCCTAACAAAAGGGCTTATTGCGGTATCTGTACAGCAATATAGACGTAAATCTAAATTAGAGGCGCAAGGACGCAAGTTTAGGTAGTTTAGGCACCGAATTATAGCAATATTCGACAAAAACTGTCAGACTAGCTATAGATCGTTTGGGATTATATGATTTATACCGGTAAAATATATGTCATGATCATTAATACACAATAACTTGGCACAAGTGACAAGTATATTATATCATAGAGCCGAAACATCTAGAACTAGAAACATAACATTTGGAAACATTTTTTAATTTTTTACCATAAGCCATATTTTTGTAATTACTTAGATTAAGTGATAATCTTATGGAGTAATAAACTTATAATATTAAAAAATATATATTACTAGTTTACAAAATTCCACCGTCAAACCCCCGGGTATAAAATAAGGGTTAATAGTTTGTTTAAAAATTGGTTTGGTAAAAAATGTCGACAACCACTAGTATTGATTTGAAATTGTCAGTTTCAACATATGAACTCACGATCTGTGCTGTGACAGTGCTTGGTGGGATTGTTTATCATCCTGCGGACACTTGCAATACTAGAGGTCAATTTTTGAGTAGCAATTCAAGAGGCTTTCAAGGAGCAGGTAAGACAATGCCGGTCATGATTTACTGTTGGTCAGCACCAAAATTTAATGAAATCAATATTTTCATATGTAGCGAATAAATACCTACCAGGCTCTCATCGGTCGTAGTTGCGGGTAGAATACTAGATGATCTGTCGGTGGCTACGACCGATGTAAGCTGCTTAAAACGTTTATATCACCTAAAATAAACTAGTATCACACATTCGTGAAATCGATATTATAAAACTTCGTTGGAACGATTAAAACAGACAAAAAATCTATGAAAACCTTTTATATTCGAATTCAATCTCTTTTCCATATCGATCTATATTCATAGCTCTATTTCAGTCTCATAATAGACGAGATTTTTCGTCACAGGAGTTATAAACGGTCAGAAATATGTGTTCCATGCAAAAAAGAAAGAGAAAAATCAGCTGCAAAGCCTATTTCGTTGGCACCTTGCGAATAGATAGGCGTGGTATGAATTCGTGCGCCGCAGAAATATTCGGTGTTTTGTCCATTCTCACTCAATATCATATTAACGAGGCATGGTGGTTTAGTGTATAGATATTATTATGGTCAAAATTGGGTGGGAGGATGGGAATGATTATTCTAATTTTAACTACTTTTTTTTAATAATGTCATTTTAAATAACCGTGACAATAGGGTATTTGACTAAAAAAATCGAATTAGTCCGTCAGTTAGATTATCGAAAAATATTAGATACGTATTTTTTGTTTTATCGAATCAGTAAAAAAATACGAAGATAAAACGCATCAAAGATGTAGAAACGCCTAAGAGTGGGGGCTTGTAACGTCACTTGCCAGTAAAAAGTGTACTGGCAAGTGACGTCACACGAGTTTTCAGAGAAGTTTGTCGTCTTCATTTTTTGTTTACGTGACTAAAGAAAATATACGTGTCAAATATTTTTCGATAATCTAACTGACGGACTAATTCGATTTTTTTAGTCAAATACCCTATTGAAGTCGATAAGTATTGCAAATAACTTAAGTTACATTTAAGGGTAGAGTAAGTAATTTTGTCCATATGAAAGTCTTTTATAAGATTAAGTAGGTGCCTTCAGAATTTTCAGAAAATTCTTAATCTAAAACTATGTATCAACGGACGTAGCACTAATGTAAATGTCATCTCGTCTCAAAGGACAATGACAGAATTTGGTCTGGATTTGTTGTAGCGATCCTAAACTTCATATGAACAAAACAAATTGTTATCTTTTTCTACGGTTTTTAATATTTTCACTTTGCCTCGTTAAAGCCGGAGTATTTTATGATGATAAAAAGCATTCCAATTGATTACAAACTACTTTATTATTTGATTGTTGCCATAGACAATGGTGTGACAGGACTATTCCTGTCACACCATTGTCTATGGCAACAATGACGTTTGACATTGACCCGTATCGATTATTAAATAATTACTTAATCGATACGATCGACCTTTATAGGATTGGTTTCGTTTACAATATAATTATTAAAATGCAGTTATTTAATCTTTAATCAACATTGTATCATAAAGCTAATATTTTAGAAGCAAAACAACTTTTAAATGAAATAAAAAGTCACAGCATAGTTTTAACGTTGTATCGATTTCACATAAAATCGATTTAAAATGTACAGCTTTGCTTTTGTCTTTGGCTGTGACAGTTAGATGCTACAGAATACTTCTGCGTTTTGATGTCAATCTGACATAATATGTCATTTGATAATTCAAACGTACCTACATCATTCATTATTAACTAAAAATTAAAACACCGATATCTTTTTTTCCAGGTTTCTCGAGTAAAAATAGAATCATTTATAGACTCTGTTACTTATGCCGAATTTTTTATACTTTTTTTATTACTGTACGTTTCAATTTAAATTCAGACATTTTGATTTCTGGAAATCTGCCATTGTCCTTTTATCTTTTATCTGTTTGCCAATGTGATTTTCTTTTGAGTAAATGTAAAATGAATAATAAAGTAAGATATCTATTTTTTTTACTCAGCCTTTATTGTCCCACTGCTGAGCAAAGGCCTCTCCCATGGATTACCACAAATTTCTGTGCTTTGCGATCTCTGGCCAGTCACCCTCAAAAGCGTCTAGGTCATCCCGCCATCTTCGTTTAGGACGTCCTCCTCGCCGACGCCGACCACCTGGTACCCAATTGGTAGCAACATGAGCCCATTTTTCTGTGTGCATGCGGCAGACGCGTCCGGCCCAGTCCCACTTTAGTCGGGCTGATTTTGCTCCTACGTCCATCAAGCCCGTTTTTGAGCGCAGCGTAGAGTTACGGACGTGATCGGTCCTCTTCACCCCCAGAATGCTACGCTCCATGGCTCTTTGGCAAATTTTCAACTTGGACTTCTGAATCTCGGTCAGGGACCATGTTTAAGCAGTGTAGGTTAGGATGGGCAGTATACGCATGTCAACGAGTTTCCGCTTCAGTGATAACGGAGGGTTTCCCTTCAACATCTGCTTCATGGACCAGAAACTCTTCCAGGTATTTTGGATTCTTTGTGTAATCTCCTTGTCTTGCTTGTTATCGAAGGATACTATCTGGCCCAAGTAAGTATACTCATCAACATAGTGTATTATCTGCCCATCGACCATGACCCTACGTTTTTTGCTGTTGGTCATCAGCTGAGTTTTTGATCGATTCATTTGAAGTCCAACTTGAAGACTTGCAGAGCTGAGATCTTTGAGCATTAGCTCGAGCTTCAGTGCCGAAGATAAGAAGAGGGCAATGTCGTCGGCGAATCGAAGATTCGTTTATCTTTTGCCGCCAACATCAATACCCCTTGATGTCCATTGATCCGATTGACTGTTAAAAATTGTTGTAGGACACTTGTAAATAATTTGGGAGATAGTGGATCCCCCTTATTAACACCTCTTTCAATTTGGAACGACTGACCCGAGGATTGCAGTTTTACGTCTGCTGTGCTATTGTCGTAAATTACTTTAAGGAGATTTATATAGGTATGGTTAATGTTCTGTTTCTGTAGGGCAGTTTCTGTTGCGTGATGGGTAATACTATCAAAAACTTTGGCGTAGTCAACAAATCCCTACTAATATTATAAATTCAAAAATGTGTATATATGTTCCGTTTTCACGCTAAAATGGCTGAATGAGATATACTGGACCATGGAGACGGACATAGGCTACCATAAGATGCAAAAATTAAACTGGCAGGGATTGTAGGGAGGCTAGAAGTTTATTCGGCACAATTTTACCTCTTGGAAGTAAGAACGCATACGCTATAATAATTGAGTGCGCATGTGCGTATATCTGTCAGTACTGACACATCATGCATAATATCATATTGTACACGGTGATTACATTGTTTGCATATATAAACTAATAATTATATACTACGCTTAAACGGCTGAAACGATTTTCTCTACTAATATTATAAATGCAAAAGTGTTTATAGATAGGTATATATTGGACATGGATTGGAAAATGGCTTTGGCGATTGACTGTATGCAAGGCGATGTTATTATGTACCTGTCGGTAGATATAATGGTATATAGTGTCATGAATACTGACCGAGCTACTTTGTACCCTATAGAGTTTCTGAAGTCTTTAGAATAATCAGGAGTGTCTTCACACAACTTGAGACTGAAAGTAGGTTTGTGGTACCCCAAATTTAACGCGTGCGAAGCCGCGGGCAAAAGCTAGTGCTATATATAGGGGTTTATTAATTCGTTATATTTTTCGATTACTTGGTTAAGGGTTTGGAGGTGATCGATAGTAGAAAAGGATGGTCTAAATGCCGCTTGTTCTGTAGATTGGTGTTGGTCCAACTGCCCGGTAATGCGGTTTTCAATAACCTTAATAAAAGTTTTATAGAGGTGGGAAATCACGCTGATGGGTCTGTAGTTACTAATGTCCTGTTTTTCGCCCTTTTTGTGGAGAAGGATAATATTAGAATGGCAAAATTTTACGGGAATCTGGCCTGTCTGTAAGATAGTGTTGAATAATTTTGTAATGTAAGGTATAAGAGTTGGTTTTCCAAATCCTAATGCTTCTTTGTATATACCATCGTTGCCAGGACTTTTGCCCAATTTCATGGTGCTCAGTGCTTTACTTATTTCATCCTCTGCTATTGGCGGTACGTCGTCGCCACGCACGTGATTGTTATTGCTATTATATGTGCATTTGTTCGAATACAAAGACTTAAAATACCTGGTACAAAATATGTCAAGAATCTCGTTTCGATTGTTGTGTATTGTGCCATTTTCATCCTTTAGTTTTATAATCCAATATTGCCCTTTACTCATTCCCTGTCTGGCCACTCTTAACGATCTATTTTTGGTCAATGCTATTGTAATTAGTTTCGTGTTGTAAGATTTTATGTCCTGTCTTATGCTACGCTTTACCTTTTTGTCGATTTTACGATATTCTAATGTGCCTTGTTCCAAAGTGCTTCTGGATTGAATTAATGTTTTTGCTGTCGGTGACAGTTTGCTTTGATTTTTTCTTCTTTCTGAAAATTGTTTACTGGCCGTTGTTGTGCTATCTATTATCTATAGGTACACATAAATAAAATTGAAGTGTTTGTTTGTAATATTAAAATAACCGCTTTTTACTAAATGCATATGGATTTATACATAATACCGAAATGACAATTCTTCCAATTTTTTGTCTGTCTGTCTATCTAGATAGACAGATGTCTGTCTGTCTGTCTGTTTGTTCTCGCCAATCTCTGGAACCGATTTTGACGGGACTTTCACTGGCGGATAGCTGATGTACCAAGGAGTAACTAAGGCTATAAATTAACCGAGTACGTAAAGTTATTCCCCCAGGACGCGGGTGAAAAACGCGGGAAACAGCTAGTTTATAATATTTTCCTCTCTACCCATGTATTGTTACTAAAAATCATGTCTTATAATTATATAATGACAAATTCTATAATTATCTCGCTTTGTTGCTAACCATGATAACAAGAATAAAGTAATTGAATATGAATTCCCATTCCAAGCTATTAATATCATTAGAATAATAATACCTTGGGAGAACAGGCGGCCTTACCGTAGCATTGGGCTTGTTTGCCTTACACTAATGGGATTGTAACAAGGAAAGTGATAAACATCGTAATGTATTATTTCGTAAAAGAAACAATATCATAATAATTATCTACTATTATAAAGGTTAAAAAACCGCACCTGCAATCAAAGATATAATAAAACTAATTTCTTTCGGCTAAATGTGGTTCTAGAAAATAAAAAATTGCAAAAAAGGAAAAAAATTGCATCCAGGCACAGAAAAACAAGACATTCCCGATATAATGCCGTTAGACCATAGAATGAATGGTTATTTTATTTGAATAACTACATACATTATATTAATTCAGTCAATAAAATATTTTCCCGGACACCAACATCATACCGTTGTATTATTTACATCGTTGTGTATATTGTAAACACGACGCGGTCTTATCCAAGCTATATCGGGTCCTACATAAGTATATTTATAGCACGTTTTCTTAAACTTGGCGAGCGCTTGATCGCTGTAGATCGCACCCAAAACTTCCCGCAAGTCGTCAATTTATGTCTATTGGCAACATCTACTTATTTATTTATCATATTTTAGCCGATATTTACAACACCATCCCTGTATTACGTTTCTTGTTAACTATGTCCAAGGATTCGCTGAAGTAGGTTATATATTAGGGTGTATTGTTCCATTAAATTTGAGAATTCTAGGTACCTTGAAGCAGAGTAAGTACATGACGGTGCGTAATTTCAAATAGGTAACCCATATTTGTGTTCGTTGCTCTATAAAGATAACTTTATAAGAATCTGTATATAAAATCAATTTGCGTTACTGACTTACTGACAGACTAAGCACAGCCAAAACCACAAAAGGCGCAGGAAGCTGAAATTTGGCACGTATGTTTTTTGGTAACCGTATGGGTGCACTAAGAAGGGATTGGCCATGATTCCCTCGTCATCGGGCGGAAACGGTTAAATAAAAAAATTATGTGCGTGCAAAGCTGCGGGCATCCTCTAGTAGATAATACGCAACTGCGGTATAAGTTGTTGTTTTGCCTCGTCGTTTAAACTGCTCTGAATGTTGTCGGTTCAATTCTCTTACAAGAATTTGTGTGATTTGCAAAATGGTTGTCGCGAGTCTGCTTATACTCTGTGTCTATCGATTATTGTTTTGTAAAATCACCTGTAATACAGATTTTATTCTATGTTCACCATCCATTTTACTATACTACAGTTATAGGTTTGTAGCTAAGCTGCACAGCACCTCATGCAGTTAAAAAGAAGATAATCTCGCGGCTCGACCGGGGAAGTACTACGCTCTCACATTCTCATTGTTGCGTTTCATTCAGTGAGTGAGAGTGCCGGAGGCCCAATACCCATTTCTTTTCCCAACCTTAAGGTTGGCAACGCACTTGTGACTCCTCTAGTGTTGCTTGTGTCTATTGTCAATTGCTTACAATCAAGCAATCCGTCCACACCTTTTAAAAAAGTTTAATATGAAAATAAACTCCCACTTTGGATTTTATCATGGTTAATTAGGATTACAAGTTTTAAACGCTGTCTCGTCATTGCTGACTTTTAGAACCCATGTCACTAATTTGTCAACAAGGGTGACTTCCTGTCCAGAAACTCTTAACACTTTTCCGTCATAATTTTTAAGTCGGTACTTTTTTTCAAGACAGTTAAATTAGAAAATATGTTTCAAGGCTTTTAAGAAATAATTTACTTGTCACGATGTATTTTAACATGTACCATGTAGTATTTTAGACATAGAAATGTGTGGCTGTTGTAGAATTCTTATGAAAAATGTTGGAAGAAAACGGAGAACAAATGTTGAAAAGTTAAACATAATAAAATTTATTGTTTGTCTTAGATAGATAGAATAGATATATTTATTTGCCATGAACGTAGGTATTACAATGTGATGTAACAATATAAATGGTCTATCCTTGAACATTCTGCCGGAAAAGCATACAAAAATTAAAACGAGTCTTAATCTAAATTTTACATAAGGTTCTTTCATAAAGAATTGTCAATAAGAAAATCGTTTACAGAATAATAACACTTATATATTAACAAATTTACTTGTTCTTTTTTGAAACTTTGCAGTGGTTTGGTCTTGTAGTACACTGTACGGCTATTCAATTATGCGCACTTATATCACTCGACCATTGTCTTTATATTGCACTAGCTGAGCTCGCAGTTACACCCGCGTTGTTTGTATGTTGTGAGGAGAATAAATAAATATTATTATTATTATTTTAGGGCTACTGCTCCGCACCCTTTGCTAATAGCGTAATATTATATAATATATATAGCCTATTGCTTTTCTCTAAAAATGGGCTGGGATACAGCCACATAAGTGAAGCGCGGTCAACTAAACATATTTAAACAAACTCTTGAACTTTATAATAATAAATATTTACTTAATATTATAAAGCTAAAGAGTTTGTTTGATAAAATGATGGTAAAAATTTATATTTTTACCATCAGTTTATCAAACAAACGTGTGGTTGACGGCAAAGAATACAAGTGTCACTACCCCCTCTCTCCCGTGGGTGTCGTAAGAGGCGACTAAGGGATAACACGATGCAAATACCATCATTGCGTAGAGACGGAAAACTCGACATCAAACCCTATACGACTGCCTCGTTGGTCTCGCGGCATAAATGTGCGCGTGGGATCGGGAGGTCCCGGGTTCGATTCCTGGGTCGGGCAGTGTTATTGGGTTTTTCTGTCACGAAATTCTTAGTAGCAGCACGGAGTCTGGAAATGTGCCCGGTACGGCAATAGGCTCGCCCCTTATTACGTGGGACTAAAGTATATCTGGCGAAAAGTGGGTGTAGAAATACACCTCTGCCTACCTCTTCGGGGTTATAGGCGTGAGACTATGTATGCATGTATGTATGCATTTTCTCATTATTTCTTTTTCATTTCAAGACCATCATTTTGTATTCTTCGCTACATCTCTTTCACCAAATATTTTCTACAATCTTGGAAACCTAAGGAGTTCAACGTTCGGTTGCTTACTGATCCGATTTATTCACGCCGGTACTCACTGTGGCCAGATCTATAACTTTATAATTAAATAATAGCTATCAAGGATTATTCGCAATACTATTGACATTTCATAAATATCTCAGTCTCGATGCGAAAGTTTGGTTTAGAAATATTGAGAGGTTTTAACCCATTTTATTTTATTTTACCGCTTCTAATCGATCAGTTATAGGCTTACTTATATTGTTAAAATATATTGATATTGCCTTCTTTTAGGATTCTTCCCCTTAGACATTTAATACTGAGAAAATATTATTGAAGGGGTCTCTATTAAACAATGCTCAACGAGCAATTTAGAATCTGATAAAGTGTCCGGCAGATTACAAACTTACACATGTGCCTTAACGGCAGTAAAGGATCTCCATGGCAGACGCAACCTATTTAACGTGCTTGCTGAGGTACGGGACAAACGACTTCGTGCAATTGAATAAGTTTAAGATAGTTTAAAACCGAAATCCGCTGCCTAGTATACCTTCTGACATGTCCCCTGAACTGTCGTAGCTCACGTATTACTATATGACATTCTTACAATAAGTGCACTAAGATGTGATATCTCCAAATTTCCACTGGTTCAGGCAGAAACGATTTAATTAGAAAAAAAGAGCGAGTGTAGCTGCGATCATCCTCTAGTTATATTATATACTAGCTGTTACCCGCGGTTTCAACCGCGTCCTGAGGGAACTACTTCGCGTACCCAGTTAATTTATAGCCTAAGTTACTCTTTGGTACATTAAGCTATCCGCCAGTGAACGTCCCGTCAAAATTGGTCCAGCCGTTCTAAAGATTAGCGAGAACAAACAAACAGACAGATAGACAGACAAAAATTGTAAAAAAATGTCATTTCAGTATATGTATGTACCGTGTAAACATCCATATGCATTTAGTAAAAAGCGGTTATTTTAATATTACAAACCAACACTCCAATTTTATTTATATGTATAGACTTTTCTGGTTTCATACCTAATGATAGAGTAATATCAGTATATGACAGCCAACCACAAACAAACAGACGTATACATAACAAATATAAATATAATTTTTTATCAGCAAATAAAGGGATAATAAATGTATAAAGCTTCATACAATACAGAAGAATGAACACAAAAATTTCCAGCAATAATATCGCCCGTATAATCCATGTATACAAGCAATTCCTTAGTTATTACGGACGACGTGCAATATTAATAGCTGGCGTATCATTGGCCCTAACCTGATTTAATAGCCTGCATCATTCATGGGCTTATCACGCCGTTGCTTATACGATTATACCACACTTATTACTTGTATATGGTTTATATTAGTTAATGGGTAACTTTTTTTTTTTCTGATTATATAAGCCAAGTGGTCGCACAAGTAATACACCCATATATACGAGTAGGTATATTGGATATACGCAGCTATCCCCGAACATTTTATTTTATTTTAACAATTTCCTCCCAATTCCGTAGGAATTTTGGTAAAACCCCTTTTAGTGCACCCTTACGGTCCCCAAGGAAAAATACATACCGAATCTCAGTTTCTTTCACTCTTAGTCTTAGTCACTCAGTATCACAAGAATTTTATATTATGTTACATAGAATTAATCCCATTAACTAGCTATTTAAGGATAAGAAGTGATAATGCAAGTGTCAGTTTCGTACTGGTCATCAAAATGTCAACTGGCTGATTACCTCAGAGAACCGTTTTAACAGGTGATGTGAGGTTTTCTTGTGATCCAGCATCCATAATTCAATTTAGTTTATTAAACATCGTCCCCTGACTCCACATTTCGTTACAGCGAGGCTTGGCAATGATCACGACACGTTGTAACGGATTAGAGAGTGGAAGGGGAAGAAATCCGTATATTAATTATTACTTTGACTAACTTTGAACTGCAATTATGAATAACATCTACATGAAGCGATTCATTTCTCAAATTTTATTGGCGGTATAACCAGTTATTATGTTTATTTTAATTTTAATCATTATGGTTTTAACCTAAACATAAGATTGAAGTATCCTGATTAATTTAATTATTATAATTACAGCGCCTCAACTAATGAAGAACGAGCTAACTAATGAGCCATTAACATGGTTATTAGACAATGTAAGAAGTTGAATTGTTTCAAGGGAGTATGTTATCATTACCTAAAATAGTTTAGTTTTAGTGTTTTGACTACTACCTATCTAAAAAAAAGCAAAAGCGTAAGTAGAATATTATGACGAATGTACCTATATTAAAGGTTATGTATTATAATATTTCATCCTCCTAGCGTTATCCCAGTTTCAATCAGGGGTCCACTTACCAGTCTAACCCGATTTGACTGAACATTAGCTTTTCCACGGAGCGAATGCCTGTCTGACCGCCGCAACCCGAAGAGATAGCGATATTCCATGGTTTAGACTAGTGTCAGTTTATTGAGAAGGTACTGACGCCCTATTACGACTGTCAAAGATCTACATGACAACCGATTTCAGTTATGTATTATGTTATTTATTTAAAGTAAAATATTCGACGTGGGTACCATCCGGTTTACGGATTGACTGTGGCCTTTTAAATAAACATTAGTATATGTAAAACACTTATAAGCTTGATTTATAAAAAAATAGACCACTTAAATGTTTGAAAATATATTTTTAACTACAATTCATTCATCAAAAATAACAGGCAAATACGCCGTAATTGTAAGCAATTACAACACAATTCGCCAATGAAATACAACCTACAACACCAAGATTTCTCACCACACATTAAAGAGTTCATGTTCAACGGCTTTGGATTCGCTGAACAACCGCAATGGTAACCCCAACCCACTTAAACAACCACACAAATTATCTTGTACTGCGACCTACTTACAAAGCTTATTTACAAACACACCATTATTACTTAAACAGCTATAACTCATCACAGTCTCAAACTATGGACGGGTACAAAAACTTATTAATACTTAAGGTTGTACGCGCATTTGGCGGTTTCTTCAAAGAGGTTTTAATAAGATATGTACAGGTATACTTACCAATTATTTTTTTATCGTAATAGGCGGCACACGAGCAGACGGATCGCCTGATGGTAAGCAATGACCGCCGCCCATGGACACAAGCAACACCACAGAAGTCACAAGTGCGTCGCCGCCCTTTGGGGATGGGAAAAGGGATAGGATGAGTAGTGGGATGAGGGAGAAGGAATAGGGGATAGGGCCTCCGGCACTCTCACTCACCGAACGAAACGCAAAAGTTTAAGTACTGTTACTTTACGTCGATTTTCTGTTAGAGGGTAGTAGTGTCCCGGTCGGGCCGGCCCATTCATGCTGAAATCTATTTTTTTAGCGTCACGTCACGGAGATATATATATCTCCATACGCTATCAACTGGACCACTGAGGCAATATACCAAAAATATCACGCAACATTGCAATCTATAAAAAATCATATACAAAAAAGAAGAAGCACAAGTTGCCAGATGCCAATACACATCTTGACAGAGTTTCAGAAGACATTCACTGTGATAGCTTTACGTTACTCCGAAACTAAGGGAATTTTTCTGAGGAAAGGTAGACATGGATGTTTTCAGTAGTTTATTCCCAATCCCAGTCATTATATTCCTCATTCCGTTTTCTATTCTTATAGACGTACTATAAGAATAGAAAACATAGAAACGCCATGCTATCCAAAATTAAATGACATTGAAATCTAACTTTCTACTATACTTCAATTTCAAGAAACTGGAACTCTTTACTCTAACTTGACGTGAACCAATAGCAAGTCTAGAAAATAAAACGGTAAGTGTGCTTCGTACCTTAAAACAACGGAGTCGAGATGTACTAGCGAGTTTCATTTCGCAAGGAGATGAACACAGGACAAAGGAGGCACGGCTCTTAATCACGTCCGCGAACGTTTTTCTCGCACCTTGCTTTTATGTAGGTAGCCTGAAACCTTATAGGTTTTATGACTGCTCTGCGTCGAGAAGAATAGACGGCATGTTACTTGGTTTCGCCTATAGGTGGTTACCTCCTGTTTTTAGTGTTTGGAGTACAGCAAATCTTAATATATAAAATCCTTGCGTTACTGACTGACTGACAGACACGCTACAGCCGAAACTATTGGGCGCAGGAAGCTGAAATTTGGCATGTGTGTTCCTTGGGGACCGTAGGCGTGCACTAAGAAGGGATTTCCCGAAATTCCCACGGGATCGGGCTCAACGGATAAAATAAAATAAACTGCCGGCGTAGCTGCGGGCGTCCTCTTTGAAGCATAAAATGATGTTTCCAGTTCACACTTGATCCCAGCCGTCCTTTTCCTCTTTTAGTTTTTATTCTTTTATCTCGTGCAAACGCCGTGCCAATGTAAATTTATGAACCACTTTCCATAGATTTTCCCGCATATTACCGAAACCAACAATGTGAATAGTTTGACCTCTCGAACGGTTCTCGAATACCCGTGTATTTGGCTAGCACTGGGCGGGTTAAACGTAAAAAATTACTTGAAATCGAACTTTCTAATATACTTCAATGCTCATAAACTGGATCTTGTTTACTCTTATTTTATAGAAGCAATATCAAGTCTAGAATATATATATATATATATATATATATATATATATATATATATATATATATATATATATATATATATTTTTTTTTAATGGAAATGTGAAAATCGCGAATGTGTTCCATATCTTATAACAACGTAGTCTCCATGTACTAGCGAGTTTCATTTCGCAAGGAGATGAGCGGCAGGACAAAGGAGGCACGGCTCCTAATCATGTCCGCGAACGTTTTACTCCCGCCTTGCTTTCATGAAGGTAGCCTGCTTTAACTGAATATTATATTAGGTTTTATGACTGCTCTGCGTCGAGAATAAACGGCATGTTACATGGTTTTACCTCCTGTCTTTTGCGTCGAGAAGAATAAACGGCATGTTACTGAGTTTTACCTCCTGTCTTCTGCGTCTAGAAAAATAGACGGCGTGTTGCTGGGTTTTGCCTACTGTCTTTAGTGGTTGAAGTTTGGACTAATGCAGTAAAAAAATTCCATAGTACAAGCTCTGTTTAGTTTGGGATTTGTGTTGCGTGTATATTAATTGTGTCTGCTAACATCTAAAGGTCTGTACATATTTGGCTAAAAGCTGAAATTTTGCATGTATGCATGGAGACTGTTAAAGAGCACTAAGAGAAGATTTTTGGCAATTCCTCTCCCAAGAAGTTAAAAAAGGCCCGCGCTGGCCAAGCTGCTGACAGACTCTAGTTTAAAATATTTATTTCGAATTAAAACTTTACTAATAGTAAATAATACAAATAATAAGTAAATAATAAGCTTAGATGTTAGCCATTAGAGACATAATCGTCATCATCATCAGATCATTACAACTTTGTAAGTAAAGGTTATAGATGTTTGGTATTGGAAGAACTTTGGTGTACAGATAAGCACAATTTCTACCTATAGCCTTCCTCGATAAATGGGCTATATAACACTGAAAAAAATCGGACCAGTAGTTCCTGAGATTAGCGCGCTCAAGCAAAGAAGCAAACAGACTCTGCAGTTTTATATATAAGTATTAGATATTTTATCTACGCGGACTAATAAGCAAAAATATTGATTCTTTAACAGGTGATTTTGCTGTGTAGTTAACAGAATCGTGATCACGGAGTCTAGATGGCCCAAGGCCTCCGTAATGACCTAACGACTCTTAGGCATCAAGCATGAACCGAGACCGATGATTTTACATTCCTTCCGGAGTACAGTAGTATTTTATTTATATTATTATTTTTTATAAACAGGGTACTTCTAACCTGTCCTAAAAACAGGACAGGTAAGAAGTACCCTGAACGGAAGAGCATGCATGAGTCATCTGATGGGAGTGAATGAAGCACGAGACATATGTCAGGATCGTTGCAAATGGCTTTCCGTAGTCTCTGCCTACCCCTCCGGGAAACAGGCGTGAGTCTATGTATGTATGTATTATTTTTTATAGACTCACGCCTTTATCCCCGCAGGGGTAGGCAGAGGTGTAATATAACACCCACAGTACAGTACGGTAGTGATATAATGTAATAGCCACAAGCGGTCACCCATCCAAGTGATGACCTCTGTTAACGATGCTTAACTTTGACGATCTGTTACGAAAGACAAGGTAAGTTACGCTATGTTTGCTTTATAAAATAATGTTTACCAAATAAAAAAACATTGCATAATAATTTTTCATAGCACGTGTATTAATTACCGCAACTTAATGTTCTTTTCTTTTTTATACCAACGTTTACTAATAACGTGGGCAAGCAAATAAACAATTTTATCGTTCGTGGAAGTTTCCCGCAAATCTTAAAAATAAAAACAGTTGCTAGATAATTTTATCCCTCATTAAACGAGCTCATAATATTAAAATAAATAATAATAAAAGCTGTACGAGTTGTATCCACTTAAGCATTACAAACATGTTTCATTAGCATTTATTATTATTGTTTACGCATGCAAATATGAGATTTTATTTTTATAATTTCAATTGTTGTAGGACGGTCTATGTGTAGAGCTTTGGAAGATGCCTTTGTTCAGCAGAGGACATATTTCTGGTTGCATCATATTTTTTGTACACATAAGCAAAAAACTTGGTTTGATTGTTTTGATAAATTTAGTTTCTTACCAACATGGTAGAATATAATTATAATTATAATACTGGCTCATCACTAGGCATGGGCATCTTCTCACTATGAAAAAGATAAAGTCACTGCCCACCATGCTGGCCTAGTGCATGTTAGCTTCACATGTAATTCGAAAAGATTAAGACAAGTGGATTACTTCCCAAAACTCTTTAACTGTTTTCTTTAACGACAGCATAATTAACAATTTCATCTCCAGTTAACTACGAATAGTGTTGCTCATCTCACCTCTGCATGGCAGTCTGTTGGTATCTGCACTAGGTAGACGCTACTATAGCTTGATATAAAGTATATTTAGGAATCATGTTCACATTTCGTTTCTGGTTAAATTTTTTTAATAAAAAGGAATTCTAAAGCTCTTCATAAAATAAAATTCCGTAACGCTATTCCAAAGCGCAGCAGCATTATAAAATTTGGCAACGATTTCGATTTTCATCTATACGTTTTATCTGCTATCTGTACCAGGTCTGATATCATTCGATAATACAATTATCTTCGCAGGTCAACAGTATCTGCTTTACGTGCTCCTCACACAAATCAGGTCTAAGAATATAATTTAATTGATTGAAACAGTACACTAGGCGATTGCTTGTACAATATATTATTGCTTATTGGATATTGATAAAGATACGATTGTATTAGTTAGTAATTATGTGTCAAGCAGATTATTAGGGTGAGAAAACATTGATTATTTTCATATAAATTTTCAACATTAGATATTTGTAAACATTAATAAATATTATTTGAGTGAGGAGCCGTCGGTCCCAGTTGGCATGAAGATGTTAGACAGTCGTTATAGGGCGTCAGAACCTCTAAATAAAAAAGTTGTAAACCATGGAATATCGCTATCCCTTCGAGTTGCGGAGGTCAGACAGGCAGTTGCTCTGTGGAAAAGCTAATATTCACAGCCAAATCCGGTTAAACTAGTAAGCGAACCCCATGTTGACACTGGGATAACGCTAGGAGGGTGATGATTCGAGTGAGGAGTCTCAAATGCATTATTACTTGAAAATAAAGGTGAAATACCTTTTAGACTTACGTGACCACGGCAATTGTACTCTATACCGAAATCTCAGGACAAACAGAAGATTTAGAACCTTTTCCTGGATTTTGAATATGTTGTTTCTTTACTAACAGACTCCAGCATGTATCCCCGAAGGGGTAGGCAAAGGTGTAATATAATACCCACATTTCACCATGAATTTTGAGGTCCCACGTAATAGAGGGCGAGCCTATTGCCGTTACCGGGCACATCAGTAGACTGCGTGCTGCTACTGAGAATTCGGAAAAACCCAGTAACACTTTTTGCACGACCGATCAGCAGTAATTTTAAATTGAATATTTGCAATAAATGTGACAGTTAAGTACGTCTTTTTAAGCCTCGGTTCCGGTTGGTAAGAAGATCTGTTATAGATGAAATCAAATATGTTCATCAGTACAATCAGGTACAATGAATTGACAAAATCATTAATATAGCTCGCTTCTGTGAGTTACAGTCACATGACAGACACACTTTCGGTCAAACTTGTAGGTGAAAAATCTAAGTTAAAAAGAAGAACGAACGAATACTAGGATTACAATGATGAAAAATTCTGGTCGTTAAAACAGTTTAAATATTTAAATACTTACAACACACGGTTCAATTTGAATGTACTTATCTTCGAAATGTAAGAACCACTACAGGGATATAAACTATTTACTATCTATCGGACACATTTCAAGACGCCGTGCTGATTCAAACTCCCTAACACATAAACTAACCCAACTAACAATCGAGTTTTCACTCATAAGTGCCATGAAGCCGTTTCCAAGTTAGCATACATAAGTTACCTATATAAATAGAATTAGATGCTCTTGAACGTCTTGAACTAACCAAATCAAACAGATTTAGGTCACAAACGTTCCCTTTTGATATCTGAACGGAGAAAATTAATGTTGGGAGTAATAGTAGAGTAGTAAAATCGATCATTATACGGGAGTAATTTGATTTCCTGTTCGTCTAATGGTTATTTGGTTAGTATCCCAAAGTGCTAAACTCAAGGTATTGGATCTGATTAACATCCTTATTTTCCACATGATATTTATTGTGCAAGGCACACCATGTGTCTGCATGCAGTTTATCTAAAATAATATACACACATCACGGGGAGTTACTACACTTAAATTAGCCTAACACTGATCTAAACAATAGCAATTTATAACAAAATTAATCAAGAGAATGATACAAGAGCACTCCAATTTATGAAGAAGCTCGATTACCTTAATCTTCAGACTTAAATCATAATCTTACTAGTAGCATAAGCGACCCAGAATGAACTAAATAGGCATTTTAATACTTCGTTAATTTCGTTAAAGACTTTTGTTGAGGGTAAGCTCCAAAGTGCTAGTTTAGTCTGCAGTTATAACTTTGAGCGTTTAATCAAACAAAAGCATTAAAGCTATTTAATCTTATAATTAATTTAGCCAACGGCTCAGGCTCCGGACCATTGTATATTTATTCGGGCAAAATTTAGTCCTAGCTTTTAATAATAGTGTCTAAATTAAACATAATTTGTTGAAATGTATATAGAGATGTAAAGCCTTTTAAGTATCGTCTTAGACGTAAGTTCTGCAAAAGCTCGGCTATTGGCGTAAGAACATGAGTAGCTTATTGGAGTATCGACGTTTCGAAACTTCAGAAATTGCTTCACGATTCATGTTAAATCGTCTATCAGGGAATTAATCATGTCCTGAACTCTTGAATAGCCTTTTTAATGCAGGTATATAATCGTTTACAGAGCTTGCTTTGCCAAAATATCGGATACTCCAAATAAAGGTTTACAGGAAGAAATTTTTTTATCAATTTTAGCGACCACTAGTATCAAAATTCCTTTAATGATCTATGGTTTCGTCTATTCCAGTATTTTTACATATGTAGTCTGGTGTTCACTAGCTTAAGTACTTGCTTACTAGCCTAGCATGGCTGTAATACTCTCTTATAAATACCTAAAGTAACAGTACTCATAACTGAGTAGCTTGTACTTATGAACACCAACAAATGAATAAACCAACAAAAAGTAATAAATAATTTAAAGCGCTGAAAATTGTACGTAAGTTCACAACCTACTAAATGTATTTACCAGGACCAAACGTGAGCTAATCGGAATTGCAGCTGGATTGGATGATGGGATCGAATAATAAATAACTGAGAAGACTCTGAACAACATGATATATAATAATAATATTAATATGTATGTTGAAATAATAATAATAATATTAAGCAGCGTTAGCTGAGTGGAGAGACCGACAGACTGCTACGCAGAGGGTCTCGAGTTCGAAGCCACGGCGCGCACTAATGACTTTTCGGAGTTAAGTGCGTATTAAATTGTTAATAATCGCTTGCTAATCGGTGAAGTAAAACATCGTGAGGAAACCTGCAAGTCTGAGAGTTCTCCAAAATATTTTCGAAAGGCATGTTAAGTCTACCAACTCGCACTTGGCAAGCGTGGTGGATTATGGCCTTACCCTTCTCATAGAGAGAAGAGGCCCATGCCCAGCAGTGGGACAGTATATATATACAGTGCTGATGATGATGATATTCAAGTGTAACGAAATCAAACTTTACTTGGAATCAGCTCTTCAAATAATTACACTTAAACTTTAGACATTTGTTTGAAATAGATACGTATATTGTCTATGATAATCGAGAATATCAGTTTAGTAACATTTGTTATCTATGGTTTCAACACTGGTCAGATTTGTAAGAACTGAGAAGTCATTCTTCTTGTATGGTACTCGCCTTTTTATTTACCGTAATAGGCGGCAAACGAGCAGACGGATTACCTGATGGTAAGCAATTACCGCCGCCCATGGACACAAGCAACACCACAGGAGTCACAAGTGCGTTGCCACCCCTTGGGCTTGGGAAAAGGGATAGGATGAGGAGTGGGATCAGGGAGAAGGAATAGGGGATAGGGCCTCCGGCACTCTCACTCACCGAACGAAACGCAACAGTTTAGGTACCATTACTTTACTTCGATTTTCTGTGAGAGGGTAGTACTTCCCCGGTCGAGCCGGCCCATTCATGCTGAAATCAGCAAGGCTCTACTACCTATAAAAAAAGCAAAAGAAAAGCCTGTTGAAAAACAAATTGTAAACCAGCTTCGCGAAGTCAATTTTGTGAACCCTTCTAAAATTGCCGCTATTTGATTTGTCTGGCACGGTTCTGTCAGCCCTCGATGATAACTTTGTGATATTATATTGGAAGTATTGAAATTTCGTAAAATTGTGAATTGTGTGACATCGTGCCTCGTGCCTTGAAGACATGACAATTGGAGTGAAGCAGCTAAGTAGATTATATCATTCAAACTTTCGTGGCCACTTTAGTTTTGTGTCTTATCTAGTTTGACTCCACTGGACTGACACCAGTGAAGATTAAGGTAACTGTACATATTGTATTTGATTCTTAGCGCTGAGTTACTCAGTTAATATATGTCAGACTTATGTTTGCCCTGATCAAGTGGGTATAAATTAGTTTCCACTGCCTTCTGCAACAATTCCCACCTGTCTAGGGTAACTCTAGAAAAACATTTATATTGTTTTGTTTTATTATCGACCAAAAATTATCGACCGTTTCCGCTTACATGCTGAAATCAGCAAGGATCTACTACCTATAAAGAATTATCAGATTCAAGACACACAATACAATTTGTATTTCAAAATTCATTCCAACAATGGCCACCTTAATTTCATCAAAACATTATTTTAGTAAAATAAACTCTAGAAAATTAAACTCACTAGTCAAACAAAAGAATATACTCAGAATGAACATTATCACGAATATGTATAATCAACCATTTCATGAATATAAAGTAAACAATGAAGATTCCTTGGAAGACAGAAAAGCCATTGTAATTAAAATGAACGAGATAGTTGAATTGTTTGTCCACTACAATAACATAGAGCGAAGCATTGATTTTAGTGCAATCTCTTTGCTTTAATGTACGTAGAATTAAAATATGATTTAATAAGAAGATCTTATTAATGGTTATTATTTAGTCGCTGTATGGCTATGTTACAGACTGGGGGATACTATGGAACTACTGCATTCTCAGATCAACCCAGAAGACTCCTCGCGCATAAAAGGAGGATAATTATTAATATCAAAATACGATTTACGGATTATATAGCAATATATTGGTTTTAGAGATATTATTTAAACCGAATGATCTAGAAACTACCTTTTTTTATTATTAGCTGACGTTTTGATTTCTTTACCGAAGTCACGGCACACTTGTGAATTATGCAAAATCTCACCTGGAAGTCAACTGGTCAGGATTGAAGACAGACAACCGGCTACGATCTGGTGTCTGGCTCGACAGCTCTCGAACTTCTTTGTAGCTCGTATAGAATTTTCCTTGACACCAATTGAGTCTTGAAGTTTATATCGGACAGTAAATACGCCGTCAAACTATTATTTTTTTATCATAACACACGCTAGTTGCAAAAGAGACTACAGCAGACAGACATACGACTATACATACTTATTCTTACAAACTCTTATTATTTACTTATTGCAAGGTTTTAAATTTTCCTTTCTACGTACCTTGTCATTTCGTAGTTAAAATTCTAGCCTGGCCCGTAGCTTCAAAATAACGCTGTTACGGCATTTGAAATGAATTGTTGCTTCATTTTCTATAAAGGCAATATAATAATAATAAGTAGTAATAGAAAGGCAGAAAGGATAATGAGAAAAGTGAACGACAGAATTTGTGACAAAGATCGGGCAAACACCATAGGAAAACTCGTAAATCTTAAAAATCCAAATACGTGATGGTACTGCATTTCATCTTTGTTGCCACATAAAATAAAATCGAATCATATTCATAACACAACATTATCGAACATTGCAACTCCTGTTGTGTATCCAACTACGAATACATTGAGCTCCCGTTTGAAATTACTAGCAAGGAATATACCAGTATTTCCATAATGGTGGCTACAAACATCTACGCGGCTCTCAATACAATTGGTCAGCGTCCATTCACAGATATCTCGCCATTTTTATAAGGAAAATTGTGAATGCGTATCAATAAATAGGTGCTTTTCATAAAAAGATTGCTCGTAAAAATTGCAATAACTTTATTTTTGTCGTAATGTATTTTGTATCCAGCGTTTGGAATGGCTACTGTTGTATTCGGTATTTTATGTTAGTTGCATTATTTATCTCTATTTTAAACTACTTCAAAAAGTAAGCATTAAATTGGAATTTTTATATCTATGAACATTTTACTAGCTAGTCGATTTGGATGATTATTTTTTTATATGAATTCTGGTGCTTCTCGTGTCATATTCTTTGAGTTATCTCAAAAGTTGCTTAGTTTTCTCAATCTATTTAGAAAAAGAACATTTGGAGATTAAAAGTGTAATTTTAAATTAAATAACTTACTTTTTAGTAATTACCCAAAATATATATTGATTGACTTTAAAAATACAATTTCTATATTTTATAATGACCTTGCTTTTCTTAATTTTCCCTCTAAAACCAGTCAGTATTTTTTTTTACGTTGGAAATCTCGTTATTGCTTAAAATTAACCTATCCTTTCAATTTATACTTCCAATATTTATAAATCTCTCCTGACACATTAATGTTATCTGGTGAATATTTTACATTTGAAGAGCAGGTCTTAAAATCGTTATTAATATAGGGTTCTTTATACGTTAAATAATGGTACTTTAAATCATTGAATAAAACCTAAAAGATCTTGGGTTCGCATTCAGGACGATAATATTTTTCTTGCTGCCAAATATTCTCAAATTTAAGCTCGGTTCTACAATAAGGTCTATTGCGAATGTTTCTATTTTTGTCAACAGCATTCGACGTTGTATTTTAAGGAAAAAAAAGTGAAGATGGGCCCATTTCGAGATAAGCGGGATTACGATCAGCATAGAGATTGGTATAACCTTGTATTTTGAGTAAAATTGTGTATTTTATATAATTCTACCAGATGGCACCACTGAGATGAGGGTCTATGGAGTATAGCTATATATTTGTTTTTGTACTGCCATCTTTCGTTATGTTACTTTATGAGGAAATATCGATACAGGAGATTTGATTTTGATCTACGTTTTATGTTATTGGAGTCCTACCTTTTCGTAACATCGATTTTCTGTTGTATCTTTTTTCGTTAAATATATATATGTACTAGCAGATTTTGCCAGCATAAAATATATCAAATCAGACGTATTGTACATACAAATGTGTTGATAGTAGTATATTATTTCTACATCATTAGTAAGTACTAATATACGTAGGAAGAGACGTGTCAATAGTTCATCACAAAGCTAGGAATTAAAAAATGGACGTTTGGATAGAAAATATATTGGAATGCATTCTAATGGTATTTGATCGTAACTTTCAAAGGTAGGGTTGCTTCGGTGTGGTTCTTGCGTCGTACTCGAAACCCGTAAATTGTTCACGACACATTTTTCACGTGGCAAATCGCTGTATAAAACCTCGATCGGGTTCAATTCACTTCTGTCCTTTTATACTGGAGATATTTTTTAATTGTTCATTACTTATTGTTATCAATTTTGAAATCAATATTGGCATGCATAACTACATATTACATTGCCTAGTCGCAAAGCATGACGCAAAGATATGGTGGCGACACTGCACCGAAACGCAAACATAACAAAACCGAATCGTAAGCTTTCTATATGGCTCTATGACTCTCGATGGTAGGTTTTAATCGACTTAACCAATTGACGTACTAGAAATAAATCCTGTGTCAACGGGGACTATACAAACATAAAATCAATGGACACAGTTTAGTGCAATTTGAGAAGAGATTATACAAAGTGATGTTTCATTCGGAGATCGAACCTACTACTTAACAAAGCTAAGCGTTGAGTCGGCCGTTTAAACTGCTGCCATTATACTCTACTAAGGATCGATATTACGATTGTCAGTAAAATTCCCATATAACCTTATCGGGAAATTCCCACTAAACCGAGGAGCGGGTTCCATTTTATCATTCAGTAAAAGTTTATAAATTCTGCAATCTACCAACATATCCAATCGTTTCTAATAAAATATAGAGCCATTATACCTGAGCCACTTTATTTAGGAAAAGGGCTTTAGTAAGAACAAAGACTACATAAGGCACCGTATACATCTACCAATAGAATTACGAGTTAAAGAATTGTATTGGACTGTGTACGTAGTGTAGGCCTCTCCTAACTGTCACAGGAGTAACCAACAACCGAATACAAGCTGATGCTGATGATGCTGTATATGTAGAGCTTATTTTCTTATTGTGTTCTTACTAATTATAAATGCAACATTTGTAAGGAGGAATGTAGGGATGTATGTATGTTACTTTCTTTGTTTTCTTTTGCACACAAGTTTTTAACATATACCGTAACACCTACGAGTAAGTTATTAGATACTTCTTACAATTTAATGAATTAATTAAAGTTCTGTATTATTTTATAATGCAACTGTTGTGTATATTTGAATGTTATACAAAATAGTAACTGTTTCAAAAAGAAATCATAAAAATTCTCAATCAAGTCCCAGCATGTTACTTTTAAAACGAGAGCTTTGTTCGTGAAACATACTTTATATTTTACTGTTGACATGTCCATTTAAAAGAATTATTTTTTTGGCTTTTCATTTTTCATTTATTGAGTACTGCCGTGTTTTGAAGAGTAGGAAAACCGTTGGTACCAGTATGTCTTTGAAAAAATGTCGTTGGGCCATATCAATTGCTTTCGATCGGTTTTATCTTAACCGCTTGACCGCGCACAAGTGACTATTCTGCCTTTTTCGAAATGCCGTAGACCGCGCACAAGTGACTATTTTCCCTCTTTGGTTACAGCACTATACTCGGTCTGAATTTACTGTTTCTTTCTATTACGTAATGTTTTAAATAATTTTTCTCTGTTCTATTCAAATCATTGAACATTTCTTCATGCTAAAAATACTTGTCTTAAAATCGTTAACCCGGAACGAAAAAATAATGTCAAATGCCACTCTTTGTTTCGCGCGCTCCGTGATTACGTGCTTATCGTATGCGTGTAATTAAATATTTTTATACTATGATACATGTTTTTTTTATTTAATTCGGTGTAGATAGAATCCCTCTACAGTTAAAACTCATAAAATATGTATGTCATCGATTTACTTTTTAAAATAATCCTGTTTAAAATACACAAAGTGTCTTTTTCAACGATAGTCAATGTTCGCTGCTAAGTAATTACGTGCTTATCGTATGCGTGTAATTAAATATTTTTATACTATGATACATGTATTTTTTATTTAATTCGTTGTAGAAAGAATCCCTCTACAGTTAAAACTCATAAAATATGTATGTCATCGATTTACTTTTTAAAATAATCCTGTTTAAAATACACAAAGTGTTTTTTTTCAACGATTGTCAATGTTCGCTGCTAAGTATAATAAATTAGAAAGTAAATATCAACAAAGAATTCATACGTCTTGAAAGAGTCATTTATAAGGTTGAAGAAAAACGTCACTTCAACTTACTCATGCTACCGACTTATCAACAATAAATGTTTATGTTAGCGCGCCCATCTGGCGAGCGGCGGCGCGACATTTTGTTTAGAACGTGAGCGGTCAAGTGAATTCGGCGAATTGGCGCTAGCGGTCAAGCGGTTAACAAAAAAGTAAGCGACGCGACCACATGAAAAATAAAAAAACTGTCCATTATTATATTACAAAATGAAGATGCGTTTGTTTAAAATCAATAGTATCGTTTTCTTTGGCTCAGGCTCTATAGTTTTTACAGGCCGGATATAGGCGGGTAGGTGAGTATCCGCTATTCTCTCGCTCTTCTCTCTCTCTCTTGATACAAAGTATCAAGATAATTTGTATAGTTTCCTGATTCTTAAAAAAGCTGTCAGTGACGTAGAGAACTCCTTTTCAATTCCATGGAAATATGACATAATATTAAAAAGGTACGTGGTATATATCCTGTGTAAAAGTAGGGATATAATATGCTAGGAATTTGTAACTTAAACTTTTATTCGTAAATTAAAATAACTAGCAAATATTGCAGCTAGATTAGCACATAAATTCACCCTTGACACAGTATTATATTGGCAGATTATTTTACATTTTGTTGGTATTCAATAAGTTGGTATTTCATAAACTTATGTTTGATTCGCTTACAGCGAGACAGCGATAGCTTAGTGGCGTTACCAACGGACTGCCATGCAGAGGGTATCGAGTTCGAATCCACGGCGCGCACCACTGACTTTTCGGAGTAATGTGCGTATTTAATTGTTAATTATCGCTTGTCTCGTGCCTCGGAGAGCACGTTAAGCCGTCGGTCCCGGCTATCATGAAGATCTTTGACAGTCGTTTTAGGGCGTCAGTACCTCTAAAATAAACTGACACTAGTCTAAGCCATGGAATATCGCTATCCCGTCGGGTTGCGAAGTTATCTGAAAAAGTGCGACAAGCAGTCGCTCCGTGGAAAAGCTAATATTCCGCCAAATCCGATTAGACTAGAAAGCGGATCCCAGGTTGAGACTGGGATATCGCTAGGAGGATGATGATGTTTGATTCGCGTACACATTTATTTGATTTTGTAAGATAATGCTTTATTAGTTTTAAAATTAAAATCAGGTTTTAAACAAATTATTAAATATTCTATAAGCTTACAAATTCATTTGCTTGTCAGTTCTTCCAAAAATGCTTAAAGCTTTTATTAATAGTGGGTTCTTGACAATAGTGCATTAAATAGGGATCATTCTTACGACGACATAATTGTGAGATAAAATAAAATAATGAAGTTCTGTAGTTGATATGCAAAACTACACAAACTTACTGAGATACTGCGTAGACGTTTTTAGCATATCGTATGCATTAAGGTGTGATATTTGGTGTAGTGCTAGCTGTAAGTCATATGGAAAAAGACAGAATAATGTTATATTGTGTATTATAATAGCTTCATTTTGGAAATTTTGCCTCTGTGGGATCACTAGTAAAAATTATTACAATAAAAAATTTGTAGTTAGGTTATGTACTAAAAGCAAAAAATAATTCGGTAAGTCCTAGCTACCAGATCGCACCAATCTTCTCATCAATCTGGGGTATTGATCAGACAAATATAAAATCTTTGGGCGTAGCTTATCCAGAATAAACATTTTGATAGATATTTCAGACGCCCAACGATTTTATATTTATCTGATCAATACCCCAGATGGCCATTTGGCCGAAAAGATGCATACACGCTGTCACCAGTCCGGTTCCATGCAAAATTAGGGTGTTTGTGTAATGGAGATGTTTAATTTTACGTAGAATAAATATCGATATTGCCAATTTATGGTTAGTCTTCTTTTTGAGAAGGTGTGTGGCCAACTCTGGAGTCGGTGTTTAAACAACGAACGAAGGCTTCGAACATCGACGAAAGAATATATAAAGTAAGCTTTGATACAATTAAATTTGTATACTCTTTGTAATACTTTTCCAATTTGTTATTAACAACGACTTAAGACACGCTTTGTTCGCTATATAGATATGATCAGAAGTTGCACTAGGCAGGTGGGAATTGATGCAGAAGGCAGTGGAACTTTGTATTACATCCACCTGACCAGAGAAAGTAAGGAGTGACTGACATATATGAGCGGAGTTTCTCAGCGCTAACAATCAAATACAATATGCAATTACCTGGTTCTTCACTGGTGTCAGGCCTGGAGCTAGCTAGATAAACACACACAGAACCAATGTGGCCACAAAAGATTGAGTGAGATATCTTTACCAGACTCCAACGCGACGTCTCCGTAGGCACGTTGCACGAGGTGATATTTCACAATTTTCACAAAATGTCAAATAGTTCAATACAATATCACAAATTTATCACGGTGCCGGGCAAATCAAAAAGTGGCAATCTACAAGGGTTTTACAAAATTAACTTCAATATATAAGTTCACACGAATAACAAAAAGGTGTGTTCACTCCAAGTTTTTTTCCGAAAACGAATGAATTGTCAATCTTACAATGTCACCAGTGTCAAAAAATAATTACCAAGATAACAAATGTTACAAACTGATATTTTCGTTCTTATCATAGAAATATATCTATTTCAAACATGATATATAGTTTATACTACATACGCACAACACTGTATAACTTGTAAACCTGTATTCATAAAATAAAATAACTTGAATTTGAATTTGAACACCATCAAGCCCCAAACTAAGCAGAGTTTGCTCTAGACAGTGGGTTAACATACATTAACACACACTTTATATGTTTTTGTAAGTACATTCATACATGTTAAACATAGTTAATACTTATCAACATTCTAGAACAAATTAAGGCAAAAAGTAAATTTGGCCCAAATGTTGCCTACACTGTTTTAAGTCCTAGATGCCAAATTGCTGCTCTGAATTACCAAACAGATAAAAGTCAAAGTCGTCAAAGTCAAAGTATTAACAAGATACATAGTTGTTTATAGGCAAAATACGTTAAATTTGTTTTGTTTTGTTACTTTAGAAGCATAATAAAAAATTTTTTGCCGTGTGGTTGACGGCATAGAATACAAGTGTCACCACCCCCTATCATCCCGTGGGTGTCGTAAGAGGCGACTAAGGGATAACACGATGCAAATACTATCTTTGCGTAGAGACGGAAAACTCGACATCAAACCCTATACGACTGCCTCGTTTGTCTCGCGGCATAAATGTGCGCGTGGGATCGGGAGGCCCCGGGTTCGATTCCTGGGTCGGGCAGTGTTATTGGGTTTTTCTGTCACGAAATTCTCAGTAGCAGCACGGAGTCTGGAAATGTGCCCGGTACGGCAATAGGCTCGCCCCTTATTACGTGGGACTAAAGTATATCTGGTGAAAAGTGGGTGTAGAAATACACCTCTGCCTACCCCTTCGGGGATAAAAGGCGTGACGTTATGTATGCATGTATGTAATAAAAAATCTCCATACTCTAAACTCTCTCTAGCTTAAGTTTATTGAAACTATGGTGATGTGTTTTATAGAACTGATCTTAATGTTTATTAATTGCATATTCCTAGCATTTTAAATAAATCGTGTTATAAATTATTTATTTACATTTTATTCATAATTACAAATGACGAAGTAACTGCGAAGTGGACCTAGGTTCTTGTGGTAGTCGCGGGAAGTCGTTGAATGCAAGCGACTCAAGATAATTAAATCATTTAAATAAAATGTCGGTTGCCAAACATGCATATAAAGTGATAAACTGTCTCGTTGCGTACATTTGTAATCACATAAAATACTATTGAAATCAAGACCATATTATAATAATTAAGTTTTAGGTACTATGGTAAGATCATGAGGCACTAAAATTATTAAACTAATTCAAAGAAAAAACAGACAAAATCTGTCATCCTATGACAAAATCCAAACATCGAATCCTATTCAATTACTCACATTATATACCATATTCGTCAAACAAAAACAATTCTAAATAAATATACAGTGTAACTAATTACATTCGAGGGCAGTATCACAAAGGGTCCAGAGAGTATTAAATAAAACACAGGGGCAGTAAAAATGGGTGGGTGCGGCCACATTTGAAAATCGCTGCAGCAACAAATCTATTCGGAGAGCGCAGTTTTGCACGTAGCCGAGCCACTGAATGGTCACCCTTTATATTTTTACTTTGTATGTAAGTTGTAGGAGTTAGCAGGCTTGTGAGTCATTTGAAAGAAAGACATGACTGAATACGTATCTTTATCTTAGTTGAAAGTGTTACGTGGTATTTGTACGGCTTATGAAATCTGTAGGTCAGGAATTGTTTGATCCTTCACCACTTTTAAAAAAAACCTACTAAGACTGTTGTTGGTACGATTCTTCCGATAAAGTATAATTTAATTGGCGTCATTCATGCTAGTTCCACACTAATGGATGCATACGTCATAGGCATGACTCACATAAATATTTATTTATCGAGTTGGCATTGTTTGCTTTTATATGGATTATGTACACAAGCAGCGTAAGCCTAGTGGAGAGACCGACGCCAACATCTTATCAATCTAGTAACCAAATCCATTGATGTATAGAATATAATGGACGGAAGCGGGTGTTAGTGAATCTTTAAGCGTGTGAATGGAAACCCATACATCCCAACTATATACATTATTTTATTTTCTACCAAACATCAAACCGTAAATTCTTCCACATCTTGTACCACTCAATCCAGTGTGAGCACCACTAGCGATGGAGGTAATTAATGTCTATAATTATTGTCATCATCATCAGCCTTTATCACTCCACTGCTGGACTAGGCCTCTCCTTTGAAAGGAGGAATTGGCCTACTATACCACGCTGGCCAAACGGGTTGGTATAGGGTTTGTATCAAGTTTTCCTTCTCTTACAGTGCTGTTTTCTGCATAATATGCTCCCTCTGTCGGCTCTTACGACACCCATGGGATGATATGGGGTGGTGACAATCCGTATTCTTAATCCGTCACCACACGGTGAATTATTGTGTTGACACTCATTACGGCGGCTGTTAGGCCAGCATTTTAAGAATGCTTTATGACCCGTCTGAAACTTTCTGAGTGCCCACCTGTCTTTGTGCGATATATTTATTGAGGAAGCATTTAGATATGCCGAGTTGTATGTATTGTGTCTTTATTTATTTCTGGTGCTTCAATATGCAACCTTATTGGATTTTTTTGAAGTTTATTTGTGTCTGTGAACTTTGCAGTACGGTACTAGTTTGGGTATAGTTCATTTATAGCCAGGTTTATATTCTGGCATTTGGGGTAAGCAAAGGTGTAATATTATACACCTACATTTCGCCATGAATTTTTAGGTCCCACGTAATAGGGGGCGAGCCTATTGCCGTTACCGGGCACATCACCAGATTCCGTGCTACTACTTAGAATTTGGAAAAACCCAGTAACACTTTTGCCCGACCCGGGAATCAAACCCGAGACCTCCGATCATCAGTTGCATACATTATCCACTGGAACACGGAGGCAGTCAAACTTATTGAACTTATATGATGGTTAATTGGCAACCAGTAATGTTTGTATCGTTTGTTGTCGATACAGCAAGTCCCACTCATTCGTAAGAAGCGTAGGGATAAGAATATCCGAATGTTATTAAACGGTTTTTAAACGGTTTTATTATTAGCTTGACCTGTTTATTTGTTTGTTTGGGTCAAATTTTGTAATTGGGATTTTACCCCCTTCCTGATGACAGATTGATCTGATATTTGGTACACACTCTTAATCTTGATGGTAATACTACATAATATATTTTTTATGATTGTAAGTCCAAGATGGCCGCCGATACAAAATGGCGGATCACATATTACTTCACAACAACCTCAATATGGGTATCAAATGAAAGGGCTTGATTGGTAGAATAGAGTTTACTATGAAAAATTCAATATGGCCGCTGATACAAAATGGCGGATCACATATTTCTTCACAACAAACTCAATATGGGTATCAGATGAAAGGGCTTGATTGGTAGAATAGAGTTCACTATGAAAAATCCAAGATACTAGGACTTACCGCATTTTTTTTTAGTACATAACCTAACTACATATTAATTATTGTAATAAAACCGTTTAACATAAAAATGATTTTATTTTATTTTCAAGTTTTTAGTTTTATTGGTAGTCCATAGCTTACATTCAATGACTGCCCGCGATTGCCACATGAACCTAGGTCCACCTCGCAGTTACCTCGTCATTTGTAATTATGAATAAAATGTACGAAAGTAAATAAATAATTTATAACACGATTTCTTTAAAATGCTAGGAATATGCAATTAATAAACATTAAGATCAGTTTCATGAAACACATCGCCATAGTTTCAATAAACGTAAGCTAGAGAGAGTTTAGAGTATGAAGAATTTTTATTATGCTTCTAAAGTAACAAAACAAAACAAATTTAACGTATTTTGTCTATAAACAACTATGTATCTTGTTAGTAATTTGACTTTGATGACTTTGACTTTTATCTGTTTGGTAATTCTGAGCTGCAATTTGGCATATAGGACTTAAAACAATGTAGACAAAATTTGAGCCAAATTTATTTTCTGCCTTCATTTCTTCTAGGATGAAGATAAGTAATAAATATGTTTAACATGTATGAATGTATTTACAAAAAAGTATATAATTATGTATGTTAACCTATTGTCTAGAGCAAACTCTGCTTAGCTTGGGACTAGATGGTATTGTGTGTATGTAGTAGGTTATATATATCTATATAGCGAACAAAGCGTGTCTTATGTAGTTGTTAATAACAAATTGGCAAAGTATATCAACGTTTACAAAGAGTACAAATTGTATTGTATCAAAGCTTACTTGATACAATACAATTCTTCCGTCCTTGCGGAATCATTAAGTCATGTTCGAAGCCTTCGTGCGGTGGATAAACACCGACTCCAGAGTTGGCCACACACTATCTCAAAAAGAAGATTAACCATATCGATATTTATTCTACGTAAAAATAAATATCTCTATTTATAATTAGATATATTTATTTTTACGTAGTCATAATTACATGTTTTTAAACAAAAACTACCCTAATTTTGCATGTAACCGGACTGGTGACAGCGTTTATGCATCGTTTCAGCCGAAGCATAGAGCATAGATATTTATTTATAGAGATGTTTTTCTTATTGCCGCTTTTAAGACAAACTTTCTGCGACCCAAATTGCCGCTTGGCGGCGTAACAGTCGCGTGAGTGTCAGTGCAACAGCTGTCTATTTCTTACGCCAAAGCAATGCAAGACAGATGGCGAAAGACGCTAGCGCCGCCAACGGCGCCAACTACGAACTACACTCATGACAACCGTCAATACGCCAACTTTAATCGGCACATGACATCCTTAAGAAATAAGCTTCTTTAATGTAAATCATCTGTATTCATTGGCCGAAGTTTGCAGTCGATTTCTTTATCAAAATTGACATCGACTGCCAAAGAGTGACTTGTCGCTGCGACAGCCTTTATATTTGTTCAGTGAGTCGTTCATACATGATATCGTAGATCCAAAACGCGACTTAATCACCAGTTGTTAAAGGTTAAAATTGCAGTTACCTACATCCTTAACATATTTTAAAATGAGAGTATAATTTATTTGACTGTTGTGTAGTGGTTAGAGACCCTGATTCCTATACTGGTCAAAGACTTGATTCCTTTTTAAAAGGTCGACAACGCACTTGTGTTCCTTCGGACATTGCAGGTGTGTATGGGCGGCGGTGATCACTTACCATCAAGTGCTCCGTTTGTTTGTTTTTCCTCATATACAAAAAAAATACCAAGTCTTTTTGGTACTACCACGATTATTAAGTTCTGTGTGTTACATACCAAAAACATAACATAACTTCACGCATTTTATCTACGAAGGGGTAGGCAGAGGTGTATTACAAACCCACATTTTGCCAGTTATGTTTAGGTCCCAATGTAATAGGGGGCGAACCTATTGCCATCTTGCCATTGCCATCACCGGGCACATTATTAAGCGAGCGATAATTTACATTTTTAATACCTACATAACTTCGAAAAGTCAGAGGTGTGTGCCTGTTGTACCTGGGAATCGAACCCGAGACCATCGTCTCGGCAGCCCCTTACGTACACCACTGAGCTATCGCCGCTTTTTTACCAAAAATATTTGCATCCTGAAACTGTATCTACGGATTTATAACCACGTTTATCAGTAACTTCAGCTGTCAGTCTTGGCAGTCATGAAGATTGACAGTCGCTATGGGGAGACAATAATTCAGTGTACTTAAATATCCTGACAGAGGTCTAAACTATGGAATATTGCTATCTCTAGTCGGCTGCAGAGGTCAGATGTATGTCGCCCTGCAAGGCTAATATTCTGTCAAATCTGGGTAGTCATATTATTTTATTAAATTCGTCTTACTTGAAATTATTACCGTTAATTACAATTGCACAAATTAAGCACATCGCGAAAGTTGAAAATCGATTATAATATTACAAGCATCTGGTTAAACCAGCAAGCGGACCCGGGCTCTAAGATGAATAGGTTTCGAGGCAACAGAATAACGCTAAGATGATGATGATAAGTACGATAGTTGTCATTTTAAGCGTAGCACAGGCTCTTCCTAATTTAAGGTTTGATGACTGTCTGTGAATTGTACTGGCACATTATTATTACGGATGTGGTAACGGGATTGGAAGGAAAACGCCAAGTAGCGCTGATGACTCTTTATTCAACAAAATTACAGACTTCCACGGCGCATCGTCCAACCTTCGGCGCGGATAGCACCAACAGTCCAACACTTTCACTTACTTGTACTGTACTGTACTTCATTTCACTGTTGTTCACTTCACTACTACTCCTTCATTTATTTCTTCACTGTACCGTTTCTCAACTTAAACTAGTGTTTAGGGCGTCTACACCGCCTTTTATACCCATCGGAATGTTCAAGATCCACTATTTTCGATTGTCATTTTGATTGTCTTTTATTTGCATTTCCTGTCTCTTTCTATCCCTTTCATTCGTTCCTAAATTTACTAGAATAATCTAATGTCATTTCCAAATAATGAAATAGTCTTCAAACCATTTTGCTAATTATTCTGTTTGTCAACCAGCCAGCTTGTCGTGTAAACGTCATTATGACATACGCGCTCCTTAACGACCGTAGTGGGGACAGTTTGACATCACACTGGCTGTCACATTATTATTATTTACGTCTATAAAAGTTCAAAAGCACATAAGTCTAAACAGACATCTACAAACATTAAGGATATTTCACCGCATAATCTATACAAGTCAAGCGCCTGACTCTGACACTACTGCCGATAAATTGTTGGAGAAATATTGCTTTAAGGTTTTTCTTCTCGCAGATAAAATTTAACAATACAAAACCGCAGCCCTCACTATCGCAATAGAAATAAAATAGATAGCTTCTTTGTTCGCTATCTCTGAATTTTGCATTGAAATATGTTGTGTTTCATATTTACAAAGAATATGCATGTTGTAATTCGTTTTATAGATATTTTATATATGTATATATTTTGACGTGCTTTTTATGTTACTGGTGGCACGTGTATGGAAAAATATGTTTGTTTTTGTAAAAAAAAAAATATAACAGGGTAGAGTATTCTGCTAATTATGTTTCGTATTTTTTTTTGTGTCGTATTGGAAAATCCTCATGGAGTCCCTCCGCCCTGATGGAAAGGGCGAAGGGGACTCTCAGTCTCTTACTGACTAAAAACCAACACGTGCCCCTCATGTACCCATGTGTCGGAGGGTAGGGTTTCACCGAAGCATTCCTCGCTACCCCCCGACGGATATTGGCCCGCCAGATGGTCAGGCGGGCCCCGAACGAAACCCTTTTGGCGGCGGATGAAGGTGTTTGACTCCGCCGCCAAAACACCCGGCGGCCGCAGAGAATAGGGAGGAAGGCAACGCAACACCGCATCTCCTCTTCCTCTGCGGCCCCACCGCGACGCAACGATGGTGCGCCCCATTTGGTCGCGGGAGATAGGACGCGCGGCAACGCAACACCGACACGCCTCACCTCCCGCGACCGCACCCGACTGCGAGGGACAGACAAAACTGTCCCCCGCACCCGCACCTCCAGAAGCATCCTACGCAGGCCTCACCCAAGCCCACGTGCGTTCAGGGGCAAAATGTCCAAGTCTCAAAATGTCCAGCGGTGTCAAAATGTCCAAATGCCCAAAATGTCCAAAACCCAAAACGTCGAAGTCCCAAAATGTCTAATTCTCAAAACGCCCAATTCTCAAAACGTCCAATTCCCAAAATGTCCAAATCTCAAAATGTTCAAGTCTCAAAATGTCCAACTCCCAAAATGTCCAATCTTTGAAAATGTGGTAAATTTTTGTTCAATAACTCATAAAAGCGCTTTTTTGATACTTACGACAAACAATAAATACAAAATAATGAAAGAATCAAAATTTGTTTTATTTATAACTAACAAATTAGGACCAGTACAATGATCAACATCATAACTTTCATAATTATAATTTGAAACAAATGTAAGACAAAGCAACCATAAAATAAAATTAAATCATTTTTATGTTTAACGGTATGACTTACAGGATTATTTTATAGCTTTTAATACATAACCTAACTACATATTTTTTATTGTAATAAAACCGTTTAGCATAAAAATGTTTTTATTTTATTTTATTTTCAAGTTTTTAGTTTTGTGGTTCGTTCGTAGTGAGCTGGCTTGAGTGGTAGAATAGAGCTCGAGAAAAATCCAAGATGGCCGCTGATACAAAATGGCGGATCACATATTTCTTCACAACATCTATATGGATATCAAATGAAAGGGCTTGATTGGTAGAATAGAGCTCACTATGAAAAAATCCAAGATGGCTGCCGCCACAAAATGGTGCATTACATATTTTTCATAAATACGTCATTGTAGGTATCGAATGAAAGGACTTGATTAGTAGAATAGGGCTCGGATTTTGGGTAGGATTTAGGTAGAAGTACCTAAATCCTACCCAAAAATAAATACCGACCTGAGTTCACACAGATTGTACACGACACGAAACGTTTTACTTTGAAATGAATCCATTCTCGTTCATAACTAAAAATAAATTAGAAAGAGGCACAAGAAACTCTAAAGCCGGGTACTGAATATATCATGTGCATAGAGAGCGAGGCTATTATTCTTTGTTTTACGGACGCTGCGGCACATTATGGAATTATATTTTTGACTACCCTCCCTGGGCCGGTATTATTCGTTTGAGTTTTTGTTGCCTCCACTTGCAGTGTTTCTTCTGTCTGCTGGTTGTTTGTCGATTTCTCTCGCAATTCTATTGTGCTGGACAATGTTAATGGTTATCAGGTTTATATTGCCATAGCATGGTCCCGCTTGCATTACTCTAGTAATCGGCTTAAAGTATTAATTCTTCTGTTTTTCTCTAATGTTTAGACCGGCTTACACAGGTTGTGATCGCGGTAGGATAACTCCACTAGTAATAATAATAATAATGTCATCCCGGCCGATTTGGGGCTCGGCGCCTTGTCTATATATGAGACTGGCCAACTGAGCAGGACATATTATAGTGTGTGCGCATACACAAATGCACTCTCTATTCCCGCACTCTTATAGTCCGATGGGACGCACAAACGACACGACCGGAGAGAGATTGGGCGCAGGACCAACGGCTTAACGTGTTTTCCCAGGCACGGGGAGATTTTTTCCGCCAGTTTCCTGACTTCGAACATTCTATTGGATAATTCCTAACAGAAAACCCAATATCAGTTTTTGTTCGACACGAGAATCGAACCCGAGACCTCATGATCCGCAGTCGCTAACACTACCGCTGAACTACAGAGGCTACTCTAGTATCCAAGTATGAAATTGAGCAACCGCAAGAGATATTTTAGAGACGTGATACAATCCGAATTTCGACATTGAACAATCAGCCATCATCCAGACCATCAACAGTCATAGCGTAAGCCCTCTCCGGTGAACTTAAGAAGGATAACTGGATCCACGCTAGAGTGTTAAAGACGGTAGTCAGTGTTAGAAGAGTGGTGAGGAGAGTGTAATAAGTGCGTGCGATTGCTTGGGTAGTAGTCATCCCTAGATATTTATAAGGAGTTAAGAAGTAACAGTCCAAGCGAGTAGGGTTACTGCAAACAATACTAGAGATTACATTTCGAACTGATCTAAGGTGTTTGCTGCCCTTCTTAGTTGATAAATTTCCCAATATTTGTTAAGTAAATTAGATGGCTTGCGTCAAATTACATAGTGTTAATTCAGAACAATAGTATGTCAAATTGAATCTTGTCGTGTTTTTTTCATTTGCGTAGAAGACTAAGTAAACGTATGACCTGCTAAAAGCACAATATGATCGCTACAATACGAAAATTTAAAGTGTAACTTTCCTACAGTAATTCTCAGTAGAAGTTATCAACATTATAACACAAGTAACTCTTGTAGCGAAATATTGAGAAACTTCGAGAATCGTACTAAGTACTAAGGGTATTTCTCCGAGAGCTATTCTGACGAAGTTTACGATACAATTCTTTGTAAAAATATTAACAATCCGAAGGTTCTGTTATTTCTCAAATACCAAGATTGGAAATACCTACAAAACAAACGTGACTGCTAAGGAAATTCGTCATAGGTATGTTTTATTTTTAATTTCAATTTCTGTGTGGTAGAAGAGAGGTGAGTTTTGAGAGCGAGATGGACGAAATTTTGAGGGGCTATTATACAGAACTGTATCATATATTAACATTATGCGAACTAAGGTGTACGGGAAGGTAGAAGGGATGTTTCTTTTGATGTTACTTAGGGGGGCTTCCTTTTGACATCTTGGAAATACCTATCAATTTCAAAGAAATGTAATCCGGTATTTAAATGTACTTCATTATTTCACTGCACGGATGGTGCAATGATGAGTTAGGGTGGTTGTTTTATCAATATTATTCTTGCCTATTGTTATAGATTGAGGCTGTAAATAATCAAAAATCATGTTTGCAGACTACTATATTATGTCCTGTCTAGAAGTTGTAAACTACACCAACAGGTTATACACATCTATATTTGTGGGATCTTCTAGCAATCCCTTCTTAGTGCACCCTTACAATTCCCAAGGAATATACACGCCAAATTTCAGCTTCTTGCGACCAGTAGTTTTGAGTGTGCACTGTCTGTTGGAAAGTCAGTAACGGACGAATATTACAAATTTTATATGACAATTTTCAATATAACCAAGCACAGTAAATATGAAAATTTTTGCGAAACAGTTTAAAATGTATAACGAGAGGTCAGCGCCACATAATCAGTTTTCGATGCATTAACTCGAATGGACTGCAGGCCGGCGATGGTATCGCCTTTTTGCCACTATATGCTGTTGATAATTTTGTCGCAGCTTTTACTTTAATATAAAAAATATGTACATAATTGCTCATAGAGCTTTTATTAATAAATGTCGTTAAGAAAGTTTGGGATATTTGGCAGCAATTTTTCGTGCACGATCAGAGCATAAATTTAAATAGTACGTAAGCCATTCATTCGATTGGCCAGAATTATATTGTTATTATGTATTTAAAATATTCGAAGGTGTCTGCTGCGTTTCATAGTCGACAAGTCACACAAAATTATGTGAAACCAAATTGAAAAACAAATCTTCTTCTCCCATTTCTGTAAAAAATTATCGATGCAACGTAGAAGTGAATGATATATGTTTAATTTAAGCGTGCACAATGTTATCACCAGTATTGAGTTTTCCAAAAAGGCAATCATAATATATGACACCCGTAAATACAAACTTTAGATTTAAAATAAAAAAATAATTTGTCTTCTTAGCAAATTTCTAACAAACTCATTCACTATTTCATAATGTGTAACGTAACAAACAAAGTTACTGCATTTATAATATTACATCTTAGCCAGACGTCCCTTTTCATCAAACTACGAAAGTACGTACCGAAACCGTCAACATAGCGCCAGACACAATTCATTTAAGACTCATTCAGTAGTGCACACAGCTAGAATATTCTATCTGCTTCAAATGGGCAGCTTTTTGCTGCAGCCGCTGCAAGGCACACCCCTTTTCTTCTTAGAATGGGTCCTTTTAGCGGTGCGCTTAACAAAGCGGCTGCAATCCTGGCTGGCTTTGAAGAGAACGTGTAGCCAGTGTGCAAGGAGTTCGTTATTAACCTCTCGTATGCCGGAATACCAGACACAATTAAAAAGCTATTGTGTCTCGCGTAGATATGCGTTCCGGCATACAAGGGGTTAATATATACAGTTTTGTGAAGGATATGGAACAAAAAAGGCTGTAAATGAATAAATTTTTGAATAAGATTTGGTTATTTTGTTATTTAAGGCTTTGGCGTCTTGGTTTTCATGACGTAAGTTATTACTGACGTTGTTTGAGACGGAAGTCTCAGTTTTGATATTTTTGATAGTCTATATGACCGTTATAGGCAAAGAGGTTGGACTAGGATAAGGTTATATGTCTTTGTTTATAGGTGCATACTCTTTAAAAAAGAATAAGTGTTAAGTAAATAGTTACTTATGACTGCCTTGTTGGTCTCGCGGCATAAAAGTGCGCGTGGGATAGCGAGGTCTCGGGTTCGATTCCCGAGTCGGGCAAAGTGTTATTGGGTTTTCCGTTAGGAAATTCTCAGTAGCAGCACGGAGTCTGGTAATGTGCCCGGTACGGCAATAGGCTCGGCCCCTATTACGTGGGACCTAAAAATTCATGGCGAAATGTGGGTGTAATATTACACCTCTGCCTACCACTTCAGGGATACAGGCGTGAGTCTATAAAAAAAATAAAAAAAATAGTTCAATGACATGAAACAGATTAAGAACTTTTCAACATTCGCGATTTTTTTTTTTTTTTATTTTATTCATTTGGAACAACAAACAGCTACAGTATAATATATTAATTACAAAAGAGATAACATATGAAATAAATGCAATATTGTAGCCCACAGCGCTGTTCACAGATAAGCAGTAGGATAATTAGAATTTGAATAAGCACTAGGATTAAGAGTATACAATATAAATAACTTAACAACTATGTTTTAAGGCGTTACACATCACAAATTTCTTTAAGCACCATTTCTTTAAATCTATTTGGTGAACATGCAAAAATATCTATGTGTTCTAGATTGTTGTTATAGTTATTGACCATCCTGCGAACTGGTGAGCGCAAACCGGAGTTGGTTTGGTAAGTGCCAACTGAGAATAGTTTACCGGCGCGCACCTTCCGCTTGTGTATGGTCCTAGGAACTACATAGCACAACATATTGGAGAGCTCAATACAGTCAAATTTGTTTTGCACAATATTATACAGATTGATGGCATCCAGATATTCACGTCTACTAGTCAATGTTGCAAGCTTATACCTCTTAAGTAAATCTTGATAAGGTAGATAGTACCCGAAGCATCTGTAATGCATTGCACGTAGAAACCTGTACTGAACACACTCAACCATCTCAATATATTTATTGTAGTATGGGTTCCAGACGGAAACAGCGTACTCCAATTGAGAGCGTATTAAGGACTTATACAAACAGATGTAAGAAGTTGTCTTTTTAAAATCTGGCGTGGAGCGCATTACAAAACCGTACATTTGATATGCCTTATTGACGATTTTTTCTATATGCAGATCTAAACAAAGCTTGCAGTCAAGCAGCACGCCGAGATCGCGAATATAGTTGACTTTAGTGAGAGGAGCATCACACAAAGTGTATGTGTAGTTAATTGTATGTTTGTTTTTGGTGAAGCATAAGAAGTTACATTTTGGTATACTGAGCTGTAGTTTGTTTACCTGGCAATAGTTTGATAGCCGATTTAAATCTTGTTGAAGCAAGTGACAGTCATTATAGTCTCGTATTGCTCTATATACCTTAAGGTCGTCTGCATAAAGAAGAAACTTTGTGTTGGGAAAGCATTGATTGATGTCATTGATATATAGAGTGAACAGAAGGGGGCCAAGGATTGAGCCCTGAGCCACGCCAGATGTGACATGCGCGGTTTGAGATTGGTATCCGTTAACTACGACTCTTTGAGATCGGTTGGTTATGTACGAGGCAAACCATCTCAATAAGTTACCACGAATTCCGTTGAATGCTAATTTGTTTAAAAGTATTTCATGGTCCACTTTGTCAAATGCTTTACGAAAGTCTGTGTAAACTGTGTCTACTTGTATACGTTTGTCAAAGTTGTCAAACAGAAAACTTGAGAATAGCAGTAGATTAGTGTTGGTGGACCGCCGTTTGACGAAGCCGTGCTGTTGTTGGATTATAACGCTATGCAGTGATGGGTAGATTTTGTTATGCACTAGCCGTTCTAGAACTTTCGATAAGGTAGACAAGATGGAGATTGGGCGATAGTTTTCGACGCTACGTTTGGACCCGTTTTTGTGGACGGGCACAATATAAGCCTGCTTCCATTGTTTGGGAACAACACCTTCAGATAAACATTTGTTAAAAATTATTGCTAGCGGCCTATATAATGAAGATGCCGTGTTCTTAAGGAAATAAGGCGAGAGCCCGTCTGGTCCAGGGCCTTTAGATATGTTTAGGGATTGAAGTTCCTTCATGACGCTTGGTTCTGTGAAAGCGACATCGGATATTGCGACTTCATGTAGTGCATTATCAATAGGCGGCTTCCATTGAGACAACGTAGAGGATGCTGGTTCATATACTGAGAGGAAAAAATCGGAAAACATGTTACAGATTGTGTTTGGATCATTCGAATCAACATTTTTATATTGTAATTTAGCTGGTATGCCGGGTTTATCTTTGCGGTTCGAAATATATGTCCAGAAGCGCTTTATGTCTTTGCTGAGGTTATCCTCCACAGTTGTGATATATGCACTGAAACACTTTTTGCATTGTTCTTTAAACTGTTTTCTGTAGTTAGCAAATATTTCGAAATCGGAGATGTTATTATATTTTTTCCATTTGATCCATGCCTTCTTTTTCCTGTTAGAAAGCGTTATGAGAGCGCGAGAAAACCATACGGGATAACTAAGTGAGCGGGGCCGAGCCAGAGGTGTGTGCTGTTTAATAATCTTGTCTATCTCATTATAAAATATGTTTAAGGCCGCTTCAGAATTAACAGATGTTAGTAGTTCAGACCAGTCTAGTAGGTTTATATTATTATTTATGTTTTCGAAGTTAGACTTGTAGAAGTTGTATTTATGTAGGGGAATTTTATTCATCGGTGAGATTTTAATATTAAGGCTAGTCATACATGTAAGTGAAGGATGATAAGCGTCGATGGGTAATAACGGCGTTGTATTTTGTGAAACTTTACAAGGTACGTTGGATATAAATAAATCAAGAATTTTTCCCCTGTTGTTTACTACTTTGTTCAGCTGAGACGCTCCAAGAAGCGAGATAAGGTTATTTAAATTAGAGATCACATTAGATGTATATGACGCTGTATGTTGGGCGAGAGTTACAGAATTGTCAGTAAGAGATGTTACCCAGTTAGCTTCGGGTAGGTTGTAGTCACCCACAATGTAAAAGGCCTCCACACTGGGATGACTCATCATTTCTTGTAGCGCCTCGAAGTGCTTATCGTATACTAACGTAGACGTTTTAGGTGGTGTGTAGGCTGCACTTATGATGTGTCTTTTCCCATTACGACCGCTGGGTATTTCTACAATAACGTGTTCAGTATATTTTTGTAGGAATAGGCTATAATTTATCGATGTAAGATCAAATTCAGACGGTTTTAAGGTGCGTAATACGGCTATCAGCACACCTCCGCCCTCCCGTTTACCAGTGGCCACACGATCGCGATCACAGCGGTGTACACTGTAGCGTTGGTCTATGAATTCACTATCGTAAATTTCAGGTGTCAGCCAAGTTTCTGTCAGTATTATTACATCATATAATGTCACCAATATATTCATGCGTAACTGATGTAGTTTCGTGCGGATGCCCCTACAGTTCTGATAATAGATGTTAATAGGTTTATTTGACATCGTTATCATAAATACACAAATGCACATTAATGGTGTGAGTATGTCCAGACAGCATATTTAAAGCGAATTTTGAGCTCGCAGTAATTAAAAGGGTGTATTTAAAAAACGGTCCAAGTGTGCAACACAAACCACAACAATTCAACAATAATTGGGTTCGCGTAAGAGCGTTGCTCGTGTTTATGAGGTAAAACATTAGTTTCCGACTATAACTACGATAAGGTAAAAGTAATATTATATTTATGTGAATTATTTTCTTAACATGTACAGCTAGTAAATTGTCTAGTATATGATACACAATGAAAAACAAATGGGTAGTAATGAAAGATAAGATATAGGGTGCATGAGTTGACGTATTATTGATTTGTGCTTTTGTTACCGATTTCGCTAGGATGACTTTTAATTTTCGTGATAATGTCGGCTTCTGAGCGAATAGCAAAAGCTGGTTCGCCGTCCTTTTTACGGACAAGTACGGTGCTATTTTTAATCCACACATAATCATAGTGGTGAGTTTTAGCAGCCTCCTTACACTTGCGAAATAATATTTTGTTTTTTAATGTTAAGTGCTCATTTATGTAAATGAGAGATGATGAGCCGGGCAAACCTATCTGATCGGTTTTTAAGGACTTACTCTTCCTGTATGCACTGAGGACGTGGATTTGTAAGGGGTATATTCGTTTCAGCATGGGTAACACAAATCGTGGTAATGAGATGTCGTGATATTGTGTGAATCATTCAGATAAAATTGAGTGGCAAATATTTAAGGTATTTAACTATATTTTTAATTAATTATGCAATATAGACTTGTTACATGAATATTTCTAAGTGATTTGATATTTGACCTAGATCAATAAACAAGGTCATATATTTTAAACAACTTACTTCAAAGATAGTAGTTGAGTAATTAATTAGATTTGTCTGCAGAACGACTAAATGAATAACATGTTTAAATTGCTGAAGCCCTTTGGGAAATTAAATTATTTGTACTTACGTATGTATGGCTCTATCAATAACTCAATATAAGATTGAAACAATATCGTCACCGAAAATTTCGTTTTGTATTTTTTTATTGATACTTGCTTTAGTGAAATAGAGGTCAACAGTAATAAGAATTGAGGTTCAATGACATTTCTTACGTTTTAAGATGTGTGTGTAAATTAATATATAGTCAGTGATTGACATGGGTTTGTACCAGATTTTGCCCACGACTTCGCCCTTGTGGGTATCAGTCATCGGACCAGGGTATTTTGACGTATATGCTATATTGCTGCAAAGATTTATTAGTATCCGTTTAATACTTTTCGTGAAAAAGAATAACAAACATCCCTACCTCCATCCATCCTCACTTTCACATTGAATTTGTAATGATGGCACACTGACGTCCATCGGCTGTCTTTAGGATCCATAAAAATAGGCGTGGGTATATATTTCACAACGACTTTGTACATTGACTTTCTATAAGCATCGTACAAAATAATGACACCAAATCGCATCGTACATAATCACGATGTGACATCGCTACGCACGAATTATTAAATCGTATCTTATTTTAGACATATTTCGTACAGGTTACATTCTTAGTGCATACCTTTATGTGGTCCTTACCTATAATTTGCCTGAACCGTTAACACATGATACGACATTTCATCGTCGCGTAGTATTTTCTACGATACACATCCTAAAAAGTTCAGATGCGATGTCGTACGTTTTTCCGCTACGCAAATAACTAGTACTGTTTACCCTTACAAACAAAAAGCTTAGCTTATCCTTCAAGACAATAATATAAAGATAATCTGAAGCTCGCTTTGCTTAAAGGCAAATAGTTTTTAGGGTGATTTAGCATTAGAAACATCGCTGCCTGACTAGACGACGAGTCTAGGTGAACGCCAGAAATAAGCAAAGAGGTTATACAGACGCTCATAATGGGCAATATCAACGTCTAGAATCCCTGCGTTTGTCACAGTAAATGGCAATGTATAAGAAAGAAGCAAAAGTTCAAATCAAAACGCTAATTATATAATCTTTATTATGTTTATAGTCATTATTTTAACTCGAAAATTGGAGTCCGACAAGATCAGGATTGCCCAAGAGTTATCGGAAATTATGGCTCCGGTACCAGAAATGGCAGAGGTAGCCGTTTACTGCAATTTGCATTCGGACACCATCTACGAATCTGCAACAGCTTCTTTAAAAAAGCCCCGCAGCGACGTTGGACATGGGTATCACCCGGTAACCTTGTTAGAAATGAGATCGATTTTTTCCTAACCTCTGATTTACAAATTATCAAAGATATCAATGTTTTGAATACATTTAATTACAGCTCAGATCATAGGCCAGTAAGGGCAAAAATCCGATTTGATTTTAAAATTCATAGAGCACAGCTTTTTAGTAAAAATAAATACAGACCTTCAAAAGATATTCTTGTAAATCACGTAGACAAATATGAATTAGAACTAACAAATAGATTCAATGGTTTAAAACTAGACGAAATGAATACAGAGGAACAATATGAAGCAATAGTTTCGATAATACAAAAATGTAATAGCAAAATTAAAACATCAAAACCAAAAACAAAAATACTAACAACTGAATCCAAAAAATTGCTAGAGGAACGAAATTTAATGCCAAGAAATACCTTAGATTACAGAAAAATAGATAGAAAAGTCAAACGCAGCTTAAGAAACGATATCAGACAATACAACTGCCACTTGGTACAAATAGCCATAGAAAAGAACAGGTCACTAAGAATAGCAAAAAAGGGCATTTCACGAGGCCGGACTTGGATTAACTGCCTTAAAGATCGACAAGGTATTAAACATAGCAGTAGGAACGAAGTTATGACAATATCTACAGAGTTCTACAAAACTCTTTACTCAGACGATACCCCTGCCACAGAAATTCCAGAATATTCCTTGTCCGATCGCATACCTATCATCACCGAATCTGAAGTACACCTGGCTCTTAAATCCATGAAGTTCGAAAAAAGCCCTGGGCCAGATGGCGTCACTACTGAAGCTCTCAAAATAGGCGGCAATATTACATTACCGCACATCACTCACTTTTTCAATAATATTTTGGAAACAGGTAAAATCCCAGCAAAATTGTGCCACTCTAACATTATTCTGCTTCACAAAAAGGGTGACAAATCCGATATTAATAATTACAGGCCAATCAGTTTGCTATCGCATTTGTACAAATTATTTATTCGCATTATTTTAAACCGAATAGATAAAGATCTAGATTATCACCAACCCCCTGAACAAGCCGGTTTCCGGAGAGGATTTGCTACAACGGACCATATCCAAGCCTTAAATCAAATAATAGAAAAGTGCAACGAATACAATAAACCGGTTTATTTAGCTTTTGTTGATTACACAAAAGCTTTCGATAGTGTAAAACATGAAGCAGTGTTCGAAGCACTAAATAAACAACAAATAGATAACACTTACATCAATTTACTTAAGTTAATTTACAGGAACAGTACAGCCGACATCAAGTTGTGTCAGTCTTCAGGTCCATCTTTCCGGGTAGCAAAGGGTGTTAAGCAGGGTGACCCCCTCTCTCCGAAACTGTTCACGTGCGTTTTAGAAGAGCTCTTCAAGACCTTGGCAGAACCGTGGGCAAGCGCGGGCATCGTTGTTGGCGATAAGAGGCTTACTAACCTCAGGTTTGCTGACGACATCGTCTTATTTGCACCAACCGCAAAAGACCTTCAACAAATGCTCGAAGATCTGAGCAAGGCGAGCCTTGAGGTTGGACTTGCGATGAATCGTTCAAAGACCCAAGTTATGACCAACAGCAGTAAACGTAGGGTTGAGGTTGATGGGCAGGAAATACAGTATGTCGACGAGTATACCTACTTGGGCCAGATAGTGTCTTTCGAAAACAGGCAAGATCGAGAAATCGATCGTCGAATCGAGAATGCCTGGAAAGCCTACTGGTCCATGAAAGAGTTCATGAAGGGCAACCTTCCAATAGCACTAAAATGCAAACTTGTCGATATGTGCATTCTGCCTATCCTAACCTACGGTGCTCAGACCTGGTCCTTGACCGAACTTCAAAAGTCCAGCCTCAAGGTTTGTCAAAGAGCAATGGAGCGAAGTATCCTGGGATATAAGAGGGTTGATCGAGTGCAAAATGCCGTTCTGCGATCACTGACGGGTGTTGCTGACGTGGGACGGAAGACTGCCAACCTAAAGTGGGATTGGGCGGGCCACGTGATCCGGATGCATCCTAGCCGATGGGCGAAAATCGTCACGCAATGGGTGCCGCAAGACGGGCGGCGGAAAAGAGGCAGACCCCGAAAACGTTGGCGTGACGATCTAGACAATTTTGACAGAGACTGGCCCAATTTGGCAGAAGATAGGGACGCTTGGAGGAGTGTAAGGGAGACCTTTGCCCAGCAGTGGGACAATATAGGTTAAATAAAAAAAAAAAAAAAAAATGTTTATAGTCAGAGTGTTTATTTATTTTAAATTATCTTTCGGTATATATACCACGTACCTTTGTTTGCAGTAACCGATACTGTTATGTAATTATATTATATGGCGATAACAGTGATAGTGGTGTTGTACGCAAAAAACGGGTAAGAAAGCGGGTAGGCCGTTTTACTTGCTCGTAACATTCATCTTTTTTCTCTACATACCTTCGTTGAGTACAGACGTGTTGAAAATAAATATTAAAATAAATAAATAACTTGCTGAATCGTGACCTTATTAGTTCCGTAAACGGTAGTAAGTGTTATACATGTGTAATGTGCAAAGAAATAACATGAATATGTCTCACGCGTAATTAGTAAACTTAAATACAAAATGGACAACAGCCCCTTCACCCGGAGTAGCAGGACCGTGCACTCCCCGCCTCCTACACCGCCGGTAGGGCCCGCATCTGCACCCGCAACGAAACCTAATGTGCCGAGTCAAGGTGAAGATGTTCACGAAGTGATGCCCACACCGGAGATACAGTCGTGGATGTCGATCATTGAACAAAGCCTCAATGAGATATGTTCTATTGTAGCTGAGGGTAAGATGAACTCGGAGCAGAAACTACGAATTAATTATTTATGTCGTAAAGTAGACAATGCAAAATCTCATATGGCAGTACGGTACCAGTCCTTGAAACATAGAACAGTCCAAGCCTACTCATCTATACAATCCCTACAAGAACAAGTTGACCTCTCACATCAGCTGCAGGACCTAAAACGGACCGTTGAAGAATCGCCGAAACTTCCCTCTACAACATCTTTTGCTGATATGGTAAAAAAAGGTACTAATAACTATATTCAGCCGATTAAATTGAATACCATAGCCATTTACCCTGACGATAAATTGAAGACCAGTGAGGAAACAAAATCTCTCGTTCAAAAAGTTATCAGTCCTGAGCAGATGAAGCTTCATGTACGCGGCCTACATAAGATCAAAAACGGCGGTGTTATAATTAGGACTGACACTAAAGACGACATACAGAAGCTCAAACAGTCAGTGCAGCTCACAAAATCAGGCCTTAAGATCGACGAGCCTCATAAGCGGAAACCGAGGGTGGTTGTCATAGGTGTGCCCACATCAATGCAAGAAAAGGAAGTATTTTCTTGCCTGTACCACCAAAATCTAGCCGATGTGTTGCCGCAATGCAATCTAGAGACCTTTTTCAATTCGGTAAGATTAAGCCACAAGTCGGGCAAGAAGGACGGTGAGACCTGCAACTACATAATAGAAGTCTCTGCAGAAATCAGAAAAGCTCTCATAACTAAAGATAGAGTTTTCGTAAACTGGTCTTCATGCCCTGTAAAAGACTTTACATTGGTCACACGATGTTTTAAGTGCCAGCAATATGGCCATGCCGCTAAGACTTGTCGGGAGGATACATACATCTGTGGACATTGCGGTGATCGAGGCCACTCTATAAAGGATTGCACAAAAAAGGCAGACGAACCACAGTGCGCTACATGCCTGCACTACAAAAAGCCGAGCAATCATATTACAGGATGCATTGACTGTCCAGCGAAAATCATGGCCGAGAGGAGATACATCAATACCATTGATTATGGAGACACCTAAATTCTCTGTATAGTACACACCAAACTCATTTTACGATACGTATATTTCATTTACTATTTTTATAAACTTAACACCTCATTAGAATAATTGACCTACTAACATAATATTGTAAATACATGTAGTTTATAATATAACACACGCACATAACTATTACATAACGTTATAAATAATGCGAAATTGACTAACAACACTGCCATTGTTCGCGATTCTGCTGACTCGCAGTTTTACAAGTCGAATGCAGTTTTGTATAACTTGCACAACACGCTAATATATTATTATGTATCTAATATACGATCAATGATTATTATTTTGTACCTAATAATTAGTAACTAAGTTTTATGTTTTACCTTAGATTTATTGTATGTTGTCAAATATTGTAATTCTATTGCTGTATTTATGAAATACAAATCATAAATTTGTTAAGAGGGACCCGACTGCCTGTGATACAGTTTTTAACTAGTACAGGAGTCTGGTGTTCTTTCCAATTCTTAGAAAACTGCAGCCTTAAGTTTAACATTATATTATAAGAAAATTATTTGTATCTGTGCTTTCTGAGAAATAAATTTTATTATTTATATTATATTATATTATCTACCCGCAATAACCTCAGTACATCCGTGAACATGGCGCTTGCAACAGTACTGAAATATCGATTGCTCCAAACAAAGGTACGTGGTATATATCCCGAAAGACAATTTAAAATAAGTTTAAATGACCACGAACGTTTAAATTCCTATAGAGTTTTTATGTACTAATTTAACATTTATTTTGTCATACATTATTCAAAAAAGTATTATATTGGCAATGTTTGTATAAATAACTCGAGAGTCGAAGCCATTTATTTCTACTAGATGAGGTTTGGCCACTTTATGCTGGGTTCTGTCTATGAGAACTATTGTCTACCATTTGACTGGTGTACTAATTCTGTGTTACAACGAATTCTATAGGCAGCTATGGTATGAGTTGTTGGCTGAGTCATTGGTTTAGTAGTAAGAGACAGTCACCTTTAAGCACTTTTGAAACGTCATGTTTGTATATGGACATGCATGCCCAGCACTTTCAAAATCTGTTACAGTTTAAGTCAATCTGACAATACCCGCACAGTAGGTACTAGGTACGCAAGTTACTACGACGGGAAAAGTGAGCTCACGCTTCTCAATGATGACATCTTTTCATGCGCCGTATGTTACGGGCACATCTAACGATTTAAATTTCTGTGTGTCTGCCAATAGGACGCATTGTGTTCTTTCTCAACGATAGCACATTATACTTCTGAAATATGGCTGTATTATGACAAAAACTGAAATACTAGAAGTAGAACTTTGCGCAAAGCTTGACGGAGAAAAGTTAGGATCATCGGGTTTCCTTAAGCTGGATGTTTTTTAATATAGATGTACCTGCAGAGTTGTTCAAATCAGTTGGAATCGTTTTGTTTTCTGTTTACGCTGTGAGCTCATTTACTTGAATAGTCATTGCTTAGTACTGCATTTTTATTTTCTCTTCGAAATTTCTGTTTTCTGTTGAATTTCCTCTGAGCTGTTTATCTTATTTGTTTGGTACTTTAAATAACATTATATTTATCATTGTAATTTGATTGTATTATCCACAAGTTGCAAATTTATATTTTGTTATTTATAACAAGCATTTACTTTGGCTTTTGCGATTTATAAACACATAATAATTCTACATAAACTATTCAATCAAATGCTTGTGACGATGCATGGATGGATGAAAGCTTGTTTTTTTCACGAGAAAAAGAATGTTGAACTTCGGAAAATATTTAGATAAAACTTTTCAGTAATGGACACATCAAATTAGTACCCAAATTACTTTTGTTGCGATAACCGATACCACTGCAAACGGCGCCTCAAGCAAATGCTGATAATGTGTCATTTACAATACTTAAATTAAACCAGCCATCGTAGCCAACAGTATGTATCCAATACTGTGCATATTAGCAAGCATATTCATTGACCTGTTAATAATGCTATGCATTATTTAGGTTTTCACTTGCAAAATGAAACCGTACACGGCACTGCTTGGGGCACGACTGTTGTTACCTGCCATAGAACTATGTAAATCATTAAACGGACATGGGTTTCAATTTGATGTTGCAGCTAGTAATTTCAAAAATATTTAGGAATGAATTGATGTATACCGTCTTGTAGAAAGTGGTTTCCTCGTTTGTACCCTACATTAGCCACCTCGATTTTTTTGGCTGAAATGATGGCTCGACGTTGTAGCGCAGCAATCAGCCTACCACTCAGGATGCCGAAGACCGTGCGATGAGGAAACGCGCTAGACATTATAGTAGGAAAGCGGATCCTAGGCTCTAAGGCGCTAGGATGATGATGATGAACTATTCTGAAATATTTTTAGCTGTCTTGGTTGCCTAGTGGTCTGTAAAAAGTAAAAACGTGTGAAAAATGACATAATCAATCATTATTCAACGTTGATATAAATAATTGTTTCCTGAGAAAACCTTAGTTATAATTTACCGCTACAAAGCTATTCAAACAGGAAGCTATTCACAGTTCAGGAAAAAATAAGGATTTACGCTTAGACAAATGATTGGTATCGCTTCGCTATACTAGACACCGCACTGCCTAAGAAAAATAGGTCCATAAGTGAGGCAACTCATTATGACAGTGTGTGTCAATCAAAAGCATCAAGACGCATGCGTGAAAAATTGTGTTGTCAGCTTCTCAACAGTTACCCGAGTTAATAGGAAAATATTTTATACTGTGGTCTATTGGATAAGTAACTGGTTATAAATGTAGGTACAAAATTTACAATTACTTAAAAGCATCAATTTATTCGTGTATGGGTTAGGCGCAGGTTTCATCATCGAAAAAAATATGGTGGGTATATTATCCAATGATTTGGTTGTATCCAAATAGGTTGTTACATATGATATTTACAAATTATTACGTATTCAAAATAATCTTGTAGGTTATAAGTTATTTAGAAAATAGTGCATTCTATTTCCATTCTAGCCGTCAATTGTTAGTTACACATTATTTAGTACGTATACCAATTTGACCTTTTAAGTTATACTAAGGTTTGTTTACTATTAATAGTCACGTAGACACTAAAACTCACAAGTAACGATAGACAATATTAACAGACTGCCATGTAGACGGTTTCGAGTTTGAATCTACGGCGTGCCCGCGTGCACCATTGTCTTTTCAAAGATATGTGCCTATTAAATTGCTAATGATCGCTTGCCCCGTGCCTCGGAGAGCATGTTAAACCGTCAGTCCCGTCAGAATTTCAAAGATCTTAATAAAATTAAGATCTTTGAAATTCTTTACGGGGAGTCAGTCTACTCAAACAAACTAATACTGATCTAAACCTATGGAATATCGCTATCCCTTTAGGTTACGGAGTCAGACTGCAGCTGCTCTGTGGGAAAGCAGATATTTTGTCATATCTGGTTGGACTAGTATGTAAGCGGACCCCAGGCTCCAAGTCGCAAGGTCTTGGATGCAACTGGGATAACGCTAGGAGGATGATGATGGTGAATGACTGCGATACGTATAATATACCTAATTATTCTAATAACATCTACGTGTAATGAGTAGCTGAATGTGAGGCCCAAAAGATATTTATTCTGTAACTACGAGAAGATACTGCGTAAACTGTTGAACGTTTTTAGATTTTTTTACTAATAATTAAAATAGATAAAATTGTTCTAGGAACCAAATTGTGTTAAAAGATTTAAATACACTTATTAAGGAATCTTATCTTATCTTTATTGCTTAAAATGAAGTTCAAACGCATGTGCGACCTATCACTACTGTTACTTTGTGAAACAATATGAGCTCACATTTGTTCAAGATGACTGCCTTATATATTTACTTCTACACTTTATGTATATAAATTACTAATGTAAACATCAAACAATACATAAATATGTTAAATAAATAATAAGGTTAGATAAATACAATAGATTATATTATAAAATACAATAACAATACATTTACATATATTATAAAAATCTCAACTACGAGGAAATTGTTCTTCTATGCGCAGCAACACTGAATGAATTTTTTGGTTTTTATGTAATTTTAGGGTGAAATTTCAAATTTATTGATATGTTACAGACGGTATGTGATCCCAGAGTCCTTCTTATTGCTTGCTGACTTATTTTTACACGGGATAAAAGCGCAACTTGGCATTGTACAGCGAATGATTTGCATAATTAATTTGGTGGATATATGAACCTGACACACGGCTGTCAGTGTGACAGCCTCAAACCATGCCAGCTGGCATGGTTTTTTCTGCCTCATTTTACAAGTATGAGGGCTCCGTCTAGTAGAGCAGAGCGAGACCAATCATTAGTCTATGGATTTACGATTTTCAACGGTCTCGAGAGCTCTGTAGTTTCTGCGTACTGCTAAAGTAAAGTTCTTTTACTGTGATGAAATGAAATAATACTAGAATAAACATTGTGGTTTTATTTAAATATAGTTGCTTGTTTATTTATATACATAATTATAATCTGTTTCAACGCTCCAAATTATTTCAATAAGATATGGCCATCTGACCACTAATGTATGTTTCACTACTTTCAATATCTGCGCAATGAAACTGTTGCAATATGGTTGGTGGTGACAAGTTCTCTTGATATCCTGAAACATAATGCATATGTGAGGCTTCATCGCCATGCAATCTTTTTACGCGTTGTAGAAAATGATTTTCTGTATGGAGAACGAAGCTCATTTGTAGAGGTAATGTCAGAGTATTGGTAACAACGTAATAAGCTTATGCAAGACAAGGTAGCTAAATACGGGTAATTTAGAAGGCGTAACAGTTGTAGCTCTTCGAAAAGATAAAATATTTATGCTATGGAAAATTGTAAATATGGTGACTTTTTACTATACATCAATTTGCAACAACAGAACCTCAACGTAGTTGACGTTGAGGTGTTCTTCAAAATATAGTAATATTATACACAAATGTTGCAATCATGGCAAATACACGTAACAAGTCACACACAATAACGAACTATGCAAAGGCAGTTCCAGGCGTTTTTTATACAGAGAACTCATTGAAATCATACTTGTATCATATAGAGTGATATTCAAAAGCGGTATATCACGGCCCAGAGGGTTAAGGTGCGGTCATACTGCGATTTTTATGGTGTAACCGTTGCAAATCATTATAAACACAATATCCTTACTAACTACAGTAAATTCAGCAAAACAACATAAAGTATAGTAATTACGTTAAAGAAGGTCAAAATTAGTCTTTTGTTAATGATATCTCGTGACCGAAGTGATATTGACTTATATTACAAAGTGGTCAAATCCTACTTATCATCCCCAACAATAATTACGTGAACCAGAACCATTATAAGAGAACATTTTATTGGTTTACATTTGATAGAACTTGAACTTTATAATGTACTCGTGGAGGAAGCGCGTGAGGTTTGCAAGGATATAAGCAAATGTTGTTATATTGTATCTGGCTACCCCGACGGTAAAAAGGCGCGCGTATATGTATGTATGTGGACTACTACTACTACTAGAGCTCAACGTTTTGTAAGCATAATTATATTCCTTCACAGTTGCTTTCGAAAAGTGTATCTATATTTCTAATCTCAAGAGTTTTATTGTTAGGTAGGACGCGCTGATCTCAGGCACTACTGCTAGGATTTGAACAGCAGTTAACAGATAATAACTTGATATTGACCTGTTACATAGGTATTTCATCATCAGCCTTTAACAGTCCACTACTGGACTAGGCCTCTCCTTTGACAGGAGGAATTGGCCTACTATACCACACTGGCCAAATGGGTTGGTATAGAGTTTGTATCAAGCCCCCTATTGCGTGAGACTTTAAAATTCATGGCAAAATGTGGTTATAATATTACACCTCTGCCTACCCCTTCGGGGATACAGGCGTGAGTCCATAAATAAAAAAATAAATTTTCAAATAATCACGTGGTATAGACCCATTACATATATTATATTTTATATTATATTTTATTATATTACTATTAAATTTGTACTTGTCGCAAAAGTATAAAAATAATTTGTGATTAGCTCGCACCGCGGTCTGACTGCATCCTTATTTACTTAATGTAAAAAATCTCGCAGAGAAAATGGAACAATGTTTGAGTTGGTCTCGTTTTAAAATAACACGCTGTAGTTCCATGTATTACGTGTGTATGTTATGTAATGACTCTGTTTACTTATGTTATTTACTTTTATAGAATTTATTTATTGATAAAGTGCACTTCACCGGTGACAAAACTGATTGTATCATTTGATATCTGGTTTAATGTCTCTTTTTGTGTTTATCTAGGAAGGTACTTGGGATTTCTACCTCTTCATTCCTAATTTATATTTTGTAAATGCTTAGTTTAATAAATATTCTTTAGAAATCTACACTAATAGTAAGAATTGTGTGATTAATTCTATAAAATCTGTATGTACAAAATTCTTGCGTTACTGACTGACTGACAGACAACGCACAGCCGAAAATTTTGGGAGGGCCCTAAGAGGGGATTTCTCAAAATCCCCACAGTTAAATTAAAATAAAATGTGCAGGCGTAGCTGGTATCCTCTCGTTATAAATATAACCTTGCTATTATTATAAGTGCGTAAGTTTGTCAGTACCTATGAGAGAACGTTTGTTACTCTTCACACGAAAACTTCTGAACGTATTTCGATGAAACTGCGACCTAACTCTGCTGCATCGTCTGGTAGGTTAGCCGCTCCAGAACATCCCTACTTTTTCACTTTTATTCAACTGTTATCGCAAAAATAAATCAGTACCGTAAAATAACATTCAAATCAAACAGTACACATACAAAAGTAACCAAACAAACCATTACCGACCGAAGAACATCAGCCCAAAAACAAAAATCAACATTGAATATCACCAAACAATTGTATAATCAGTATGAAAACAGCTGTCAAAATCGCATACCGATATGTTTTCGGTCGTTATCACATTAAAATGGAATGTTTCATACAGTTTACATTACGTTTTAAATCGGCCATTTCACCATAATAAACCATTTAAAATCGTTCGAGGAAATATCTGCTTTTGTTACTTACTTATTTTATGGCAGCGTTGTGTCTGAGCGAAGAATACTAAATTAATCGCACGTTTTAAATTGAAATGTCTGTCCGTGATTTCAACTACTGACATATACATAAAATTGAAGTATGTCTGTGATTTTAAAGTTACAATATTTTCCATAGCGATTGTAGTAATTGTCATGACTTCAAGCCATAAAAACCACCTTTTGTAATTTTTCTCTGTCTATATTTCCGTTAGTCTGGGGTCATATTTGAAACGGCTTCTTTAAAGTTACTTTAACTGGATAATAGAGTACTTTATAGAGCAAATTACAAACTATAATTTGCCTCAAACATATGTATTTAAACATCGACTCTTACTGCGAAAATAAAATAATGTACAATGAATTTGCTATAACTGGCCGGGTAGACGACACTTTCAACATAAAATAACGCAGGTGTAACCGTGGGGAAAAGCTAGTTCAGAAATAAAATATTGTTGATAAACTGTCTGAAATATGCTACGAAGCCGCTGAAAGTTTTCCAAGTATGAATTGCAAGCTGCATTTTGCATGTTCCAGCATAAAGAAAACAAGTTTGTACAGAGACGGAGTTGGGTGCATGGATGCGGGTGCAAGGCTCAGTGAAAACTATTTCAATAAGTTTCAACGAGACCGAGGACTGTCTATGTGTGAGTGGTTTAAGTGAAATCGGTGCTGCCGTTGTTTGTCAACTTTGGTGATTAACGTACTGGGATTGGAGGTGAGACATAGTTTCAAAAAGCTATTTAATGTAGACTACTCGGTCCGGATTTTGGAATTGTGCAATTTACCTGTGCAGCTTAAGTCCGAAAAATAAAGAAGACCGGGCAACTATTTAGGTTTTTCTGTTTGAATGGTTTTTATTCGCATAATAATGTTATGATTGGTTTGTAACATTTTTCAATATGTTTCATATATCTTACAATTATATCAAAATCGAAGGTTTATTTAAATAACAAAATAAATTAATATTAGGAAAACACAATTATAACTACCTAAATACTACAACTAAAATTAAATTAAAATATTAAATTATTATTATTAAAATATTATTCTTACAATTAGAATATTATTTAAATGTTTCATATTCGTATATATATAATAATTAATAACGTAACTGTAACTTATGAAAAATATCAAAGCAATCACAATTTCATGAAATTTGTGCCAAACCTTTGGCTACAGCAGGCCACAAAATATATAAATATATTTTTCGGGGCAACTCCTGCAGTAGGCACATATTTCTCGGGGAACATCACAAACATTCTACCAACGCTTACACAAAACACAAAAGACAACTTTTCTGCGGGGATTTCAACATTCGGCACAGTAGGTCGTTCACTATACCATACGTGTATAATTTATGTCTAGCTTGTCGTTTCTAATTCATAACGTGATCAAAGAATTTAATTAAGTCAACAATGCACCCGTACTTTAAAGTCCATCTTTGTCCATCCAATAATTTCTTATACACAGACCGGTGCCAGCAAGTCCTTGTCTATCTAAATTTCATGATATCACGCGCTCCCATAATGGCATCGGTGTTAGTCAAAATTCATACAATATTCATATTCAAAGTGGGGCGTACTTTATAGGTGATGAATTAAACGAGCAACCGAAAAGTTGTAGAATTGAACGTTTCATGTTATTTAATAAGACTTTAGTGATCAGTTTGTGCTTAGCTCGCCAAGTTTTGGGATACTTTAATAAACTTTGATCTTTCTGCAAGAGGGATTTAACGAACACCATTATACAATATTAATATTTTCACACCTTTAAAACGATATTGGTATAAGTGGGTTATGAAATATGAACGGATGGATGGCGTAGTGGGTTATGCGGCTACTTTGTCTCTTAATTTGCATTTTGCATGTTGCAGGTTCGATCACTACAGAGGCAGCATTTGTATGACTCTCAGATTCATGTTTCATATCTAAATGTACATTGATTCAGCTGGTTGCATGTCTGTCAAGTACCGCGCGATACAGTACATATGTTTTGTGCGGGTTTTGGTCTTTCTTAAAAAAAATAGGAAGAAAGATCTGTACATTAGCTGGACTTATCTTAGTTGATAAGAATGATATTTAATGTTATTTCTTATAAAGATGAGTAAGACGTGAGTCCTCTAATCATGTAATGAGTCGCAATACAGAAGCAATTTCATAGCTGTGCAATTGACGAAATAACAACGAAGGCTTACCTAGTGGCTGACGGGGATATCTTGAAAGAGTTACAGGTACTTCACAGGCAAACTGATCACTTTAATCTGTAGCCGAGGATCTATAGGAACTCCAATATTTTTATAGCTCTGTTCTTTTCAGTCTAATTTCATAACTAGCCTTCCCCTACCTCGTCCATTGAATCTTCGTATCACATCGCTTGCCCTCAACAAAATTATAAACTGCTATGACGCTAGATGATATTTCATCATTTAAGTATGGCTCGTAATTTATGATGATACGTCGTCTGAAGCCTTCCTTATGGGGTATCGTATATTGTTAGCTGTCGTATCGAATGGTACTTTCAGAGCTTAGCAAGGTCATATAAACAAACAAACTCTTCAGCTTTATTAGTTAAGCACACATTATACTGTATACCTTGAACCCTATACTTTAAACTTTAATATTCTGACGTTTAATATTATAATTCTACGCTTCACCTTTTACGCTCTATCCATCAATCCTTTCAAATATAATATTGGTACATACAAAATTTAATCATTCCCATAAACCATCTTAACTTCTAAGGTTTAACATCGACGTTAACCTTCATTGTCATAGTAAAAATCGTATTACCTGATATTTGGCCTACCACAGGGGAATGTTTTACAGTCCTATAAAAAGCCCCATGGAAGGCCCGCTCCCCTTAATGTTGCAGTTAAGGTGTTCACTTTAAAGTCGTTCGTTTGATAACCCTAATGGCAGTGGATAGAATAAAAGACTGTTGCAAGTTTAAAGCAGGTGTAGATAGTGAAACTAGTTTTGTAAAATGTAACAAAATAAGTTGAAGGACAAAAATTTAGTAAAAAAAGTAAAGAATATAACTGCCATTGAATATAATATCCATGCATTCAAATCTGATTAGGCATGTCGCATGTACGGTGGTAATTAAGAAAATAACAATTTTTGGACAGTTGTGTAAAAAAGCGTTGTTATTTATAATATACGCTGTGTGTTTAAGTTTTTGCCAGAATGTATCTTTAAGCCTGTGCCAGCACGTATCTTTATTTAGTCTATGTTATAGATGGATACGCTTCTAACCTTCTTCAAAAAGGAGGAGTTCTCAATTCTACGCCTATTTTTTTGTATGACCTGCAACGCAACGTCAAAAGTTTATCTACAACTGTATACATTATAACATTTTTGCTTCGTATCTGATAATATAAATGCACATATATAGCTTATATGTATAATAATATGGTAATAATAACGGTCTGTTTATCTCGAGTATCGTAACGAGTATCGAGTGTTTTGTCACGTGAGTCGAGTGTGTGTAAATCAAAGTTATGAATAAAGTACCGTTTATTTCACAATGTAAAATAAATCGAGTTTTTATGACGCAATGATCTCATTTCAATTGAAGTCATAGTAACAAAATTGTGTACAACAAAACAATTTTATTTCTAAATTTATTAAAACTTTTAATATAAGACATATAACATTTTATAATTATTCAAATTGTACTCTGCAATTTTGCTAAATGTTTTAGCTGTATCGAAAATATTTTTTTATATGCAAATATATTAAAATGTAATATTAATTCGGAATTGTAAAGTTTTAGCAATCTGCAATCTAAATTACTCAGAGATTATCTTGTCTTTAGATATACTGTAAAGCTTTCAGTAATGAATATTTTTATGACACTTTCATTAAATACACAGCTTTTTAAAACAATGTTTCGAATACAAATATACAAGTAGTAATTTTCATTTTAATTTCAGATTATAATTCTAAAATTGTGGTTATCTCCACGCTCATCACATAGGAGCTGTTTAAAAATTTGTCTAATTTACAATTTTAGATAATTTGCACTAGGTTTAGTCTTTATTCCATTAGATAAGCAGCGCAGATGCACAATATTTCACCAAACTAAACATATTCAGTCCCGTCACTCTAAGACCAAATTTTAATTTCATTTTCATTCACTTCACTATTTTTCATAAAGTTCGCTGGTCTTTTCTTCATTAGCATGTTATGTATAAATGATTCTACTTCGCATTCTTTTCATTTTGCGAAATAGAGTCTGTACTGTTCTTAGAATTGCCTGGTTGAGCTTGATGATCCTTCAGCAGACTTTTGAAACTTGACGTAAAGCGATTCTTCGGCCATGGTATTTCTTCTATAGGTGTTAATATAGTGACTGAAGCTCTTTTACACAGAGGTTTGTAAAAATCGTCACTTTCTGTTTGCAATGTTAAATTTAGATCTGAATGTGTTTTAATCTTCTTTATGTTGTCATCTTTAAGTTGCGCAACTCTAGTTGGTGCTATTGTGTCGCTTATTCGTTCTTTATTTTCAGTTTTCGATGAGGAAGTTTGTGGTGATGTAGAATCCATCGTGTTTAATAGAATTTTATCTAAATATTACAATTGTTAGGCACTATATTCCTCACTGAACATTGGTTTAATGCAGTCGACGTTCTGTTCTAGACAGCTCTTTAGTGCGTTTGTGTGCGAGCCAATTAATACCTTATTTAATTTTATCACTGTTACCTGCAGATAGTCATAATGGGTACGATAATATGACAGCTGATATGAGGTGTGTTATCAATTTATAAGCTTACAGTAAATTGCGCGGCGACTAAACGTAATATTATTGATGGGAATAAATATGATTGGTGGGCTTCGAGTTTCACTGATCGATTTAAGGCAATATGTTGATACTAGCTTCGTCATTGCTTAGTTAACTAATCTAAACTAAATCCGTCAAGAATATCGAATTCAATGTCAAAGAGGTTTTTGTAAATACAGGTATATTTTACCTTTATAAAATATATTATGGTGGCCTGAGGGCATTCAGACATGCAGTATTAAGCACTGAATAAAACATATTTATCGCAACATATTTTTTTTAAATAACTCGTCATGCGAGTTATATCGTGTATTGACTGGTTTAACCATTTTTGTTTCCACCCGCTCTAGGAATAATTTTTGTATCGTGAGTGACTTTACAAATATAGTCACAATAATAAAAGGATACAAAGAACAGTCAGAAGAGAAACAACAATAAGACTCCGCTCAAACAGACTACCGTGGCACGATACTTCCTTTCGCGCCAAAGAAGGTGGCTGGTGACTGCGGTGGATTCCTTCTATTTGGCAGAATCTTGATACTCCGAAATTTATTTGGCATAACACACTTGGCATAATCTTCTTTAATCGAATATTTTAAAGGCATAAAAATTATTAAGCATAGCTATTGGTTGGTAGAATGTTTACATGTCCGAATTTGCAACGCAAAACTTTTAACATGGCAGCACTTTTGACAGAAACGAATCGCCGCAAAACCGACTTTACGTTGTCTTGTCCCCTTGCCCTATTCCTAGAGTATAATTTAAAATCGCGTAGGCGCGGAGGGATAGGGCGGCCCACGTGAAGGAGCGTTAAAACCATCTGTGACGATAAGCTCGCGTGGGGCCGCCCAAACCCCGCAGCGCCGTAGCCATTACAGTACGATGCTTGCTGCATGCTGCATGCCTGCTTTTCAATTATTATGGACATTAAATTTATGCCTAAAGATGATTCGAACTACCAAAATAATGAGTTTCGAATTTATGATAAGTGAGTGTATGCCAAACAACTTTCTGCGAAATGAAGTTTATGCTACGCGTTGTTATGCAAAATAATATTATGACGAAAACAGTTCTGCTTTAAAAGATAGACCCGACTGTCGTGGCTGCTGTAGCGCTCAATAGACGCCACTAATGAGTGGCGATTGGCCGCGACTGCTGCCATGTAGCGGACTCTGGACGGCTCGTGGCCACGATCAGTGGCGCGTCGCGGTAACTGAGTGGCGAGAGATCGTCACACACCACACGTCCGCGGCTACTCCGTGCAAAGCGTATTAAAAATATTTACAGCTTGTCGCCAGCAATCGGTGATTGGTGGCTGGTTTGCGCGCTGCCATAGTGGATGATATATAATGATGACTTGCGTGAGCAGCGTAGCCACAACGTCATCGCTTGAACCATTTCGCGATCTCCGCAGTCATTTAGCAACTGCGTCTAGAAATTATGTTAAATTTCATGCAATATCATCGATGATCCGAAATTTGAGGTTCCAAATAACGTCTGTAGCGTTGTTTGAAATGTCATACTGGAGTTGCATTATACAGTCATGTATTTTTTAAATGAAATAGCGTTCGCGTATAACTAAATAAGCTAGTAGAAAAACACCGTCTACCGAAAGTGGCACGCGAGATTCAAGTCGTTACAAACATTACTGACATTAGAGAGCTTGCTAACTAAAGAACAATGCCCACTTCCCATACAATTCAAAACCTGATAGTGAAAGTATTTGTATAGTTATAAGGTATAGTATTAAGATTGCCTGTAAGTTAAGAAAATAATGTCATGTAATCATTTTTACGATTTTAACGCTACGAAGCCCAAAAAATATACATTAATGTTACTTTTTAGGTTAGGATTTTTCGTTACCAATAGGTGATGTACCTACCAAAACTAATTATGAACGCTCGCAGTTTCGTCTAAAATAGGATTACTTACCATGGTCTAAAACAATCTTTTTCTTCCTTTGAATTCCTTTAAACCAACTACTCTTACGTCAGTCAATCATAGCAACATACAGACCTATAGCAACATACAGGCCAATCGGAGAACTGTCAAATGTCAAAAAAATTCGTTTCACTCGTGCGAAATCAATTATATATTATTGCCTGCATAATTAATTTATTTCTCTATAATATTATTTTTAATTCATCTGTATTATATAAAGACTAATTAGGATATATTCACTGATTAAATAAAACGTAAAATAATGTATAAAACTCGGAAACAGATTTGAATGAAGACCATTGCCAATGCGTAAAATGAAACGTCGTAAATAGATGCTAGTCGTGATGCGTTCAAAACATACTAATACGTTTATCCTTTACGTAGAATAAGTGTAAAGAATTACTGATAAATATTTTTCCTGCGTTTCTTTTAACATTGTGATAAGCGTAATTGATAAACAGTTAAATTTGCTGAATTTTAAGATTTATTTCATACATATACACAGTCAGGTGAAAAATGGGCATTCTTCTTTAAATTAATAGTAGAAAAGTCCAACATTTATTATCTTACATTTGTAAACACTAAAGTCCTTAAAATCCGTAGCACTTTACATACACGAGTGTCAACATAGAGTAATGAAAAACGAACGCGATGGAAACGGCGTAAAATTTTATTACTGCGAGTACAAGTGGTGATAAAATCATACGTTTCACTAAAGTCTAAAATGCTTCTGTAATTTCTATTATAATATAATGATTATATCAAAATAAATAATATTAATATACTCAGAGCTATCAGACAGAGTTTATACTAACACAATCAGAAGACCAATTCTCGTATAGTATCCGTCGTCGACACTTAATTTTACATATATCATCATCATATCAGTCAAACGATGTCCACTGCTGGACATAGGCCTCCCCCAAGGTTCTCCACACAGACTGGTCTTAGGCCGCCCGCATCCAACCGCCTCCCGTGATCTTGACGAGATCGTCGGTCCACCTTGCGGGAGGCCTACCTCTCGCCACTCCAGAACCTTTCTGCTCCAACGGCCATCGTTTCTTCGAGCTATGTGCCCTGCCCACTGCCACTTCAGCTTGGCTATCCGGAGAGCTATGTCGGCGACTTTGGTTCTACTGCGGATCTCCTCATTTCTGATTCGATCTCGCAGTGAAACTCCAAGCATAGCTCTCTCCATCGCCCTCTGAGTGACTTTGAGCCTTCTGATAAGGCCCATAGTGAGCGACCACGTCTCTGATCCGTAAGTCGTCACTGGCAACACGCACTGGTCAAAGACTTTTGTCTTGAGACTGCGGGATATCGGACGAGAAGATATGTCGTAGCTTCCCAAAGGCTGCCCAACCGAGTTGGATTCGACGATTGACCTCCTTCTCGAAGTTGGACCTACCTAATTGGACTACTTGTCCCAGGTAGATATACTTGTCGACAACTTCCAGCGTAGAGTTCCCAACCTGAATAGGAACAGGTACAACATGGACGTTCGACATGATTTTCGTCTTGTCCATGTTCATCTTAAGACCTACTTGTTGGGAGACTCTACAGAGGCCATCGAGCATTGTGCCTAGGTCTTCCATGGTCTCAGCCATGACTACGATATCGTCTGCGAATCGAAGGTGAGTGATGTACTCGCCGTTGATGTTGATGCCGAGTCCATTCCAGTCCAAAAGCTTGAAAACATCCTCCAGCGCAGTGGTAAACAGTTTCGGGGATATGACATCCCCCTGTCTCACCCCTCGCTGGAGTGGAATAGGTTTCGAACTCTGGTCCTGAAGGCGGACTGACATAGTGGCGTTCTCATACAAACACTTCAGCACTTCGATATATCGGTAGACAATCCGGCACCGTTGGAGAGACTTTAGCACCGCCCAGGTTTCGATCGAATCGAAGGCTTTCTCATAGTCAACAAAGGTCATTTTACATATATAGTTCGACGTTAACACATAGGTTGACACTTTGTTCAATTTACGATCTACGCGCGATATCATTCAAATAACGTTAATTTAGGAGAATACCATTAATGACACGGAAACTAGATAGAAACTGCACTTTGAACAACTATAATAAGAGAATTATTGGCCCTGAGATAATTTATTCGTATACTTATTAATTCTGAATAAATACTAAATAAATTACAATTATAATAGGCAACAGGTTACTCAAAAGTAACCTAACATGATTTAAATAATATTTAAATATCACTATAGTCTATCAAAATGGGTGAAATAATGTCTATACAATATATTCTGCTTTTGTATTTCAATACAGGTAGCATAATTACTTTAGTTATCCTCGGCCGGACCGATTATGTGCACACTATAAGACAATGCCGGTCATATGCCCAAAATTGCAACACATAAAATATCTTTGTCTGTTCCAACCTATACCTATATAATTCAGTGAGTATAATCATAAAATCGTCTCTCTGTAGAGATAGACTGACGACGGCTGTACCAACCCTTTTTATATACAAAACATGTTCAATTACCTAAATCCGTCCTTGTTTTATGAGTTTTATTAATCTTTACAAAAACGATACGTAATACTCAGTGTATATATTATTCAGTCAAGTGTATGTTGTCACAAATAACATATATACAACAATAAAACTACTTATGCAACTAAACTATTCTAAACTAAACCAATAAAACTAAATAAATAATAATAACAAAGTAGACGAGGAAAAACAAAAAACCCAAACTACGCGGCGTCAAAAAATTCCTCCGCAACGCTGTCGGCTGGTAGCGTGCTCAGAAGGCTGGCAGCATTGCCACGTTGTATGGCAATGCTTATTCTCTCTGCAAAATATAAACCAGCCCTCTGGTCACGGGAAGCGTCGATCACGCTTTTGGCGATTTCTTTGAACAGAGCGCGTGCACTAGGCCCCATCGGCCCAGCTTTTCGACCACAAACGGCTCAAAAACGTAATTACCAGATAGGTTTCCGTATTTGCGCCATTTGAGGGTCTCCGCTGATGCAGCAGCAGCGCCAGCCGATCCAGTGTTTGTTTGGTTTATTGCTTTATCCTTTCATAAATGGAAACGTTTGTGGAGATGGATCGATATTTGTCTCTGTTACACGCAGTCACGCAAATACTTCTAAAGGGATTCTTATAAAACTTTGCAGTGGCATAGCTTATAAATAAAAATAAACTATACGCACTCTTTTGTCGCACGCATGAGTGCATACATATGCATCGTATATAAAGCCGGCTTCCCACGGAGTGTAGTTTTGCGGGCGTTCACACACCGCACCTTTGAAGTCAACCGACTCGCGATGTAAGGATGCGGTTGCGATACTCAAGCCGTAGTGGCAGGAAGCAGGATACATAGCTCGTAGTACAATTGGACCCTTGCGGCAGCAAAGATGACTAGGTACACTCGTAAAACCGATTGCTGATGAAGCAACGAGGTAGACCGAGGGCCGGGCAATAAATACAATCGTAAAATAGCCACCAGAACGTTACACATGGACAGACATAGTAAGCAAAAAATTAATATACCATGACAAACCAATGCGCAAAATGGCAAAGTTTAAAATGGCTCAATTTATTACCATAATATGAAATGACACATCAACATGAGCATGAACGGTACATATGAATGTATGAACCATATTACATGTAAAACTCATATAGTGCATCAATAAAGTTGCAACAATGTAGTTTGGAACCGCTCCCATGAATGCATATTACGACATTTTTTCAATTACCGAAAGAGATTATGAGTGTTATTGAATTGATAAACTTAAGAATAATAAAAAAAGATTGAATTTAAACTAAAAGTTAATAAAAATGATAATTATATTTTTAGCAATAAATTATAACCTTAAAATTACGAGTTTTTGATCGAGACTAACAGTTGACCTCAGATAATTCTCTGACCGCGCGCTCTACGCTCTCTGTCTTGAAAACAGTTCAAGGTATAAAAAAAATTTAAAGTGAAAAGTTGTAGAAAATTTAATTTTCTACAATATTGATAAGTAATTCAAATAGCTTAAAACCCATAGGGAACGAGATATTTACAAAAAATGTAAAAAAATCGATTTTTGTGACCTTTGACCCCTGAATTTAAAACTTGCGGACATCCAATTATATGTGACTTTTGAGAACAGTTTTAGGATGCCAAAATACAATTTTTTGCGTGGTAATATACTGGGTATGTCGATTTTCCGTGATTTGCACCTAATTTTGCCTAATTTGACTGGACTATATACTTACACACATTGATATGTATAGAGTGTGTATGTGACAAAGTAAACAAGTTTAGTAATTTGGTGATCGCAAAGTGGTCGCATTGTAGAAAAACTTGATATAAGAGATCTGCCTCGTAGTTACGGGTAATATATTTTTCTGTGGTGACAGCCACGACTTTGCTAAAGACACGGTGCTACACTCCATGGCAGAGACTTCGTTCGATGAACGATAAAATTATAACCTGATCAAAGACAGTGTTCGTATGTACGATAAAACGAGAACGTGATATATGTAACGGCGGATGTCAGTTCGAGACGCGTGCCAACACTGACGAGGTCGGGGAAATGTATCACTGGCATATTCCGAAAGACTCTGCTATTCTCAGTTAGTCGGTCCAAAACACTGAAGGAGATTCACACAGTCCACCATACTGAGCCCCAAATTCCGGGAAGACTTCTTTGCAACAGGATTTCCACTGCGAGACCAAAAAAAAACATTCTGT